>JAXQQM020083414.1:0-199369 GCA_034641835.2 Pinus albicaulis | reverse complement strand
TCCTTTCCTTAACAAAACTTTGACTGCTCTAAACTTTAAGCTGTCATTAGAGAAATATTAATTCAGCCTGGTATTGATGAAAAAGAAGTAAGTGGGTGACTAAAGTTCTTGAATTTGATTTAGAGATAAAGCCTACGAAACTAATCAAAGGTCAAGGATTATCCAAACTACTAGCTGAAGAAAATTGTAGAGTTTTAAGCTTGAATTTCATGAATGACAATCTAGAAGGGAAAAATTCAAAACCTATTGACAACATGGCAGTAGATGTAAAGCTTTCTGAGTGCATATGGTATAAGGGTATCATTTATTTTCTGTAGTATTTTAAACCTCCTCCAAATTTTGATAAAAGAAGAGTGAGATCTTTGAAGCTAAGAACTGTTAAAATTTGCATCAAGGATAATTGTTTATATTAAGAGATCCTACATGAGTTTTGTTGAGGTGCATTGACCCAGATGAGTTTAAGAAAGTTATGTTTGACATGCATAGTAGTGTGTGTGGAGGTCATCACTATTGGAGAACTACTACATACAAAATACTAAGTGATCCTGGTGGCTCCAGAGACACATATGACAAAGAGGGCTTATGGAAGCTCAAAAATCAAAGTGTCAAGAAGGTGACAAACTCAACTTTATATTGAAGAACTCGTCGCCCTAATCGCAATGGTGCGAACGGTGCATCAATCTGAGCTAGTATGAGGGAGTTGGAGCAATTTAAAGTTTTGTTAAAGCAGGGAACATGGGACCCATAGTGTGCCACATGATGTCCCAATGAACACGTGAGAACCACCTAGCAACCCCTCAGCTGCTGACACATGGCCCTTCTCCATTAATACTCTCCTAAAAAACAAAAAAATGTAACCGCATAAGACAAATCATTTAAAAACACAAATAAAACAAAATTAAGTGGTTATTACAATAAGCATATAATAAATACATGTTAAAATTCAAAATAAAACAAAATTATGTGGATATTACAATAAGCATATAAAGAATACATGTTAAAATTCAAAACCATACCAATATGGTTATTAAAACAATAAAATATAACCATATGTTAATAGTGGTGAATTAAAATCAACGTTGAATTTTAACACGTATTCTTTATATGCTTATTGTAATAACCACATTATTTTGTTTTATTTTGAATTTTAATATGTATGCTTATTGTAATAACCAAATTATTTTGTTTTATTTGTGTTTTTAAATGATTTGTCTTATGTGGTTATATGTTTTGTCTTTTTTGTTGGAGAGTACTAATGGAGAAGGGCCATGTGTCAACAGCTGAGGAGTTGCTAGGTGGTTCCCACGTGTTCACTGGGACATCATGTGGCACATTGTGGGCCCCATGTTCCCTATCTTAACAAAACTTTAAACTGCTCTAACACCCTTGTACGAGCTCAGATTGACGCGTCGTTCGCACCATTGCAATCAGGGCAACAAGTTTTTCAATATGAAGTTGAGTTTGTCACCTTCATGACACTTTGATTTTTGAGCTTCCATAAGCCCTCTTTGTCCTGTGTGTCTCTAGAGCCACCTAGATCACTTAGTATTATGTATGTAGTAGTTCTCCAATAGTGATGACCTCCACACACACTATTATGCATGTCAAACATAACTTTCTTAAACTCATATGGGTCAATGCACCTCAACAAAACTCATGTAGGATCTTTTCAATATAAAAGTTATCCTTGATGAAAAATTTAACAGTTCTCAGCTTCAAAGATCTCACTATGCTTTTATCAAAATTTGGAGGAGGTTTAAAATATTGAAAAAATAAATGATACCCTTATACCATCTGCACTCAGAAAGCTTTATATCTACTGCCATGTTGTCAATAGGTTTTGAAATTTTCCCTTCTAGATTGTCATCCATGCAATTCAAGCTTAAAACTCTACAATTTTCTTCAGCTAGTAGTTTGGCTAATCCTTGACCTTTGATTAGTTTCGTAGGCTTTATCTCTAAATCAAATTCAAGAACTTAAGTCACCCACTTACTTATTTTTCATCAATATCAGGTTGAACTAATATTTCTCTAACGGCAGTTGAAGCTACATGGGCAATAATTTGAGCATGCAAAATATAAACTCTAAAATCCTTCAAAGCTTTCACTAATGCATAGGCATGCTTTTCCAACATTTGATACTTCAATTTTGCATCTCTAAGAGCTCAACTGAAAATTTTTATGGGCGCTTCCTTATTTTCTGCATCTTTTTGTAATAAAATAGTAACAATAGTATCTTGAGAGGCAAATGAGAAGATCAATAAAGGCTTTGAGTATTCAAGGCTTACAAAATTAGGTCCTTCAATGATAGCTTTTTTTATTAGCTCAAATGAATTTATCAGCTTCAAATGTCCACTTGACTTCCTTGTCCTTCTTCAGCATGCAAGTAATATGCTTCACCACTTCACCAAAATTGGGAATGAAACTTCTTAAAATTTGATCTTACCAAGGAAAGATTGAATCTCTTTCTTGGATCTTGGAAGTGTTAAGTCTTGAATTGAAATCACTCTTTTGGGATCAGTTTTCACTCCATATTTAAAAACTGTGTGACCCAACATCTTACCTTTTTTAAGAGAAAAATGACACTTCTTTGGATTCATGATATACCATATTTTATGCATTTGACAAATACTTGTCTTAAGTGTTGAAGGTGCTCTTGATCTGAAGCTGAAAAAATAGTAATATCATCCAAATAGATGACCAAGAATTTTTTTTTTTCTCCAATGAATGCAAATTCCATAGCACACTAAAAAGTAGCTCCGGCATTCATAAGCCCAAATGGCATCTTTGCATACATGAATGTTCCCCAGGGCATAGTGAATGTTGTCTTATCTCGATCTTCCAACCAAACAGATCTTGGTTGTACTCGAAAAACCCATACAACATGGAAATTTTGTCTGACCCAGTTATCTTTTGAAGAATATGCTCCATCTTTGGAAATGGATAATTATCTTTCTTGGAGCATTTGTTAAGATTCCTGAAATCTACACATAGTCTAACTTCACCACTCTTCTTTCTTACTGGAACTAGATTAGCAACCCAATCTGATTATATCAATGGAATGATAATTTTAGCATTCAAAATTTTATTCACTTCCTTCTCCATCATTGGTAACAATAGTGGATTGATTTGTCTTAATTTCTGTCGGAATGGCTTAGTACCATCTTTCAATGGTATCCTATTATCAATTATAGTTGTGTCATATTTCTTAAGATCCTTATATTTCCAGGAAAAAACATCAACAAATTCTCAAAACACCTTGCGATATTCACTCTTTCTTTATTCTGATAAAGCTTTTGACATCTTAACATACCTTGGCTCTAGTTCTGTACCCAAATTGAAATCTTCAAATTCTGCTTTTGTTTCAGATAATTGTGGTTTGAATGAAACATCATTGTGATCAAAAATATTCTCAAGTGGGATTAACCCCTTGGGAATATGATTGGTAGGCAGTTGTATGATAGGTTGATCAGCAATATTTTTTTTGAGATTCTTGGTGTCTTGATAATCAGCATCATTCTTCATGAGATCTTCATCCTGACCAATGTTTAGGACAAAAAATTCTTCAGCAGCTTCAATGAGTCTTCTAATCTCCTGGTCATCCTCAAAAACTTTCCAATGTTTGGCATTATCAGGAATGCTAGGTCTAAACCTAACTTCCACTTCATATTTCAGCTTTATATATCTTGGAATCTTGAATGAGCTTGCTGAAATAGAAAGTGAATCGGCCAAAATATTATTTTATCTTGGAACAAAAGAAATTTTAAAGTTCAGGAATGAGTCTTCTATAATAATCCATACTAATGAGATGCTTAGTTTGATAAACATTTATAATATGTTGAATAATAAGTTCAACATCTCCAAAAACAGAAATTTCTAAAATATTCGTATCTTTTGTTGTTTTTAAACCAATCAACAGAGTTTCATATTCAGCCACATTGTTAGTTGCTTCAAATTCAAGTTTGAAATAAAAAGTGGAGCTCTCATTCAAAGGGGAAATGAGAAATATTCATGCACCGAATCTTTCTCTAGAACATGAGCAATCAAAATACATTTGCCACATCTGAGAACCCTCGCGACTGATTTGATTTTTAGTGAGCTTCAAAATCTGAAAACTTTATGTAGGCAGGGTAGAATTATCCATATGTAAAATGCTTGAACCAACATCAGTTGTTCTAGCATAAATTGGATGATTAGTGGGGTCTTTAATGTCACTAATGATATATTCCAGCTGAGGTTCTCTATAAATTCTTCTTTGTTCTCCTCCAAAAATAGGGACAGTAGCATAAGTGAAATCTATTTGCAAAGTTCCTCCCAACATTCTAATCCATGACCTAGAAAGTAACATACCAAATCTAAGAGGAATGTCAGCTACAATAATATTCATCACCATCCCTCTCATAGGTAACTAAAAGAGGCTTACTGCAAGGTCTTTGATGACACCAAGGCATTGAACTTTTCTGGAATCAAAAGAGTAGAGATATTGGTACTCTCTAGTTACTTCAAGACCTAGTTCATCCATAACTACCTTGGGCATTAAATTATGTGAGGCTCCATAGTCCATTAGGAAATTATGCAGTACCTTATCATGAATATTCATAGATATATAGAAGGGATGAGTAGATTCATCTATGTCTTCTACCAATGGACCTAAAATAACGGTGGGCTTGTCATATTTAAGGTTAAAAAAATCAGAGGCTACTTCGGTAGGTGGAGGTTGAAGATATTTCATAAATTTATTTTTGAAATCATCATTTTTCATGAGTTCTACAAGAGGAACAAGAATCTTTATCTTTGGTGTCTCATTCTCAAAATTGAAAACAGGGGGTAGCTTGTGAGAAATTTTTACCTCAAGTGAAGGAGGGTTAACTGCTATCGGAATTTTCGATCTGCTTGGTTCAGCCAATTGCTTTTATGTTGGAATTTTAACTGCATCATTATTCTTCTTTGGTTGTGCAACAGACTTGGAGTTATCATCAATCTTCTTTGATCTGAAATTGTATCTACTTTGATGATCAGCTGCAATCATGGAATGATCATAACTCACTTCATTATTCTAAGTATATGACATGAAGTCTTCATACTTTTCTTGTGTAAGATGAATCAGCCCTTCTTTATCTCTTAGGAAATTGATATCAACACCTTTCTCCAAACCTTTAGCTTCCTCTTCTTCTTCAAATATACCATTGTGCAAAGAGAGTTGCACTTTTTTATCATCATCATCTCTTCTTTCTCACTGCAAGATTTCAGGAGCATTAGGTCTTCTAAAATGTTTCCTATTAGGCTGGTCAACTGAAACATTTCTAGTAGTAGCTGGTCTTGCTTCCATCTTGAGCTTGGACATCTCAGTGGTCAATGGCTTGACCATCTTGGTCAACTCATATAGCTTAGGATCTATGTTAGAAGTTCCTAAAGGTGAAACTTCAGCTTTTTGTTTCTTTTTTTCTCTATCAATCCCTCCTCTAAGCCTATCAGCTGTTAATACATTATATTCTACCTCCGATGCATTGTCATGCATTTTTGTTAGTGTTGTAGATCTTATTTCTCTCAATAATAAACAAAAATCAGGATCAAAGGCACCAGCATAAGTGATTTTGTTTGAAGCTTCAGTAGACTTGATTTTAGTAGGTATTTTATTATACATCTAGAGTTTCAATTCCAGTGATGCTACCAGCTATCAAAGATCTGAACCATTTCTTAACATCACCCTCAAGGATCTGAACAAAAAATCTCATCCAAACATCTTCATGCTCAATATTCAGATTGTCAGCATAGGCATAAAAATCAGCAAGGTGTTATTCAGCTGTTACCTCTCCTTCACCATTAAATTTAGGCATGTACTTGAGATAATCTCCTACAAGTAATGCATTCATAGGTTGAGGTAAAACTAAAGGGACATTCCTTGCAGCAACAATTGCATCCATTCGATTAGGGGGTGGGTTTTGACCTGCCATGGTATCAGTTGTTGGGATTTTTGGAACAATAATTGATGGATTGTGAACATTAGATGACGAAGCACCAACATTTGATGTAGAGACTGTTTGTTGGCTGGAAAATAAGGGAGGTGAAAAATTTTCTGCAAAATCAGGGGACATAGTTTGCAACACTTCTTTAGGGACAGCCTCTGAGAAAACAGTAGTAGAGGAAACAAAATTTCGTTTAAACTTTTTCTTGATTAGCTTATTAGGATCAGCATCTAGGATTCTTAAAGGGGAATATGTGTTAGCCATGTTTGATTTGGATTTATGCAGGAACGCAACAGAATAAACACATAACCATAAATACAGAGATGTAGTGGAAATAACACTTCATTTCATTAATATCAAAGAACTGAAATTTGCTTACAGACAGAATGGAAATAAAACTAGCTAGCGCGCGAGTAGTTATCTCTGAGAAGAGATGTGGCGGCTACAGGCCTCTAAACTAAGTTACAATGAGGCTCGAGGGCCTATTTATTATTGAGAAACAATGGAGAACTCTAAACATCCAAAAACCTAATCCTAGGAGATGAAACGCCAAAACTATGGGCCCCGTTTGCGTAAATTGGTGTTTCAACTTCCCAGGGACGTAACTTTGGCATACTATCTCCGTTTGACACACATGATACATCATTAGAAAGATCTATCCGAGGAATAAAATTTTTGCCATGAATATCCATTCTAGAACGAAATGATATTCGTTGGAGTCGCGATGCCCAAAAAAAAACATCGTTTAGGGCCTCAAAATGGCTCCGGAAGTTCAAGACTCGAAAAACTACTAAAAATAGTAAGTTGTGCCAAAACTGAAAAAACTGAAAGAGACAATGGTGGAGCCCCAAGTGGAATAGGCGGGTGGCAACCAATATCCACCTGGATCATTCCTCCCCCCTTAGGAAGCAATGGTCCCCATTGCGTTGAGTTCCTCCATGAGATGAGGAAACTTCTGTTGAACTTGGTCCCTGGTGAACCACTTGCCTTGGTGCAGGAGTTGGCCAGCTTTGACAACCCGATACAGTTGGATATTCTGTTGGCGAGTGCTCTTTATTTTCATGTCCATGATACAATCTGTGGTGGCCTGTTCCATGCAGTCTGGGTTTAACTCTGTTGATGTGAGTTGTTCTGCAATGTCTGAGGTGTCCAGTAGAAGTGGGAAGTAAGGACGAAGGCGATCCACATTGAAGACTAGGTGCAGACCAAGGAATGGTGGAATACTGAGCTTGAAGGCATTGTTCCCTACAGCCTTGGTGATGGTGTATGGCTCGTATCGAAGTGGGCGAAGCTTGCGATGGGGTCCAGTGAGGCGCTCCTTCTGCAAATGTAGCCATACTTTGTCGCCCACCTGGAAGTTGTGTGGCACCCGGTGTTGATCATGGCATTGCTTGTACTTGGCATTGGCTCTGTCCAATATATCATGAACCTGTTGGCAGATGTGTTGAATGCGCTTGATGAAGCTACTTGCTTTGTCAACTTCAGACTGGTCATGAGATGAATCAGCTTGAGCAGCTACAAATGGTATGGCTACATCAATAGGACATAGTGGCTGGAATCCCAAGCCCTCCTGAAAGGGGCTATGGCCGATTGAACTGTGGAGAGCCCGATTATAACTATGTTTTACATATGGGAGGCTCTCGTCCCATGTGCGTGGATGTTTTGAATTTTACATGCGCAGAATGTGTACAATAATTATGTTGACGACCTCTGTCTAGCCATCTATTTGGGGATGGAAAGTTGTGGACTTGGTGAGCCTGGTATCCAACATTGACCAGAGGCTGGACCAAAATGTGCTGAGGAACCTGCTATCACGATCTGATATGATAGACTGTGGGATCCCAAAGTGCACCCACACTCATTCAAAGAAGAGTTTAGCAGTGGCTTCTGTTGTGATATTCTTATTGCAGGCCGCCATGATGGCCATCTTCGAGAATCTGTCATGACCACGAAAACACAGTCATTTCCCTTCTTAGTAGAAGGCAAGTCCGACATGTAATCCATGGAGATGGATTCCCAAGGTCAACTAGGGGTAGGTAGCGGAGTATATAGGCCTTGCTTCTTGATGGTCGGTTTGGCAATGGCATAAGCAGTGCAGCATCTAATGTGCTTCTCGACATCATTTTGAAGGTTTTTCCAATAGAAATACTTCTGCAGGATTGCTACTGTTTTCTCGACCCCAAAATTCCCAGCGACTCGACTGTAGTGTGCTTCCCATATCATCTTGGCACGCTCGCTTGAAGGAACACAAAGGTGTCCCAGGTGACATAAAAGTGCATCTTGGAGGTGAAAATTTGGAACTTGCGTGCCCCCCAAGAGTGCCTTGTAAGTGTGGTCGAATTCCGGGTCACTCTCATAGAGAAGCGGCCAATCAGAAGTCTCGTGCCCACAAGAGTTGAGCACGGTGGTGAGTGCCACGATCGGTGGTCGGCTGAGGCAGTCTGCAACATTATTGGTGCTACCCTTTTTGTACTTGATGTTCAAATGAAACTGTTGCAGATATGTGGACCACTTCTGATGGCGATCATTCTGCAACTTCCCTTGTGTCTGTATGAACTGCAGGGGCCGGTGGTCTGTGTGGATGATTGTTTCCTTCCCAAAAATGTAATGCTTCCATTGTCGACAAGCTTGCACAATGGAATACATTTCTTTGTCATAAGTGGGATACTTGTGAACTGTGTCAGACAATGTCTCACTGTGATATGCCACTGGATGTCCCTTTTGAGTAAGAACTGCCCCAATAGCATAGTCAAAGGCATCTGTCTCAATCTGAAATGGTTGTTGTAAGTCTGGTAAAGTGAGCACTGGGGAAGAACAGAGGCAATTTTTTAATTATATGAATGCCTTCTATTGAGGTTCTGACCAAAAGAATTTTTCTCTCGCTCCTCCCTTGGTGACTTGACTCAAGGGCCAAGTGATATGAGAGAATCCCGACATGAACCTCCGGTAGAAATTAGCAAGACCCAGAAAGCTACGAAGCTCTGTTATAGTGGTTGGGGCTGGCCAATCTCGAATGACTTGGATCTTGGCTGGATCCACATGCACCCCCTTTCATCAATAATGTATCCCAGATATTGAACCTGGGTCATTCCAAAAGTGCACTTCTCCAAATTGGCACACAACTTGTGTTGCCGTAGTGTTTGGAGGACTTGTTGGATGTGGTGAAGGTGCTCTTCCCAAGTCTGGCTAAAGATCAAAATGTCATCCAAGTACACCACTACAAATGAGTTGGTGAATGGCCACAAGATGTCATCCATCATCCTCATGAAGGTTGCGAGAGCATTCGTCAACCTGAAAGGCATGACCAACCGTTTTAAAAGACCTTCCTTGGCTTTGAAGGCAGTCTTCCAAACATCGAAGGGTTCAATCGGTACCTGGTGATACCCCAACTTCAAGTCAATCTTGCTAAAATATTTTTCACCTTTGAGTTGGTCCAAAAGGTCATCAATTCGTGGGATCGAGTACCTATTCTGGACAGTGATCTTGTTCAACGCCCGATAGTCAATACAGAGTCTCCATGTCCCATCCTTCTTCTGTACCAACACGATCGGGCTCCCACATGGCGATGAACTTGGCCGGATGTGACCTTTCTGCAGCAGCTCCTGAATCTGCCTCTTGATTTCATCGTTCTCCAAAATAGAGCACCGATAGATCGGTCCATTGGGTAGCGGTGCACTTGGGGTCAGATCAATAAGGTGCTTGACCTGACAGTGCAGAGGAACCCCTGTGGGTGAGGTGAAGATGTCCCCATACTCCTCCACAACCTTATCCATTTGTTGTTGTCGTGCAGAGGAGCCCTGTCTGGAGGTCGCGGCCACAGTCTTCTTATTTCCCTGGGGGTGGATCATCAGGAAAATGAATTTCCTGGTTTGGGAAATGAGCTTACTGCATAGTTTTACAGTAACCAAAGAGATAGCGGCAGGAGGTGGTACCTCTGGTATCCTGTACAACTTATTTCCCAAAGTAACAATAACAGCACGAGGCTAAGACTCATACATAGCATGACGCTTCCACAAGTATGGTTGTCCTAATAATACATCAAAAACATCAATAGGAGTAACGTCACATAATACCTTATCCGTGAAGGGCTTGATGCTATAGGGAAGGCGGCACTGCTGGCTGACGCGGAGATCTAGTCCTTGGTGAAGCCACCCGATGGTGTATGGATGTGGGTGAGTTGTGGTCGGCAAACCCAACTGCTTCACGACATCTGCCGAAATGAGGTTCTTTTGGCTCCCATTGTTGACAATGAACTGTACCGGGGAGCCATTTACCCACATCTGGGAGTGGAAGAGACGTTCCTCCTACTCTGGATCTTCTGGTTCCTCCTTCTGGATCTTCATAGTGGCAACAGTGGCATTGGGCTCCACATCAATAATCTATTTCCCTTTGTCATTCCCCTTGTCAGGTTTTGATTCAGAGTCGAAGCATGCATCTGACTCAGAAGCCCGCATCTCGGCCACCAGCGACTGCTTGGCCCGACACTCACTTGTGTTGTGAGAGGAGATCTTATGGAACTCACACCACTTTCCCATGTCCTTCTTTGGATTTGCAGTGTTGTTCTTTGCTTGTGGCTTCGATAGGTTGTCTTGATTCGCCATGCCTTGGCTCTGTCCTTTGTTCTGTTGTTTGGGAGCACCTTTCTCTTGCTTTTGATTTGCAGATCCAAAGTCTCGCTTCTTCTGTTTGAATTTCTGCTCAATCTTGGCAGCATACCGGTATGTCGTACCAAGCAAGGAGATGTCGAAGAACTCCATTTCCTCCTGAATGTATCTGTGCAGACAACTACGATACTTTAGCACCAGATGTTTCTCTGAATCTTTGATACCCAACTTGGTGCGCAGGGTATGGAACAGATTCGTCAGCTCATGCACATCTTGATCCCTTTGTTGTCGCACCATGGTCCATTGTATGTACTTGTCCTTATAGCTCCCCACGGGATAGTATTGTTCCTTGATGGCATCTCGGAAAGAATTCCAAGTGGGTACGACCGAGAAAAGAGAGGGTTCTGTCTCGTCATTTTTCTCACAGTGGGTTTCCCACCAGTCCTTGACATGGGGGACAACTTTGAGGTGTGCAAAAATAATCTTCTCCCTGTCGGAAAAGTCGTAAACCGAGAAATATCCTTCTAATAGATTCAACCATCTATCTATGGCATCTGCATCTATTTGACCCTCAAATATGGGAATGTCAAAATTTACTTGTACCTTAAAAGGATTCGCACCTCTAGAGTGGCTGCTGGATGCAGATGCACCGCCAATGGGCAGCCATTGAAGAATATGGGCAAAGTTATCCATCATCGCGTTCCTTTTTTTTTTAGGGCATTTTCGAGCAATATTTTGATAGGATCTCCTGCTCCCTCATCTTTCTTTTCGTCCCCCATGGGCGTCCGTCGGGGTTTGCGAGGCTGATCTTGCAAAGGTTCCACCAGATCGAGCCCTAACTCCTTATACCTCGACCTCGTTGGGGACATGCAAAGAAGGATCGAGAAAAAGCAGACCGCTCTGATACCACTGATCCGGATTTATGCAGGAACGCAACAGAATAAACAGATAAACATAAAGACAGAGATGCAGCGGAAATAACACTTCATTTCATTAATATCAAAGAACTGAAATTTGCTTACAGACAGAATGGAAATAAAACTAGCTAGGGCGCTGGTAGCTATCTCTGAGAAGAGATGTGGCGACTACAGGCCTCTAAACTGAGTTACAATGAGGCTCGAGGGCCTATTTATTATTGAGAAACAATGGAGAACTCTAAACATCCAAAAACCTAACCTTAGGAGATGAAGCACCAAAACTATGGGCCCCGTTTGGGTAAATTGGTGTTTCAATTTCCTAGGGACGTAACTTTGGCATATTATCTCCGTTTGACACACATGATACATCATTAGAAAGATCTATCCGAGGACTACAAATTTCACCATGAATATCCATTTCGTAATGGAATGATATTCTCTGGAGGCACGATGCCCAAAAAAAAACGCCGTTTAGGGCCTCAAAATTGCTCCGGAAGTTTAGGACCCGAAAAACTACTAAAAATAGTAAGTTGTGCCAAAACTGAAAAAACTAAAAGAGACAATGGTGGGGCCCCAAGTGGAATAGGTGGGTGGCCACCAATATCCACCTAGATCAATGTTTCTATCCCTTCTAGGAGCCAAAACTTCAACAATGGAGTTGTCAAGTGTAAAGCAATCTAAAAATACAACTAGAATTGTACACCTCATAACCAGACTTATATCTTTGTCATTCACCCAGGGATATAATTCAATTAGCCTCCCTGAAAATGGTGCCAAAGATATTAGCACAAGGATTCACTCCTTGACTGCAAAGGAGTAAGCCTTACACATCATAGTTCATTTCAAAGTAAAAGGTTTTGAGTGGTGGGATGGCTTCTTAAAGAGTTTGAAATGATTTTTATTTTTTTAGACTTTCATGCATTTGGCAAGTTGTGGCTAGTATAAATTGTATGGGTAAATTGGTAGTATAGGGGAGCAGATTGTAACAAATGAAAGATGACAGTTAGATGGTAATCTATCTAAGAAATATGAATATCCTAAATCCGTCACATAGTTACAAGAGTGGCCTTTTACACAAACTTTGTTTTATGTAAAGGAAACAACATTGATAAAGCAGAGTACATGCATAAATAATTTCATAAATATTTCATGGAACTTTCACTAACATGCTCTACATAACATATATATGATTTGCAGAAGACTAAACAGCAGATAATTAACTATTAGATCCTTTAAGAGATATCTTACTCAAACTTAACTAGTTGTTGCAACTCATAAATCAAAAGAATAAAACAATGAGAGAAACACACCATACATTAAATAGTCCTTGAATCACAAAATCCTCCAGCATGAAGTGCAAAAAAGAGTTTTCTTTATTATGATAAGTCTTCAGGTCAACCAAAATACAACCCTAAAATGGCATTTACAAATGATATTTATAGAGAGAGAGGCACCAACTCCATCTCTCCTCAAAAGAAGGATTCACTATTTCTCACATTAAAACTATATCCTATCGAAATATAACTAAGAAGACAGATGTAGATAAGAGAAAAGAAGACATTTTGGACTGTGTTGCTGAGTGTGTTGACATGTTGTTCCTTTTTCTGTTGAATTGTCTTTCCATGACCTTGATTCTTTAATAACCATGTGTCTTCATTAAATGTGACCTTTAACAACCTCATAACCACTTATCAACCATCACTTGACATATCCCATTAGGGAAATTTTGAGGTTTAAAATGGGCCTCCTGAGGAAATAATAAAATAATAGCTAAACCAATAAAATAATATTTATGAATTTGCAATTCATTTTTTGCACCAAAATTCATGTAACCATAGTTAAATTCAATTCAAAAGTTGTACCAAAATAAAATTAATAAAAAAATTGTATTGATGTGACTATAAATAAGAATGAGTTTTTCAAGAAAAAATCATTATCATTGAAGAACTAATGCATTTTTCCTTTGTACTTAAATAACTTAAAATAAAATGTAATTATAAATTTATAAATTCTTAATTATATTATATGCTATTAATTAAAATTTATATTGAGATAAAAAATATTTCGGTAAAAATCACATCCAAATAAATTTGGTTGACATGTTTCGAACCAGCCAGTGTGGTTCATCAAGTCCTGATGATGAACCACACTGGCTGGTTCGAAACGCGTCGACCAAATTTATTTGGATGTGATTTTTACCGAAAGATTTTTTATCACAATTTATGGATCACAGAAACAATATTTCTAAAATTTATATTATTTAAATTGTATAATAACATGCAATTAATATACTATATAAAAATAATATAATAAATGTATAGGGATATGCATTGTTTCTTTCAAGAAATATGAAATGACAATAATATTATTTTATTAAAAAAGTGTGAAATGACATTTATTATGAGTATTTTACTTTGACTTTCAAAGTACTTAGAGCATTACCATGGTTAACCATGAGTTTTTATCCACCATTGAGAATGTGACAAGTAAGTACCTTTAACTCAAGCAATGCCACCTCAACCATTAGGGATGATGGCATCCCCTAAAATGTGATTGGTTCTTATAAAGTGAATTTTGATTGTACATTTTCCTTTGGAGGCCCATTTTAGACCTCAAAATTCCCCTAATGCATATCGTTATGAGTCATTATCATTCTTGAACTTTCTCGGAAACTCTGCTGACAGTTGTCAAAAATCATTTAAAACAGGCACTACTAGAAATTCCGGTAAAAACTTGTAACTGCACAAAAACTATAATGCTACCAGAATTTCTGGTAGTGCTCTGTTTCTTTTTCAAAAATGCACGACAAATACTTGAAAAACCTGTCCAAACTTATACACTCTGAAAATTGAGTTGTTGTTCAAAAATGTAATTAGTAAGAAAAAAGGTATTTTATTAGGAAACCCTTTTACCTCTCTTCCATATGGGTTGCTACTTCTGCAAGCTTGTCCAAGTCTGTTCGTTTGTCAACAGTTGATTTTGACCTTGTGGTCCCGGTGGTTGTCTATTTGGAAATGGTATTTTTCTCTTCTGAATCCTTTTGAATTTTTCTTCTTTTTGAGGATTTTGTTTGCTATTCTAAAGGGGCTTTACCCTTATCTTTATTTTTGGGTCCAATAGACTGCAATTGAAGGAGTTACAGTTTGCAACCCTTCAGATTGTCTCTCTATATCTATGACTTCTGTCAGCAAACTTGGATTATGCAAGGCTTTAGATTTGCGCCTAAACTTTTTGCTATCTCTGGTGTGTCTTTTCCTGCTACCAGCAACTGGTTTTGCATCTTTCTTCCCTCTCTTGCTGCTAATATCATACCCTGCATATTTTAGGAGCTCCTCATAAGACTTAGTGGGTTGATATTCCTTTTGAATATTTTGTTTAATGTCTGCTTCTGAAACTTCCGGTAGTGCCTGTGTTTTGGATTTTTATGCAGTTACAGACTTTCCTTTCTGTGCTCTGGTATAAACCTTGGGAAAAGGAGAAATGGGAGGCACCATCTTCAATGATTTGGGCTTGTTGGTTGATAAACCTTATCCTTTCTCCAACTTCTTTTCAACCTTGGTTGAAAGAGCCTTTTCTTTTCTACCTTTAGCATTTTTTTGGATGTTCTCCTTATTAGCCTTTTTCTTAGTCCTCTTACCAACTGATGAAATAGTTGGCTTCTGATTTTTCCCTTTCTATTTGGCAGGCTAAGGATGTTGTTGTGAGGTTGGAGATAGCTAAGCTGCAATATCTGGTGTAGGTACAGGTTGGCCTTCCCTGTAAAACAAAAAATGTTCCCATGACTGGTTTCTTTTCCTAAGTTATTTCTCAACCAATACTTTAATAAGACCTTGATTATATAAGCTATACTCTGATGCATCTGTATGTGTATGTATCCTAGCTAACATCTTTGTCAAGCTCTTCAGCAGAAAAAATGGTAGGTTGAGGTCTTCATACCTGCAATATGAAACAAAAATCTCATATGACAAAGAAAAACAACAGTATACTTCCTCTCACAAGTAAGGTAAATATTGATGAGCCTGACAATCTCATCCCATTCATTCTTGAGGTAACTACTGGGAATCCCTTTATCCCAGTTAGGTTCTGTGTGTCCATATTTAATGAAACTTTTGAGGTCTCCTCCAGTGATGACTTGTCCTTTAAACCATTTTTCTCCTCCCTGTGGAAGGTTGAAAGCTTCAGCAATAGACTTCGTTGATACCTGCAATCTAAGGCCATATGCATTTATTTATTTCAAATTAAAATATAGTGTAAATTATTTAGCTACTCCTAAATGAAAGCTTCCTAGACTTGAAAACAATGGATACCACCCTACCTGAACAAATAAGCTTCTCACATTTGGCTTAGCGTCAACTAGATCAGCTCCTTGGGGTTCAATGCATTTTATTTTTCCTCCTTCATTAGTCATATTTAGTAATAAAGAAGGTTTTATGTTGTAATCTGATAGGTTTCAAGATTAGGGGAGCTCACCTAACAGGTGTTGATGTGTCTTAGATGAAATATGTCTAAAATATGGGTCTCCTTCCTCAAGATACTGACTAGAGTTTCTCATCCACCAACAGTTAAACTCGAAGCTAATGGTTTTCCTTTTCTTTTGGTGGTTTAAAAAGATATGTTGGTTCACCTTTCCATGCATGAGATTTTCATAATGGAAAATATCTTGGACCGTAGAATACACCTTGTGGTATTCATGATTAACTTCGGTTGGTTGCGGTGTTTCAGATTATATGCTACATGTGGTTGGAGCTGAATGGAGCTGGAGGTGGTAGTCACCTCCATCGTATCCTTATTACAGGCTTAAAATGCCGGCAGTGTTCATGCATGATCAATCTAAATGGTCATCACATTAAAACTACAAATCCACAATCTACCTTAACAATTGATACGTACCTTAAAATGTGGATGTAATGACTCAGCTGACAGACAGGACAAACAACGGTTGGCTTTTACAACTGTGGATTGACACCCAGCATTCTCCACGTATAACCACGACTCAACTTAACATCACTCAACGTAAAAATTTCCTATCACGTAACCTGACACATGATAAAAAGTTTAAAACGTAGTTGATAACGGGAACATGTGGCTTAACACAAAAGTGGATGTGATTTTTATTTTTTATTTACTTTTTAAATAGAGGATGTTACTGGAATTTTCGGTAGCATCGGGTTAAAATAAAAACATACATAAAACATAATTCAAGCAGACTATCCTAGAAGGCTAAAACAGACGTTATCGGAACTTTCGGTAGCATTCTAATTTTGTTTTGAAATTTACAATTTTTTATTCTAAAAACAAAAAATTTAAAACACACTCATGACTAAGCGTAGAACTGTGCTAACATCATCCTTTTTCTAAGTGATATTCATCAACAAGTTTCCCAATGACATTGCTCAACTCTTTTAATGACTTATCTACTCTCTGAAATAGATTAATTCTTCAAAAATACCAAAGCTTTAGCTTGATGTAAAAATAGAGTTTTCAGGCAAGTTCGTAGCGAATTCTAATTGTTTTAGATTGATTTTGCTACGAACTTGTGTAGAAGTGCCAAATTTACATGAAATGACCAATTCCACTTATGCGCAAGTTATTTTTGGGATTTTTATTTGGCATTGACACCTATCACTTTAATGATGACCTTTAAGACCCCCAGATATGTACATTTTTTCAAAATTAATGAACTTCGCGGCATTATTTCACCCTAATGACCTAACCTAACTTAACTAAGACCAACCTAGACAAACCTAGTTGTTATTAAGGATAAGAGACAGGAGATTTATCTTTCATCGCCATGAAAACAAGTATCATTTGTTTAAATATGTATTGAGTACATTGTTAGAGAACACAGTAAGAAACTAAACCTTTCACTTGTGAATGTTGGACAAATGAAGAGCCTTGTTAACATTGGCAAGAATTTTGTACTTTTGATGATAAAACCCAAGAATGATGTTGAGAATGAAGACTTTCAAGGATGTGATACAAAGTTGAAATCTGATTTGGGTGAGGTTGTTAACCAATATGATGAGATTTTTTAGGAGCCTAAAGGATTACCTCCCAAAATAGGAATCTAGCATGAAATCCAAATGCAGCAAGATTGTCCTCTTCCTAACATTGGCATGTATAGGTATCAGTGATGGAAAATATAGAAATTAAGAAAAAAATCCAAGATTTGTTTGACAAAGGGATCATCTGACCAAACACATTGCCATGTGGTTTACTTATTTTTTTAGTGCCAAAGAAGGATGGTACATGCCGCATTTTTGTGGACTTCCATGCATTGAACAAGATTACAGTAAAGAACTGTTACCCTCTTCCTAAAATCAATGATTTACTTTATCAATTGAAATATGTTGTGTATTTCACTAAGTTGTACTTGAGGAGTGGCTATCATAAAATTCGGATCGTTGAAGGAGACATATGGAAGACAACATTCAAAACAAAACAAGGTTTGTTTGAATGGTTGGTTATTACCTTTGGGATATGCAATGCTCCTGCTACATTCATGCGTGTAATGAATGATGTTTTGAGGCCTTTTCTAGATGACTTTGTGATAGTCTACTTAGATGACATATTAATTTTCAGCAAGTCTCGTGAAGAAGATGTCATGCATGCCAAGCAAGTGTTAGATGTCTTGAAGAAAGAACAGTTGTTTTTAAAGATGTTGAAATGTGAATTTGGGAAAAATTCTTTAGTCTACTTGGGTCATATTGTTGGAGGAGGTGAGTTGAAAATAAATCCCTCCAAGATTGATGTCATTTTGAATTGGCCAAAGCCCAAGACAGTGACAGAGGTTATAATTTTTTTGGGAGCATCCAAGTATTGGAAAAAGTTTATTTCTAACTTTTCTTCCATTGCATGCATTGACAAGTGTGAAGCGGGTTTTTTAGTGGGGAGGAAAATAGCCAAAAGCATTTGATGCATTAAAGGAAAATATCATTTCAACACATGTACTTTCACTTCCTAACTTGAGACAATAATTTGAGATATAGATTGATGCAAGTGACTATGCCATGGGCGCAGTCTTGATGAAACATGGTAAGCTCATATGTTTTCATTCAGAAACTTTTAATGGTGTAGTGATTAACTATCCTACATATGACAAGGAATTGCATACATTGATGCAAACTGTGAAAAAGTGGAAACATTACTTGATGGGTAAGGAAACAATCATTCACACGGATCATCAGCGATTACAATACGTGCAATCAAAAACAAAGATATAGCAAGTGAGGCACTTCAAATGGATGGGTTTTCTTCAACAATTCCACTTGGTGATAAGGTATAAGAAAGGTATCTATAACAAGGTTGTTGATATGCTTTCTATACCAATTTTTAGTGCATCCATTATTCTTAAGCATAATTTTTCCATGCATGAGAGCTATGTTAAACAATATGCTTTAAATAATGATTTCAAAGATGTATATGTGACATTGTGTCAAGGTAACCAAGTAGAGGAATTCGATTATCATGTGCATGATAACTTGTTGTATCATCTTGGAATTTTATGTATTCCACAAGGAGAGAGAGTCAACATCATAAGGGAAATGCATACTTCTCTTATTGCTAGTCATTTCAGTGTAGGTAAGACAGTGGCACAATTACAAAGGTATTGTTACTAGCCTTGTATGTTTGAAAGTGTGTCACGCTTTGTAAGAGGATGTTCATTGTGTGTTGTCAGTAAGCCTAGAAATAGAAAGTTGGGATTGTATACACCACTTCTCGTCCATGGGAGAGTGTTTATAGGGATTTTGTAGGAGGTCTACCTATGTCTAGGAGAGGTCATTATTATTTTTATGTAGTTGCAGATAGGTTCAACAAAATGTGTATTTTGATGCCTTGTAAAAAGCAGGTTATCGTTGAATAAATTGCTCGATTATTATTTCAAAATGTATGGGTACATTTTAGGTTTCCCGTGTCCATTGTTAGTGATCAAGATTCTCATTTTTTTGGGAATTTTTGGTCAAGCTTGTGGGGACTCATGGACACCAATTTTTAAAAAGAGCATAACATTCCATCCATAAACAGAGGTGGTGAAAATAATAGTGATACATCTTCTTCGTGGTTATTGCATCAAGCATCCTAAGTTGTGGGATGAACATTTTCACTATATTCAGCATGCTTACAACCGGGCCAAGAATTCATCGACTCAAACATCACCATTTGAGGCATGCTTGGGATACTTGTCCAAATATCCTTTAGATTTTATCTTTGGGAAAGATGTTTCTATTAATGGACATAGTGACATGGATAAGGCCAAAAGATTCATTGAACAAGTTCAATACATCAAATAGTTCAAGAACAGTTGGAGAAGAGTCAAGCCAAGTACAAAACAACACATGATAATCATCGTGTGGATCATAGTTTTGAATTCGGTGATGATGTTTGGCTTCACATTAGAAAAGAGGGACTTCAAGGAGAAGGTGAAAATTTGAAACCAATTCGATATGGTCAATTCAATATTTTGGAAAAGATTGGTAATAATGCCTCCAGGTTGGATTTGCCTTCATATATGCAAATTTATGCAGTTTCTAATGTTGAGAATTTAAGGTTGTATGAGCCTCCTTTGATTGAATATCAATGAGATAATGTTCATATTCCTTCAATTGAAGATTTCTCTCTTGAATATCTTGAATAATTATAGCAAGACACCATCCTTGATAGGATAAAAAGAACTTCAAAACGAGGGAATGTGGAATACCTTCATGATCCATGTGGATATTTGTGGCCACCCACAGGCTATTCCACCTAGATCTCTATTTAGTTTCATCAGTTTCTTTATTTATAGCAACATTTACTATTTTTAGAAATTTTTCGGTTCCTAAACGTATGGAGCATTTTTTACCCCCTAAACGACGTTTTTTTAGGTCTCCAACAAACCCAGAGTCATAGGCTTGGGCTTGCAACGTAGTACTCGGATATATATTTCCGAATATATATCGTATGTGCCAAGCAAAGATAATATGACCAAGTTATGAACCTGGGAAGTTGGTTTCCCAACTAACTCCAACGCGGCCCACAAACTCGTGGCATTCCATCTCCTGGGGTTAGGGTTTTGGTTGTTTAGGGTTTTCCCATGTTGTTCAATAATAAAAAGGCCCTTGAGCCTCATTGTAACACAGTTTAGAGGCATGTATCTGCCACATCTCCTCACAGAGATAAGCTACCATCATCTGAGCTAGTTTATTTTCCATTCTGTTTGTAAGAATTTTTTAGTATTTTATATTAATGAAACGAAGTGTTATTTCTGTTACATTTATGCATTTATGTTTATTTTTGTATTTTATTGAGTTCCTACATAAGTTTGGATCAGTGGTATCATAGCAGTTTTCTCTTTCTTGATTTTTCTTTGCATGTCCCCAATGAGGTCGGGATATAAGGAGTTAGGGCTCGATCTGGTTGAACCCTTGCAAGACCAACATCGCAAACCCTAAATGCCTCCCACGGAGAAAGAAAATAAAAGCGAGGGAGCAGGATATCCTATCAAAATATTTCTCAAGGATTCCCTCGAGAAACAAAGGAAAACGATGATGGAAAAAATTTCTCAGATCCTTTAACGACTACCCACCGGAGGCACACCTTCATCCAGCAACCACTATGGAGGTGCCACTCCTTTTAAGATACAAGTAAACTTTTACATTCCCATATTTGAGGTCCAAATAGATCCATACATTGTAGATAAATGGTTGACTATATTAGAATAATATTTCTCAGTTCATGACTTTTCCAATCTGGAAAAGATTTCTTTTTCACTCCTCAAAGTCACCCCCCATGTCAAGGACTGGTGGGAAACCTACTGTGAGAAAAAGGACAAGAGGGAAACCTCCTTGTCCATGGTCACTCCCACTTGGAATTATTTATGATATGACATCAAGGAACAATATTATCCTGTGTGGAGCTATGAGGACAATTAAATACAATGGACTACGTTGCGAAAGCAAAGGGATCAAGATGTGCATGAGATGACGAATCTGTTCCATACCCTGCACAAATTTGGGTATCAAATATTCAGATAAACATTTGATGTTGAAGTATCGCAATTTTTTTCACATATACATTCATGAGGAAATGGGGTTCCTTGACATCTCCTCGCTTGGTGCAGCATACTGGTATGTTGTCAAGATTGAGCAGAAATTCAAACAGAAGAAGCGAGACTTTGGATTTGTGAATCAGAAGCAAGGGAAAGGCACCCCCAAACTATAGATCAAAGGATAAAGCCAAGGCAGGGCGGCCCAGGATAACCTGCTAAAGCCGCAAGCGAAGAACAACACTGCAAAGCCAAATAATGACACGAGAAAGTGGTGTGAGTTCCATAAGAGCTCCACTCACAACACAAGTGAGTGTCGGGCCAAGCAGTCACTGGCAATCGAGCTGAAAGCTACCGAATCATATGCATGTTCTGACTCTAAGTCATAACCCGATAAGGGGAATGATAAAGGGAAGAAAATTATCGATGTGGAACTCAATGCCATTTTTTCCACCACCAAGATCCAAAAGGAGGAACCTAAAGATTCAGAGAAGGGGGAGCGCATCTTCCACTGACAGATGTGGGTGAAGGGTTCCCCGCTATATTTCATTGTCAACAGTGGGAGCCAAAAAAACCTCATTTCAGCAGAGTTGGTAAAGCGATTGGGCCTGCCGACCACATCACATCCACAGTCATACACCATCGGGTGTATTCACCAAGGACTGGATCTCTGCCTCAGCCAGCAGCGTCGCATTCCCTATAGCATCAAGCCCTTCACAAATGAGGTATTATGTAATATTTCTCATGTTTATGTTTGTGATGTATTATTAGGCCAACCATACTTTTGGAAGCAACATGTTGTGTATGAGTTTAGGCCTTGCATTATTATTGTTACTTTCGGAAATAAGTTTTACAGGATACGGGAGGTAGCACCGCCTACCACCATCTCTTTGATAACTGAAAACAAATGCAGTAAGCTCATTACCAAAACCGAGAAATATTTTTTCCCAGTGATCTTCCCTCAAGGGAAGAAGAATATTGTAGCCACAACCTCAAGACAGGGCTCCTCCGCAAGACAGCAAAAAATGGACAAGGTCATGGAGGAGTACGAGGACATCTTCACCTCACCTGCAGGAGTACCTCTGCATTTCCAGGTAAAGCACTCCATCGATATGACCCTAAGCGTGTCGCTACCCAATGGACTGATTTATTGATGCTCTATTATGGAGAACGAAGAAATCAAGAGGCAGATTCAGGAGCTGTTGCAGAAAGGTCACATTCAGCCAAGTTCATCGCCTTGTGGGAGTCTGATCGTGTTGGTGAAAAATAATGATGGGACTTGGAGACTTTGTATTGACTATCGGGCGTTGAACAAGATCACTATCCAGAATAGGTATCTGATCCTGCGGATTGATGACCTTTTGGACCAACTCAAGGGGGAAAAATATTTCAGCAAGATCGACTTGAAGTCCAGGTTTTACCAAGTACCAATCAAACACTCTGATGTGTAGAATACTTCCTTCCAATCCAAGGAGGGTCTTTTTGAATGGTTGTTCATGCCTTTTGAGTTACAGAATGCTGTAGCAACATTCATGAGGTTGATGGATGACATCTTGCAACCATTCGCCAACTCATTTGTGGTGGTGTATTTGGATGACATCCTGATCTTCGTCCCGAGTTGGGAAGAGCACCTCCACCACATTTGGCAAGTCCTCCAAACACTGTTGCGGCAACACAAGTTGTGTACCAATTTGGAGAAATGCACTTTCGGCATAGCCCAGGTTCAATATATGAGATACATTATTGATAAGCGGGGAGTGCATGTGGACTCAGCCAAGATCGAGGTCATTCGAGATTGGTCATCCCTAACCACTCTAACAAATCTTCGCATCTTTCTAGGTCTTTCCGATTTCTACCGCATATTCATGTAGGGTTCTCTCATATCACTTGGTCTTTGAGTCAAGTCACCAAGGGAGGAACGAAAGCAAAATTATTTTGCTATGAATCACAACAAAAGGTGTTCACATATTTGAAGCATCGCCTCTGCTCTACACCAATGCTCACATTACCAGACTTGCAGCAACCATTTGAGATCGATACAAATGCCTCTAACTATGCTATTGGGGCGATACTTACTCAGCAGGGGCATACAGTGGCATACCACAGTAAGACACTTTCAGAAATAGTCTGGAAGTATCCCACCTATGATAAAGAAATGTATTCCATTGTGCAGGTCTGCCGACAATGGAAGCATTACATTTTTTAGAAGGAAATGGTCATCCACACAGATCACCGACCCCTACAGTTCATACAGACACAAGGGAAGTTGCAGAATGATTGCCATCATAAATGGTCCACATACCTACAACGGTTCCATTTGAACATCAAATACAAGAAGGGAATCACCAATAATGTTGTAGGTTGCCTCAGTCAACTGCCAATTGTGGCACTAACCATTGTGCTTGACTCTTTTGGGCACAAAACTTAAGGTTGGCCGCATCTTTACAAAAGTGATCCAAAATTCGGAAACACATACCAGACGCTCCTGGAGGATTAGCAAGTTCCAAATATTCACCTCCGGGATGCACTTTTATGAAACTTGGGACACCTCTGTGTTCCTTCAAGTGAGCGTGCCAAACTGATTTGGGAAGCGCACTACAGTCGAGTCGCTGGACATTTCAGCGTTGAGAAAACAGTGACAATACTGCAGAAGTATTTCTATTGGTCGAACGTTTGACATGATGTTGAGAAGTACATCAGATCCTACGTTTCTTGCACCATTTCCAAACCAAACATTAAGAAGCAAGGCCTATATACTTTGTTTCCTACCCCTAGTCGACCTTGGGAATCCATTTCCATGGATTACATGTCGGATCTTCCTTCTACCAAGCATGGCAACGACTATGTTTTTGTGGTCGTCGACATTATGGCGGCCTGCAAGAATAATATCACAGCAGAAGCCACTGCTAAACTCTCCTTTGAACGACTGTGGGTACACTTTGGGATTCCCCAGTACATTATCTCAGATCACGATAGTAGGTTCCTCAATACATTTTGGTCAAGTCTTTGGTCGATGTTGGACACCAAGCTCACTAAGTCCATAGCTTTCCACCCCCAAACTAATGGCCAAATAGAGGTCATCAATAGGATGATCGTACACATTCTGCCCATGTGCAACTCGAATCATCCATCCACATGGGATGAAAGCCTCCCTTATGTCCAACACAGCTATAACCGAACTCTCCACAGCTCAACTGGCAACAACCCATTTTAGGTGCGCTTGGGATTCCTGATCCGAATTTAATAAGCAACGAAACAAAATAAAGATGTAATCACAAATACAGAGATGCAACAGAAATAATATTTCATTTCATTAATATCAAATACTGAAAAATGCTTACAGACAGAATTGAAAGAAATTATCTTTGGCAATGGTAGCTTATCTCTTAGATGAGATGTGGCAGCTACATCCTTTGAATTGTGTTACAATGAGGCTCAAGGGTATTTTTATTATTTAAAAATAAGATAAAACCATAACCTGAAGAGATGTAACACCAAGAGTTTATGGGCCCCGATGGAGTTAGTTGGGCAGCCAAATTCCACGGGTCGTAACTTGGTCATATTATCTTTGTTTGGCGCTTATGATACCTCGTTGGAAAGAACCCTCTGAGGCCTACAAGTTTTGCTGCAATCCCTTGACTTTGGCTTCGATATTGCAGTAGACCTCAAAAAAAAAAAAAAAAAAAAAAAAAAAAAAACATAATTTAGGGGGTCAAAATTGCTCTAGAAGTTCAGGACCTAAAAATTGCTAAAAATAGTAAATAAGAAAATTGATTAAACTATCTAGGTGAAATAGGCGGGTGGACACCAATATCCACCTGGATCATTCCTCCCCCCTTAGGAAGCAATGGTCCCCATTGCGTGCAAAGCCTCCATGAGGTGGGGAAATTTATGTTGAACCTGGTCCTTGGTAAACCACTTGCCCTGGTGAAGGAGTTGGTCTGCTTTGACAACTCGATATAGTTGGATCCATTGTTGGCAAGTGCTCTTAAGTTGTGATTAGTTGCAGCCTATTCCATGCAGTCTAGATTTAACTATCTCGGCGTGAGTTTTTCTACAATGTCAGATGTGTCCATTAATGGTGGAAAGTATGGCCGAATGTGATCCACATTGAACATTGGGTGCAGGCCAAGGAATGGGGGAATGTTGAGCTCAAAATAATTGTCTCCCACCGCCTTGATGATGGTGTAAGGCCCATAACGGAGTGGTATGAGTTTGTGATGGGCTCCGATTAGGCGTTCTTTCTGCAAATGCAACCAAACTTTGTCGTCCACCTGAAACTTGTGTGGCACCTGATTTTGATCATTTCATTGCTTATACTTGGCGTTAGATTTATCCAAGATGGCATGGACATGTTGGCGGAAATTTTGGATGCGTTCAATAAATTTGGTTACTTTATCAACCTAAGACAATACATGTGTGTATTTTTTCTGTGTGATCGCTTGAGGTATGGAAACATCAATCGAACACAATCGAAATCTTAGGCCCACTTAAAAGGGATTGCGACCAGTCGAGCTATGGAGAGCTCTGTTATAGATGTGTTGCACATATGGAAGGCTCTCATCCCATGTTCATGGATGCTTGGAGTTGTACATGCAGAGTATATGCACTATCATCCTGTTGACGACCTCTGTTTGGCCATCTGTCTAGGGATGGAATGTAGTTGACTTGGTGAGCTTGGTGTCCAACGGTGCCCATAGGTTTGACCAGAATGTGCTTAAGAACATACTATCCCAGTATGATATAATAGTCTTCCAGATCCCAAAATGTACCCACGCTCGTTCAAAGAAGATTTTGGCAATGTCCTCTGTTGTGATACTCTTCTTGCAGGCCGCCAATATAGTCATTTTTGAGAATTTTTCCACAACCACAAACATACAGTCATTTACATGCTTGGTAGAAGGGAGGCCAGACATATAGTCCATGGAGATGGATTCCCAAGTCTAACTAGGAGTGGGCAGAGCTGTGCAGTCCTTACTTCTTGATGGTTGTCTTGGAGATGGTGCAGGTAATGCAGGATCTGATATATTTCCCAACATCTTGTCAGAGTTTTCGCCAATAGAAATACTGTCGCAATACAGCCATTTTATTTTCTACACTGAAGTGTCCAGCGACCCGACTGTAGTGTGCCTCCCAAATCATCTTGGCCCGCTCACTTTAAGGAACACAAAGGTGTCCTAGGTGGCATAACAGTGCATCCTAGAGGTGATAATTTGGCATGTGTTTGCCTCCCAGGAGCGTTTGGTATGTGTTGTTGAAGTTTGGATCGCTCTTGTAAAGAGTTGACCAACTTGAAATATCATGCCCACAAGAGTCGAGTACAGTGGTCAGTGCCATGACAGGTGGTCGGTTGAGGCAGTGTGCAACATTGTTGGTGTTGCCCTTCTTGTACTTAATATTCAAATGGAATTGTTGCAGGTATGTGTACCATTTCTTATGGCGATCGTTTTGCAACTTCCCTTATGTTTGTATGAACTGTAGGAGTCGGCAGTCTGTGTGGATGACTGTTTCCTTCCCCATAATGTAGTGCTTCCACTGCTAGTAGGCCTACACAATGGAATACATTAATTTTTCATAGGTGGGATACTTCCGCACTGTGTCTGAAAGTGTCTCACTATGATATGCTATTGGATGACCCTGTTGAGTAAGAATTGCACCAATCGCATAGTCAAAGGCATATGTCTCAATCTCAAATGGTTGTTGCAGGTATGGTAATGTGAGCACAGGTGCAGAGAAAAGACAATGCTTCAATTCGGAAAATTAATTATGTTGGGATTCAAACCAAAAGAATTTTTATTTTTCTCCTCCTTTGGTGACCTGACTCAGGGGCCAAGTGATATGGGAGAATCCCAACACAAACCTATGGTAAGTTGTAAAGTCCCAGAAAGTTGCGGACCTTTGTTAGAGTGGTTGGGGCTGGCCAATCATGAATGACTTGTATCTCGGTTGGGTCCACATGCATAACTCGCTCATTAATTATGTACCCCAGGCATTGAACCTAGGTCATACCAAAAGTGCATTTATCCAAATTGGCACACAACTTGTGTTGTCGCAGTGTTTGGAGGACCTATCGAATGTGGTGGAGGTGTTTCTCCCAACTCTGACTAAAGATTGGGATGTCATCCAAATACACCACCGCGAATGAGTTGGTAAAAATTCGTAAGATGTCTTCCATCAAACTCATGAAGGTTGCGAGGGAATTCGTCAACCCAAAAGGCATGACCAACAATTCGAAGAGGTCCTCCTTAGACTTGAAGGAAATATTCCATACATCAAAGGGTTTGATTGGTACCTGGTGATAGCCGAACTTCAAGTAAATTTTGCTGAAATATTTATCCCTCCTAAGCTGGTCCAGGAGGTCATCGATCTGTGGGATTGGATACCTATTTCAGACAGTTATCTTGTTCAACGTCTAATAGTCATTCTGAAATTCTCTGACTGCCTCTTTATTTCATCATTCTCTAGAACAGAGAGTCGATAGATCGGTCCATTAGGCAACAGTGCGCCTGGGGTCATATCAATGGAGTGCTAGACCTTACAGAGTAGAGTAACCGCTGTGGGTGAGGATAAAATGTCCTTGTATTCATCCACGACTTTGTCCATTTGTTGATGTCGCGCAGGGGAGCCTTGTTTGGAGGTTGCAGCCACAATATTCTTCTTTCCCTATGGGGGAATTGTAATGAAAAAAAAAATTCTAGTTTGGGAAATAATCTTACTGCATTTCTTTTCAGTAATCAAAGAGATGGCGGAAGGTGGTACTACCTCCGGTATCTTGTACAAATTATTTTTTAAAGTAATAATAACAAAACGAGACCTAGATTCATACACAACATGTCGCTTCCACAAGTATAGTTGGCCTAGTAATACATCAAAAACTTCAAGAGCAGCAACATCACACGGTACCTCATCCATGAAGGGCTTGATGTTGTAAGGAAGGAGGCACCAGTGGCTGAGGCGAAGATCTCTTCCTTGGTGAAACCACCCAATGGTATACTGTTGCGGGTGTGTTGTGGTCGGTAGGTCGAGTCGCTTCACGACCTCTATTGAAATGAGATTCTTTTGGCTTCCACTATCGACAATTAATTGCAGTGGAGAACCCTTCACCTACATATGAGAATGGAAGAGGTGCTCCCCTTCCTCTGGATCCTTGCGCTCCTCCCTCTGGAGCTTGGTGGTGGTAATGGTGGCACTAGGTTCTGCATCAATGATATTCTTCCCTTTTTCATTCCCCATGTCCAGTTCTGACTCAAAATTAGAACATGCCTTTGATTTGGATGCCTTCAGCTCGACCACTAATGATTGTTTGGCCCAACACTCACTTGTGCTATGAGTGGAGCTTTTATTAAATTCAAATCACTTCCCTATGTCCTTATTTAGCTTTGTAGTGTTGTTCTTCGCTTACTTCTTCAGTGTGTTGTCCTGAGTCGCCTCGCTTTGGCTTTTCCCCTTGTTCTGCGGTTTTGTGGCGTCTTTCCCTGGATTTGGATTCACAAATCCAAAATCTCACTTCTTCTCCTTAATTTATGCTCAATCTTCGCGACATATCGATATGTCGCGCCAAGAGAAGTAATGTCGAGAAACTCCATTTTCTCCTGAATGTATATGTGCAAACAGATGAAGTACTTGAGCACCAAATGTTTCTTTGAATCCTTAATACCCAACTTTGTGCGCAGGGTATGGAACAAATTCATCAGCTCGTGCACATCTTGATCCCTTTTTTGTTGTAGTGTGGTCCATTGGATGTACTTGTCCTCATAGCTCCTCACAGGGTAATATCGTTCCTTGATGTCGTCTCGGAATGAATTCCAAGAGGGTGCGGCTTAAAAAAGTGAGGGTTTTTCCTCATCCCTTTGTTCACAGTAGGTTTCCCACTAATCTTTGAGATGGGGGACAACTTTGAGGAATGCAAAGGTAACATTTTCACGATCGGAGAAATCATGGACCGAAAAATACCCTTCCAGCAAATTCAACCATCTATCTATGGCGTCTGCATCTATTTGGCATTCAAATACAGGAATGTTGAAGTTGACTTGTACCTTGAAGGGAGTGACGCCTCTAGAGTGACTTTCGGATGAAGATGTGTCACCCATCAGCATACGCCACAGGATCTGAGCAAAGTTTTCTATCATTTCATTCTTTTGTCACTTGAGGGCTTCTTCGAGCAATATTTTGATAGGATCTCTTGCTCCCTCGTCTATTTTTTCGCCCGTCGTGGGAGGCTGTCAAGGTTTGTGATGCTAATCTTGTAAGGGTTCAACCATAACAATCCCTAACTCCTTATACCATGACCTCGTTGGGGACATGCAAAGAAAAACACAGAGAAAGAGTAGACCGCTTTGATACCATTGATCTGTATTTAATAAGGAACGAAACAGAATACATATATAATCACAAAGGCATAGATGCAACAAAAATAATATTTCATTTCATTAATATAAAATACTAAAAAAGCTTACAGACAGAATTGAAAGAAACTAGCTCTAGCGATGGTAGTTTATCTCTGAGAAGAGATGTGGCTGCAACATCCTCTAAACTATGTTACAATGAAGCTCAAGGACCTTTTTATTATTGAAAAATAAGAGAAAACTCTCAACAACCAAAAACCTAACCCGAGGAGATGTAACACCAAGAGTTTAAGGGCCCCGATGAAGCTAGTTGGGCAGCTAACTTCCCGGGGTTGTAACTTGGTCATATTATCTTCGTTTGGCGCTTATGATACCTCGTTGGAAAGATCTCTCCGAGGACTATAGGTTTTGCCACAGTTGCCTGCCTTTGGTTACGTGATTGCAACGGACCTAAAAAAACGTCGTTTAGGGGGTCAAAATTGCTCTGGAAGTTCAGGCCAGAAAATTTCTATAAATAGTAAATAAGAAAAATGATGAAACTATCTAGGTGGAATAGGCAAGTGGCCACCAATATCCACCTAGATCAATTCCAGCCACTCTGTCCCATTGATGTGGCCATGCCATTTGCATCTACTCAGGCAGATTCGGCTCATGTCTAGTCCGAAGCCGACAAGGCGAACAACTTCATTGAGCACATTCAACACATCCGCCAACAAGTCCATGACATATTAGATAGAGCTAATGTTAAGTACAAGCAGCGACATGATCAGCATTGGGTGCCACACAAGTTCCAGGTGGGCGACAAACTTTGGCTACATTTGTAGAAGGAGCGCCTCGTTGGGCCCCACTGCAAGCTTTGCTCGCTCCAATATGGACCATACACTATCACCAAGATAGTAGGGGACAATGCCTTCAAGCTCAATATTCCACCATTCCTTAATCTGCACCCAATGTTCAATGTGGATCGTCTTCGGCCCTACTTTCCACCATTTTTGGACACATCCAACATTGCAAAACAACTCACACCAACAGAGTAAAACCCAGAGTGCATGGAACAAGCCACAACTGATCAAATCATGGACACACAAATCGAGAACACCTACCAACAAAGGATCTAGTTATATCGAGTTGTCAAAGCAGGCCAACTCCTTTACCAGTGTAAGTGGTTCACCAAGGACCAGATTCAACAGAAATTTCCTCACCTCATGGAGACTCTGCACGCAATGGGGACCACTGCTTCCTAAGGGGGGAGGAATGATCCAGGTGGATATTGGTGGCCACCCTCCTATTCTACCTAGACCTCCAACTGGTTTCATCAGTTTCCTTATTTATATCAGCGTTTACTATTTTTAGCAGTTTTTTGAGTCCTAAACTTCCGGAGAAGTTTTTACCCCCTAAACGGTTTTTTTCAGGTTGAAACATGTAATACTCAGAGAGATGTTTCTGACGATATATCATACGCGCCAAACAAAGATAATATGACCAAGTTACGACCCCCGGAAGTTGGTTTCCCAACTAACCCCAACGAGACCCACAAACTCTTGGTGTTCCTTCTCCTTGGGTTAGGGTTTTGGTTGGTTAGGGTTTTCCCACGTTATTCAATAATAAAAAGGCCCTTGAGCCTCATTGTAACATAGTTCAGAGGCATGTAGCCACCACATCTCTTCTCAGAGATAAGCTACCATCACCCGAGCTAGTTTATTCTCCATTCTGTCAGTAAGCATTTTTCAGTATTTTATATTAATGAAACGAAGTGTTATTACTGTTGCATCTCTGTGTTTATGTTTATTTATGTATTATATTGCATTCTTGCATAAGTCTGAATCACTATGTGTGGTGCTCAAAGGAAAAAATCCAAGCAAAGCCAAATAGATTGAGATTGGAAGGGTGATGGAAATGTACCCTCATATGTTTTTTAGTTGAAAGTGATATTTTGGAGGTCCAAAAGCTTCTAGTGGCGAGAAATGATCCAATGGATCAATAAAATGCTCAAAATTCAAAGTGCTCGAAACCTGCCGCCAAAACGAATATATCGTCACCCTGAATCCAATGCAGCTCATTTCACTCAAAATTGATATCGTATGCTCTCGATATCGCGTTCTGGTTGATTTTTCAAACAACTAAAATTTTAAAATTTGAGTTGCAGGTAACCTAGTGAGCAGTCTGTACGCTGACTAGGAATTTGTCTGGCGATTTGAGTGTATTTCTATTGGTTAGTTGTGTTGACAACTGTCCTTTTATGATTATTCGTGGTTGGTGCAATTTCATTAGTTGAAGGTTCGTTGAGGTGGTCGAATTAGAAGAGGCCACGTGGGCCAATGGGTGGTCGCCACGTGGCCTCCTATCATTGGTGTAAAATTTTGGTATATGGTCAGACAGGGCCTCCACAAGAATCGAACCGTAGACCTTCGGAGTGGCAGCATGGTGCTCCACCACCGCACCACAAGTGTTGCTTATTAACTATGGGATTCAAGGTCTATTTAAAGTTTAGTTTAATGTTTATTGGGGGTCAGGGTCGAGGTTAACCCTTGGCCCTCGGTCCACCCAACCCACGAGACCGCAAGTCAAGCGGCCAGGGGCACGAGGTTAACTCTGGCTCCGAACCATATGTTATAACACCAACCACTGGTTAAACGATAGCCAGAACGAGGACTTAACTCCGACGGGAACCATGGCATTAACACAACACCATACCATAGTTCGTATATGGTTCAAACCGATGGCACAAACCACGATTCAACATAACCATACCATAGTTGTTGGCACAGTTCAAACCTCCGGCAGGTATTAACCTTACCATCCTCGAACCTTGGTCGGAGTGAGGCTTGATTTAAGTTATGGTGCATTAATTTGAACCGCAATCACAGTTACAACTGCAGTCCTGCCACAACTACCACAGTTCGGAGGTGGGTTTAAAAATTGGCAGGTTTTGTTCAAAGCAACCGAGATCGACGGTGGAGATTATGCCACTTGGCCCATTATGATCGGATCATTGGGGTACCCGGCAATTAAACGGTTCGACAATTTGCACCCGAACCGGCGTGAATCTCGGCGGCGCGGGGCAAATTTATCTCTCCATGTGGCTGAAAAAGTCAGAAATTGTAGGATGGATTGCAGGTTAGTGATAATTGGAGGACAGTTAACAGGAAAATTTCTCTGGAACATAACTCGGTCATTTTTTTACTTTTTTTAGTGCAAAAAGAGCCCAGCTAAGGGTTTTTTACTGTTCTCGAGCCATTGGAGATAATATTTTTTCATTCTGAGCACTGCAAATTTATGTAAACACATATTTTTTAGCATAATGTAAGAGGCCCAACATTGGAAGCTAGACCAGGAGATGTAGCCCAAGAGGGGTGAACTCCATCATTTGTTGTCTTGTGTTTGTTGTTATGGTACTGTTATCTCTATTATTTGTTGCAAAATTGAGTTTAATCACTTTATTAATGAGCTATTATAACTTGTTAAATTGCATAAAAACCCTAAAATTTCATTTGCAAAATTTTATCATAAACCTTCAAGTTTACATATACAAATAAAAAACACTACAAAATCACTATTATATCAAAATTGTACTTAGCATATCGTCTTTTGAATTAAATGCTAAGACTCTAATCATATTCTTTCTTAGATTGTTGCTTATTTTTTTCAAATTTATAGTCATTGCCCATCATATTCAAAAACATAAAACACCACAAATTCACTATTGCAAAATTGTACTTTGAGTATTATCTTTTGGATAAAACACTAAGACTCTAATCATATTCTTTCTTAGGTGTTTGTTATTATTTTTTCAAATTTATTGTCATTTCCCATCAAATTCAAAAACATAAAACACCCCAAAATCATTATTACGAAATTGTACTTAGTGTATCATCTTTTGGATAAAACATTAAGACTCTAATCATATTCTTTCTTAGGTTGTTGTTGATATTTTTCCAAAATTCTTTTCATTGCCCATCATATTCGAAAACATAAAATAATATATCTTTTAGAACATATTTATGCCACAAAATAATATATCTTTTAGAACAAAATAGTTAGTTATTCTCATTTCTACATATTTCTTTTAGCAATCTCACAAATTTCTCATTTTTTCTAGTGCTTTATTCAATGCTTCACATAACCTATTAAAATAAATTAATTAAAAAAATGATAATAAAAAAAACATATGTGTATATTAAAAAAAACATAGTTAAATGGGCGGTATGTGCAATTGCACTTAATTACAAACTTCCTTCCCTTCCTTATCCTCCATTGAATTTCATATGGAAATATTGGGGCACTAGAGAAAACCAATAGAGGGTATTTAAATACCCTATTAATCACTCCTACCTCCCTCTAATCTAACCTTACAAAGTGGTTTGAGATGTTGCTTGTATGAGAACCATTTGCCCAATCAACACTCCCTAAAAATGCCATTAAGACAGTGACCTCTTTCTTTCATGTGGTTTGCTTGCTTACAACAGTGACTAATAGAAAAAATCCCACATCACTTCAAATTCCATACCAATGAGACCTTGAATTTCCTCTTGGTCGCCTTCTATGCTAATTAAACAAGGCCTAACCCATGTGATCAAGGAGGATATCTATGAGTACATCCAGGTTGCTTAAATTTCACCCTTGATGGTCTTAGCTTCCAAGCATTTCAAAAAATGAAGACAATGTTATTGTGAAAGCTACATATATGCGTTGACATTAAATTCACAACATTGAGATTTACTTTGTTGACACAAGGCTAGCTCCCATCAACTGAGTTAGGATAGATCACCACATCCCATGCCTTAATAAGACTTGCTATATAAGCCACTTGCAAGAGATGAAGTTAGAGCACCTCATCTTCAAATATCGCATCTACTATGAGATCAATGGGAGGTTTTACTACTTATACCAAGAATTGAGAAGCTCTTCTCCATAATTTTTTTATATCTAGACCTAAAATACCTTGATATTTTCATGAGGGAGGTCTTCAAACACACATCACAATCCTTGTCCAAACCTCCCCAACCAAAGTCCATCAAATAGATCACATCTTCCTTTCATGCGGTTTTGTTCACTCACAACAAAAAACAACAAATACATTGCCACACCACCTCAAACAGGTCTCCTTTCAACTCCCTCCCCTAACAAGTTAACCAATCCCCACAACTTCTAAGGAGCCTCTATTCCAAACCTCAACTCAAACACCACCCAAGTGAGAAACATACAAATTTTATGAGGCTCCAACACTAAACTCCCTCTACACAAAGCATTATTCTCTAAACTTGTTCAAACAACAAACCTTATGATACCACATGCATGGATACTGAAGTTACGTTAAGTTTTTGAAAAAAATAGCAGAAGTATCCTCGGACACATGATTTTAATAATTAGAGAAAAAACATTATATAAGGGGTGAGAGGCATAGCATATATATAACCTCTATAATGCAACAGCATTCGGCTTGAAAAATCATTGTATTTTGGTTGACTTAGGGGGTCTAATATTTCATAAGTAATTTAATTTATTAATAAGAATTGTGTATATTTTTAAATGATTTGAGTGAGAAATATGTGTGTGAGGTTTTTAATGTAAATATTCTCAAATAATTGAGAATACGAGATATATTATACTTGTAAAGATCTCATAAAAATATTAGGGAATAAGAAATCCTAGAATAGAGATTTAGTTGAGTTAAAAGTGGATTAGAGGATTTTTAGGATTGTTGTTGAGATCCTCAAGGGATCATTAAGAAATTTTAGGAACTAGTTGAGAAAGCTATGGAGAAGATCATGGATCTAGAATGATCCATAACTATGTAATTATTCCTATAAATGTAAGCATGCATATGAGAGGTAGAGGTAGAGGTAGAAGAGTGTGTGTGAGTGTGAGGAGAGGCCAAGCATGAGGCCAAGTTCTCTGTAAATATATTGTTTATTAATTAATTGCCGAAAGAGATTGATATGCATTTGATTTTCAGTATTATATGTTTGCTTAATTGTTAATTTGGAGGCCTATGGCCTGTAACACTATCATTTGAGTGTTGATGCACCATCTTTGTTGTGCCATTGGTGGAAGTACATAATGGAAGCATGAATTGTCTATTGTACAACATTTTTTTTTTGGAAGCCAATCATCAAAGACAACATTCGATAGATGTGGATGCTATGGAGTGAGAACCGTGAGAAGTTGTTGTTTAGAGATGCACCTGTACTATGAAAGGATAACAAGAAGAACAGAATTGTACCTCGACGCATCCATCTAGATGTCAGAAACGACGAGGAGCTTAGCAATTCAAAGTCTATTTCGAGGTCTCAGAAGACTGGCCTGCAATTTCCAGTTGGAAGGATTGCTCGTTTCCTAAAGTCGGGCAAGTATGTGGAGCACGTTGGTGTAGGGGTTCCTATTTATATGGTTGTGGTTCTATAGTATCTTGCAGCAGAGATGCTTGAGTTAGCTGGGAATACAGAAAGGGATGTGCATTATTATGGTGTGGGGCCTCTGAAAGGTATAGGGGTTGTTAGATGCCATCATTTTTTATATTAGAGTGCAAGGTGGGGCTTGACTCTCTCAAGAGGGCTGAGAGAGTGAATTTATTTCTACTGTGATTTTTTTGTTTTTGTTTTCATAGGTAGATCAAATCACTTCAATGCACCACAAATTCGGTGGAGGCATGTGCATTAGATCTTGCTTCAAATTTAATTCATGCAATTGTGAACGAGAAAGAGTTGGAAGAGTGTGGAGCAGCATACCAGGTAAAGAGAGAAGGCTACTACGAAACTTCTCTGCGTGTGACCAGATATTGTTTTGCGTGAAGAGATTATTAGTTCCGTGTAAGTGATTGTTCATCAAACATTGAAGACCTGTGTTTTGTATTAATGCAAAACTAAGCACAACGTTGCAAGAGTGGTTGTGTGATATATCCTTCGTTCCAGTTTTTGGGTTTTGCATGGTGAATTGACCTGCCACGTGAGCTGATAGTGGTAGCACAAAGGAGATAGTGTAGTGTGTCTCTGGCTGTGGCAATCGTGTATTTATTGAGCATTACTAGCGAGTGAGCATTGCGGAGTTTTGGAGCCCTCCGTTATAGATCCAACGTTGTTGATCGTTTTGCGTTGAGGATCGAACTTCTCTGAAGAGTTGTGTGAAGAGGCCGTCACACGGACTTGTCAAATGCAGTGTATTCCATGGAAGGCAGTGTCATCAATTTTCTTAACTTTAATTCTTTGACGTTGAAAAGACCTTTCTGCCTTGGAAGTAGTCAAAGATAATTTTATTTCAATTATAGTGCAGTAAAAAACAACCGAGTTATGATGGATTATTTGGAGAAGACCGTGGAAAAATCCATAAGCAATTACTTGGTTTATTGGTCAAGCGAAGTCGACATGGAATGGTGTTGCGTAAAGCCAAAAATTGAAAAGAACCATTGAATAATGAAAAGCAAGTGTGGAGCATAGTATCAAAGGTATTATTTAAGCTTTAAATACTTGCATTGAAGCATTAATCCGTCCATTACCAAAGGTATTATTTTTATGCATACCCTCCTTCCATTATTCGTGCTCCTACATCATACAAAACAAATCTCCAAAGTTGAGCTAAAGCACTCCATCCACTTTTAATAGAGTGCATTATTTATAGACATGAGAAAGTGGCACAAATTTTTATAAAATACTTTTAAAGTTAAGCATAAAGAAGTATTGAAGAGTACATTAAAAAGTGCTTTGAGGAGTATTTTATTTTTGAAAAGTGACATTATAAATTCCTTTTTTTTAGAATTTTAAAAGGAATTAAAAGAGAGAGGTGTGTTTTTATTTGAAATTTGTAATCTGGTATATTTTTGGAGTGATAAGTATTTGAGTGTGTTATGTATAGAGTCATCACATAAGGATTCCTCGTTGGTGTCCCATGTTTTGATAGTTTGGAAAATCAAAAGAAGGGGCAGCATCAGAACCAATCTTTAGAGTTACAGGATCTAGTCCTCCTGTTCTCAGAGAGGGATCTCTCAAATGTTTGTTTGCAAAGGTTTATCTTGTGTGCTTTTAGTATTGGTTTTAGACTAGTTATTAAGTGCAGGTGTTTGTTTGTTTGTTTGGTTGAATTGATACAGCAGAATATGAAAGGTCTAGGAAAGGTAGGTAGAAAGAAGAAGTATCAGCTTCATTGGGAAATGGAGTCAAAAAGATATTATGCCAAACTTATCAATGGATATGGGATATCAAATGGAAAATCTAACTTGGCCACGGGATCCTTTGGTTTTGAATGAGATGGACATTAATGGTTTTTAGAAAAGAGAAGTTTTAATTCTCAACAAAGGGAATTTTGAAAACATGATTTGAACAATAAAGAGTTATTTGATAGACAGGGCTAACCATGAATTCTAAAAACCCCACTTTAAGAAACTAATGACTTCAAAACAACATTTAAAATGAAATCCAAGATTTGGGGAACACCCTATTTCCTCAAAGATTTTATTTCAAATGACTTAGAAAACATAAAAGATTCACTGATAATTGCAATCATAGAAGAGGGAAAACCTAACACATCTATGATTACAACTATAAATACCTTTAAGACAACCGTTCAAGCAAGGACAAAGGGAAAGATCAGAACATACCTCCTTGGCTCACTATAAACAAAGATACCTCAAAGGGAGACTTCAATAACAACCTTTAAGTGGCAGCAGACAAGCAGGGAGAACCATAAATCATGTTGAAACCAACTTATTCGAACTATTATAGAAATAAAAAAGCATGAGAACTAAAGAGAGAGATTAAATACTCTAAAATACCTCAGCAGAAGAAAACATGAAACAATGAAGGATGAAAATGTCTAAGGTGCTTCCAGGAGTCATTTCTTAGCCTAAAATTTTCAACCTACTGTAGTAAGAAATTATGGAACAAAATGAAAACAGGAGAAAACATGAACAGTTTAGGATACTTCACCAACAGCCAAGCTCATGGATCCAATGATAGAGCCTTCTCAAGAACAAGCATGCAACAACATCATCAAGGCTTCCAAGACTTCAATTTCTTCTTCAACTTCAACAGACTATGTATTATTTAAGAGAGTTTCAATATTACAGCAAGTGATCAACCAACAATTTCTCATCTTCTACAGAAGTATTTATAGAAGAATGAGGAGGTGGGATCTGATAAAATATCTCCAAGCGCAATTAAGGCTTCTCAGCCTTTGAGGGGCTCGATGAAGAAGCTTACATATGTGTCTTCTGTATTAAGTGTTTCACATTAAGAATTAAGCTTGGTGGGAGCTTATGTTGAATTTTAAGGCTCTATGTTATGTTGTAGTAACTCTGCTGATATTTTTGTCATTAAATTCCTTTAACATAATTAACTCTTCGGTTGCGTTGAGGCAAATATCTAATTTTGATCAATAACTTCGGCCTCCGTTTGAATGCTTGTGGCTACAGGTGGCACTGTGGTAGCTGAGAGGAATCAATTTGCCTCTAATGTGGCGGTGGAGGCTTTTTGTCTGATAGATATTTTTGATTTTCCTTTAATCCTATTTTAATTTGGAGGATAAGTCTTTTGATAATCAATCTTAGACGTAATCCCCCCAAAATGGTCTTCAATATTTTGTTTCTGTTGTGGTTGGTCTTCAACACTGATACTCTCTTGTTTTATTTATTTTTATGTGTCTTGTTGATGTGCAGGGCCGCACAAGGCTCATGTGGCATCAATGCCCATGAAGCATCGACAAGACGTGTCGTAGAACCCTGTGAATGGTTCCCTTTGATGAATCAAAGGCACAGGAATCGTCATTCCCAGCCTTTGGATTTTTCTTTAATATGATGGAAAGCCATCAAAACCCTGCAAAATACAAACAATATTTATAAAATCCTGCGTTTTGTGGGTGAACTGCTTCAGAGGGCGTGGGGAGAGAGCGTGGCCATTGGATGGGAACATCCAACGGTTGGGATCTATTTGTGGAGGTTAAAGGAGAGCAGAGGGAGAAATTAAGTTAGAACCATTGATCTGTATCTAACCATGAAGATCAACGGTCGGGATTAGAAGTGAAAAAATAATGGGAAGGGGTACCATTATTTCGAAAATAGAAGAAAATGAGAGAAAATGGGTTAAAAACCTTAATCAGCAGTGGTAAAGGTTAGGGGGAAATTGGGGTTTCTAAAAAGGATTCGAGTCGTTGGATCAATTTGGACTCAGAGGTCAACGACTGTGATTGCTCGTTGAAGGCCCTTGGTGTATGGCAAAGGGTGATAGAACAACGTGATATTAGATCTAAGCCATAGATTTGCAAAGATCGACAACGGGGAGAGAGGGCGATGAAAGTGGTTTCTAAGGGAAAATAGTTGTTTTCGCACAGCAAAAAGGCAGATAAGTGTAGCAACTCGGATCGTTGGTTCGAAAGATGAACGAAGAAAGAGATCAAAAGGGAGGAGTGCGTGACCCACAGGGGTCGGGGCTCCGACGGGATTGATAAAAGTCGTTGGATGAGCAGACTAATGATTGAATCGAGGTTCAATGGGAATAAAACAAAGGCGAAGAAGGGTCAATGAGGGTCGTTGACCCTCGTCGTAGACTGGGCCCGCCGTGATCGTCGAGAAACATTATGAGCAGGCTGCATAAATTTAAACCAAAGTCACAAGATGCGATCCGGACACGGACTACCCGTATGCGCGGTCAGTACTCAATCGGCGGGTGATGGAGAGGGAGGGCGCCGAAGCGATTAATTATGGATCATCGATCCGTAGATCAAATCGACGGCTGGAGGACTCGCTGAGGTTGACCAATCGGGTGTTAGGTCACGGATCAAGTGCATAGTCCCTTATTGTTATTAGTGTAGCCCCTTTATTGTTATTATTGTACCCTTGTAACCCCCATTTTGTTATTATTGTGCCCTTAAATTATTATTGTTAGGTCGGCTAAGATTACATTGTGGCCCACTAGGATTACATTATGGCCCCATGGACTCCTATATATAGAAAGGAGGTTTTGTAAATTGTATCATCCAAGAATTGTTCATTTATTTAATGTATTGGAGGTTTCCCCCTTGAAGTGGCTTATTTCTAAGGCGTTGATATCTTTTTTCTTCTATTTTTGGAGCTGGTTACACAACATTTGGTATCAGAGCTTTGGATTCTAGGGTTTCGCTGCTCCAAACAGGTCATCGTGGAATTTTCGCTATAACTTTTTTTCTACGAAGTTTCATAAGCTGAAATTTTTAGGGTGCGAAGCTGAAATCCTGAGGAAGATTGTCTAAAAATTTCAGAGCTTGGTTCGCAATATTTTCGGAGATATCATCTGTGGAAGTTAGGTATTTTTTCAAGCTCCTAAACAGGTCATCATGGAATTTTCGCTATAAATTTTTTTCTACGAAGGTTCAGAATCTGAAATTCATATGGTGCGAAGCTAAAATCCTGAGGAAATTCATCAAAAAAATTTAGAGCTTGGTTCGCAATATTTTTGGAGATATGATCTGTGGAAGGTAGTGCTTTTTCAGGCTCCTGAATTGCATCTCAAAGAGGTGATCGTGGGAAAACTTCAATAACTCTCTCTCTGGGCATTGGATTGAAGTGCCGTAAAAATTGGTTGCAAGTACACAGACTGAAGTTTCTGGGCTATCAATTTCAGAGACAAAGGACAAAACAGTGACACGTGGCAAGTCGTACAAGTTCGCTCTACCGAACCAGTCCAGAATTAGGTCATTGTGGGAGATTGGACACAAATTTGTCTTGGAGAATCCAAATCAGGTCAGACCTGTGGCATTTGAAAGAAGCTTCAGAGATCTACTACAGAGTTGAATTTCAGATATCGAAGATTTTCAAATACAGAGATAATTCAATTTCAATATCGAGCTCCCAAAAGCTAGTAAAAGGTGTGTATTTTTTTTCCGAATTGCATAAGTCTTGTTTGAAAAATCAATTTGAATTGATTCCAAGGGCATATTGTAGAATAGATATCAGTATTGGGTTTTAAAAAATGCCCCGTAAAAATAATTCAACACCCATTAAGCCTTCACAAGGCTCTACTATGACTCATGAAGATGAGGAATTGCAACATGGTCTATCAAAATTACAAGACTAAGTGCACCAAATTTCGCTCTCGCAAAGAGCAGCAAAAAATGAAATGGAAGTTTTGAAGAAAGGCGTGGAAGAAAATATGGATGGTGTGAAGAATAATATGGATGGTTTGAAGAAAGACGTGGAATCTAAGATAGATGACATGGAAGCTGTCATGGAATCTAAAATGGAAAACATGAAGAATGATCTAAAAGAAGACATAGAAGGTTTGACAAAGTTGATACAAGAAATGTTTCCTAATGGTGAAAATATAGTAGAGGAAACTCATGATGAGAACAAAATAAATGTTAATCGTGATTTTATAAACTCTAATGTTGGCAAGAAGAACCACCATATTCCAAAAATGGATATGAGGAAGTTTGATGGAAAGGATCCTGTAACATGGATACTATAGATGGAGCAATATTTTGATCTCCATAATGTGCAAAACACACAAAAGGTACGCATTGCAACTTTACATTTAGAAAAAAATACATTTGTATGGTATCGATGGCTTTCCTCCCATAAAAAAATTGTCACTTGGTCAATTTTTACGGAGGAAATGATAGCACATTATGAGGATACAAAGAGCAACACCTTCTTTAGCCAATTGATAAATCTCAAACAAAAGGGTTTAGTGGGGGAGCACATTGAGGACTTCCAAAAAATTGAATATAAGGGTAACTGATATTCCAGAGGAACACAGGATTGATCTCTTCATAGGTACTTTAAAGGATAACATCCAACATGAAGTTCGCGTTTTGGAACCTGATTCATTGGAGAAGGCATTCAGGTTGGCAAGAAAAATTGAATGTAAAATTATGGCGACAAGGAAGCCTACCAATCACTTCTATAAAGAAGGAAGTGTTGCTACGCCTAGATTTCCACAACCTACAAGGTTGACACCACAACAATTGGAAGAAAAAAGAGCAAAAGGGCTTTGCTACAGTTGTGATAGAAAATACACTAAAGGTCATAAGTGTGCTAAGAAGAAATTATTTTACATAGATTGTGAGGAGGAAGAAGAAAATGAATAAGAAGAGGATATACACCAGGAACCAGCCCTAGAAGAGGAATAAATGAATCTGACCATATCGTGTAATGCACCGGCAGGAATTACCACTCCTCAAACTCTCAAGATAGAAGGACATATCAAGAAGAAAAAGGTAATAGTGTTGATTGATTCAGGTACCACCCATAATTTTATTCATTGTAAGGTAGCCAAGGAATTAAATTGTTTCCTATACCCAGCACCAGAATGTCAAGTGATGGTGGCAAATGGAGGAACTATAAATTGCTTTGGAAAATGCCATAATATCAAGCTAACCATGGGGGAATATGTATTGACTAGTCCAATGCTTTCCATTCCTATGGGAGGTGCCGATGTTGTACTAGGAGTACAATGGTTACAATCTTTGGGGACGGTAGCTTTTAATTTTCAAGAACTTTTCTTGAAATTTTCTTCAGAAGGAAAGGAAGTCGAATTACGGGGTATTGAAGGGAAGCCGGGAAGGATAATAAGCTCTAATGTCATGACAAAGCTTCTAAAGAAAGAACAACGAGGTTTAATTGCACAATTATGCTCACTAGAAGTTCCAACATCAAAATCATCTATTTCTTCAAATCTCCAAAAAGTCTTGGACAATCATTCCAAGGTGTTTGAAACTCCCAAAGGACTCCCACCTATTCGTGATCATGATCATGCTATTCATTTGATTCCAGGAAGTGTTCCTCCAAACACCAGGCCTTATAGATATCCTTACTTCCAAAAGAGCGAAATTGAACGTATGATTGCAGAAATGTTAGAGGCAAGTATAATTCAACCTAGTCAAAGTTCTTTCTCTGCTCCTGTAGTATTGGTACACAAGAAGGATGGATCATGGCGAATGTGTCCGGATTATAGGGAGCTCAATAAGCTCATCATTAAAGATAAATTTCCCATTCCTGTGATTGATGAATTATTGGATGAATTACATGGAGCAATTTATTTTACCAAGTTGGATCTTCGTTCAGGATATCATCAAATTAGAATGAAGACTCAAGATATTCCAAAAACAACATTTCAAACTCATGAGGGTCATTATGAATTTTTGGTCATGCCTTTTGGCCTTACCAATGCACCTTCTACATTTCAAGGGTTGATGAATTCCATTTTCAAACCCTTCCTTAGAAAATTTGTGCTAGTATTTTTTGATGATATATTAATCTACAGCAGGTCTTGGAAGGATCATGTTCAACATGTTGACAGGGTGCTCAAACTATTGCAGGAGAAACAATTATATGCAAAAACATCCAAATGTTTCTTTGGAGTACAAGAGGTGGAATATCTTGGTCATATTGTATCTCACGAGGGTGTTAAAGTAGACCCTAACAAAATTAAAGCCATTAAGGAATGGAAAGTCCCCACAACCATAAAGAAGTTGCGAGGATTTCTCGGGTTAACAGGGTATTATCGCAAGTTTGTTAAGAATTATGGGAGAATAGTGGCACCTCTAACAACATTATTGAAGAAAGATGCATTTTCATGGACTCCTGAAGCAACTAAGGCCTTTGAACGTCTTAAAGAGGCAATGTGCCTAGCACCGGTCTTAGCTACGCCAGACTTTACAAAAACCTTTATTGTGGAATGTGATGCCTCAGGAAATGGAATTGGTGCAGTTTTAATGCAGGAAGGAAGACCCATTGCTTTTGAAAGTCGTCCAATCAAAAGAAAGTATTTACAGAAACCTATTTATGAGAAGGAAATGTTAGCAATACTGCATGCACTAAAGAAATGGCGAACTTACCTAATGGGAAGACACTTCAAGGTAAAAATCGATCATGATAGTCTTAAACACTTTTTGGAACAAAGACTATCTTCAGAAGAGCAGCAAAAATGGGTCACAAAGATGTTGGGTTATGACTTTGAAATAATCTGCAAAAAAGGAAAGCTTAATGTTGTTGCAGATGCACTCTCAAGAAAGAATGAAGAGGTGGAAGCATTGCTTTGTGCCATTTCTATTATCCAACCGTATTGGATAACCGAAGCAAGAGATGAATGGAAGAAGGACAAAGATGTATGGACACTCATTCAAAAGTTGCAGCAAGATCCTAGTACATCTGATACATTTAGTTGGAAAATGATTCCTTATGGTACAAAGATCGCTTATATCTTTGTAAGAATTCCCAACTAAAACAAAAGATTCTTCTGGAATTGCACACTTTTCCTTTAGGAGGACACTCAGGATTTTTAAAAACTTACCACAGGGTGAAGAAAGAATTTTTTTGGGATGGCCTTAAATCTGATATTCAAAAGTTTGTGGCGGAATGTTTGGTTTGCCAGCAGAATAAAGTGGAGACAATTAAGACCCCGTGACTTCTACAACCTTTATCCATTCCAAGTCAACGTTGGGAGGAGATTTCAATGGATTTTATCACAGGTTTACCTAAGTCCGAAGGAAAGAGTGCCATCATGGTGGTAGTTGATAGACTTACCAAGTATGCACACTTTTGTGCTTTATCTCATCCATTTAAAGCAAGTACAGTTGCTACTACATTTATGGACAGAATTCAAAAGCTACATGGAAGCCCAAGGGTTATTGTGAGCGACAGAGATCCCATTTTTACCGGAAATTTTTGGACGGAGTTATTTTCTTGTTTGGGTACTCAATTAGCTCATAGCTCATCTTATCATCCTCAATCTGATGGTCAAACCGAGATAGTAAATAAATGTTTGGAAGGATATCTTCGTTGTTTTGTATCTGATAAACAAACACAATGGGTCAAGTGGTTACCTCTTGCTGAATGGTGCTATAACACTTCCTTCCATACTGCAGCAAAAATGACCCCATTTATGGCACTTTATGGGATATCATCCACCATCCATCACATCATCTTTAAGGGAAAATTCGAAGGTTCAAGCAGTGGAAGATCACATCGAGCATCAGCAAGAAGTTCTCCAACTCTTAAAGGATAACCTGAATTTGGCACAAAATCGAATGAAACAACAGGCAGATCAACATCGTAGCGAGAGAAGTTTTGATGTAGGAGAGTGGGTATTTTTACGGCTACAACCATACAAACAAATGTCCCTCAAGCAAGAAAAGAAGGATAATAAATTATCGCCAAAGTACTATGGTCCTTACAAGGTGTTGCAAAAGATTGGTACTATGGCATACAAATTGGAGCTTCCTGCTTCTTCGCGAGTGCATCCGTTTTTCCATGTTTCATGCTTAAAGAAGGTTATAGGTGAAAATCTTCCAGTTCAAACAATATTGCCAGAACTTGATGAGGAAGGAAAAATCATATTGGAACCCGAAGCGATCATGGAAACAAGAACTCGACAGCTACGGAACCGATCAATTTCAGAGTATCTCATCAAGTGGAAGAACTTACCCACTGAAGATTCTACATGGGAGGATGAGAATTTTATACAGAAGCACCCAGAGCTACTCAAGCATTGAGGACAACACTTTTTTGAAGGAGAGGGGCATGTTAGGTCTCTATATTACTAGTATAGTCCCTTATTATTGTTAGTGTAACCCCCTTATTGTTATTATTGTACCCTTGTAACCCCCATTTTGTTATTATCGTGCCCTTAAATTATTATTGTTAGGTCGGCTAGGATTACATTGTGGCCCACTAGGATTACATTATGGCCTCATGGACTCCTATATATAGAAAGGAGGTTTTGTAAATTGTATCATCCGAGAATTGTTCATTTGTGTAATGTATTGGACGTCACCACCTCGAAGTGGCTTATTTCTAAGGCATTGATATCTCCTTTCTTCTATTTTTGGAGCTGGTTACACAACATCGGGTTGAATAGAATGCGCCCGACAAAACTTGCCGATGCGATGATGCGTTATCCGTCTGATCGGCTTCAGATCAACGGTTGATATCATTTTAAAACTTGCATTTTGGCGGAAAACCTTTGAAATATATAAAAACCTAAAATTTTCAATATAATACGAAGTTTTGGCCATCGGGCGGGTTATATATATATATGAAGTGGCTGGCACCCGACTGCGGGGCCTTTGGTCTTTGTGAAATACAATATGCCCGAGGCGTATATATAACGGAGCTAATCGCATCTGAGGTTTTTATGAAAGCCAAAGACCCGCGCCGGGACACCCCGATGCGATAAGCGCCTTGGGACCCTTAGCACTTGGTTCTACCGGGGCACATGGAGGGGTAGTGGTTTAAGACTTAGCTCGAGGGGGCTTAAGTCCGTAATAAAAAGTGTCTTTTTATGATATTTTTCAGAGTTTTTTAAATGGATTTGGGGGTTTCGGCAGAGTTAAAAAAGGAGTTTTAAACTCTGTAAAGGGAATTTTATGAAGGGGAAATGGGAAAAAATGGAAAATAGAGGAAGTTTATGGGAATGAAAGGGGTAAAAAATGGAGGTTAGTTTTGAAGTGGAGGAGAGGGAAAATGGTGTTTGCAGCAGAATTTTCTCTTAAGGGATTAGCAGAATTTCTGAACTTTGAAATGGAAACAAAAATGAAGATTGAAACAAGGGCATGATGTCTTCAAGAGGCTTCAAGAGATAACATTTTTGCAATAAAACTGTTTCTTGAAGGCTCCAAAAATGTTTTGGCCACCTTTTGATAGAACAAATTTTATATGTGGCCAACAGTGGCTCCACTTGAGGATGGTGCCTTCTTGAAGGCATCAAGAACTTAAGACCTGCATTTCTCTGGGAGGCCAATCAGTGCCTCATCCATTGGGCTGCCTTTCTTTACTTGGATGATCTTCTTTTGCTCTAAAATGTGTTAGAAGCTATGAAAAACAATGGATCTTCATCAACAAGCTTTCTACCTACCCAATCCTACTGATCTAAATTTTTTTCTTCATTAGAGTGCACTTGGATTGGCAGGCTCTTTTCATAACATTTTATTCTTTTGAAAGCAAAAATCTAATCTAATTCTACTCCTTATTTCTCCATGAACTCAGATTAAACAGTTGAGTTCATATGTTTCTCTACCTAATCTACTAATATGTTAGGATTAAACATTCTAACAAATTTTTATTCTCTGATTTCTAAAATGGAAATTTAAAAACAGTCAAGTCAAGATTAAGCTGTTTGACTTGTTGTGATCTATGGCATAAAAACAGGTTGCACATAAACATTTATTTTGCAGAAAATTTAAAACAAAATGGAAGGCTTTAAGATCTGAAAGTTCAAAGCACTTCCTTCATCTTTTTTCAGCTCTGTTTTTACTTTTATTTGAGCTGTTCTTTGCTTGTCCTCTGGTTAAGATTTTGAGCTTATTAGAACCAGTTTTACCTCTGTTTGACTCAGAAATTAACAGATTTGAGTCATCTCTCTTTGGAAACTTAGGTTCAGATTTTGAGCATGTCCGAACCTTAAATTTCTAACCTAATCTAACTATCGATAAGCCAAGATTAAACAGTTTAGCAAATCAAATTCACTATCCTATCATCATTCAATTTAAAACTAATTAGTCAAGATTGGGATGTTTGACTAACTAGAAGTGTGTTTTTCAGGAGTGGCATTTAAGCTTGCACACTTTCAGATTTTTGTTTCTCTTTTTGGTATGGGGCTATACCTTTATTTTTTTTACAATTTGCCCTCTTTTCTTTCTTTTACTGTTTTTGTATTTTTATTTCTATAACTTTGAATGCAACATTCAGACTATGATATTTACAATGAAAATAAAATGCTTTGAAACTCATGATTCTTGGCAGAAGTAATGCTTTAGCATCCTGCCGTTGACAGGGCCTTCATACAGATCTTCCCCATTCAATTCTTTCAAGAAAAATGCATTGTGACCCCTCTCAGCATGGATAATATATGGCCCTTTCCACAAGTTCTCAAACTTGCCATGTTTTCCCTTCTCTTCTCTTCTTGAATCCCACTTAAGAACAACATTTCCAACTTGGAAATTGTCTGCCTTAGTCCTCTTATCAAATAGCTTCTTCATATTTTCTTGGACCAACTGTGTTCTCTCATAAACTTCTTCTCTGGTCTGCTGTAAATGGATTGTTTGGTTGATTCTCCTCTGCATATCATTCTCTTCAATCTGCACTTCTTGAAGGAGTTTCATGACTGGAACTCCTAATGAGGTGGGAAAAACTGCATCCATGCCATAGACCAGCTGATAGGGGGACATATTTATTGACTTCTTTGTAGTTAACCTATTAGCCCATAAGGCATGAACCAGCTTATCGTGCCATGATTTATGATCCTGTTCCAACAGTTTTTTGACGATATTGATGAGGCTCTTGTTGGAGGATTCAGCTAATCCATTTCCTTGGGGATAGTAAGCAGTGGAATGGCCCAAGGTTATGTGGTATTTGTAACATAAATCAACCATCTTATTGGATTTAAAAGCAGCAACATTATCTGTTATGATTTTTCTAGGACAACCAAATCTGGATAGGATATTTTTTTCAAGGAAATTGATAATGACAGAGTCATTAGCATTCCTGGAGGGTATAGCTTCTATCCACTTGGTAAATAAGTTAGTGGCCGTGAGGATCCACTTATGTTGAGCTGAGGAGGATGGGTGAATTTCCCCAATGAAGTCTAAACCCCATTGTTGAAAAGGTGCCTCAACTCTGATAGGATGTAAGGGTAAGGGAAGAAGTTTTCTTTTGCCATCAAAAATTTGACACTTATGGCAAGACATGACCAACTTTTGAGTGTCTAGAAAAAGGGTAGGCCAATAGTAACCAGATGTAAGAATTTTTTTTGCTGTGGCCTTCCAGTAGAGGTGTCCTCCACATTCTCCATCATGCAACTCATGCATGATTTTTCCTGCATCATCTTCAAGTAAACATTTAAGAAAAATTCCAACAGCATTTTTCCAATATAATACCCCATCTAAGATGCAATAACTCAAAGCTTTTTGTTTCAAAAATATAGCTTTAGTTTTAGACAAAGAAGGAGGGGCATTCAAATATAAAAGCACATAAATAATGTCAGCATACCAAGGAGAATTCAGAAATGTTTCTTCAATGAAAGGAGCAGTAGATTCTTCTATTTCTTCCAACACATCTACCATATTCATGTCTAGTGCTTGGAAGTTAGACTCGGCCATAAGTTTTGTTAATCCTTGCCCTTTAACTAGTTTGGTGGGCCTGATTTCTAAGTCATACTCAAGAATAGTTGCAATCCATTTTCCCCTTTTACCATCAGGGTCTTGACTTAGAATGTCCTTGACAATAGTATGTGGAACAAAAGCAATTATGTGAGAGTGTAAAATATAGACCCTAAAGTCCTTTAAAGCTTTCACTAATGCTAAGGCTTGCTTCTCCATGATGTTATATTTGAGAGGAGCATCTCTTAAGGCCCTACTAAAGAAGGATATTGGTTTTTCTTGCCCCAAGTCGTTATTTTGAAGTAACACTGTAGCTATTGTATGTTCAGATGCAAAAGAAAAGATATAAAAGTATTTGGTGAAATCTAGACTAATCAGGACTGGTGTTTGAGTAAGAGCTTGTTTGACCAGTTCGAATGATTGTTTAGCTGGTAAAGTCCATTTTACACCTACATCTTTCTTAAGCATGTTTGTAATGTTTTTTAATAGCTCGGCAAGGTTTGGGATGAACCTCCTCATAAAATTAATCTTTCCAATGAAAGATTGTAATTCTTTGAGGCTTCTTGGATGGCTAATTTGTAATATGCCATCTATCCTTGTGGGGTCTATTTTGATTCCCTCTTCTGAAATTATATGGCCAAGAAGTTTACCTTCTTGGAGACCAAAGAGTGTCTTCTTGGGATTCAATGACAAGCCAAATTTCCTACACTTCTCAAAAACTTTCCTCAAGTGAATCAAATGTTCTTCATCAGTTTTCGAGAAAACGGTTATGTCATCAAGGTAAATGATTATGAAATAGCCAATATCTTCAGAAAAGGCTATGTCCATGGCCCTTTGGAAGGTGGCCCCTGCATTCATTAGTCCGAAAGGCATTTTGACATACATAAAGGTGCCCCAAGGTGTGGTAAAAGCAGTTTTGATTTGATCACTTGGGAGCACTAACACCTGGTTGTAACCCGAGAACCCATCTAAGAGGGATATCCTTTTTGACCCAAATACCCTTTGAAGTATATGGTCCATCTTGGGTAAGGGGTAGTTGTCTTTTAAAGAGGCTCTATTTAAATTTCTGAAGTCAATACAGAGCCTGATTTCCCCTGTTTTCTTTCTAACGGAAACTAAGTTTGATACCCATTCTGAATATCTAATGGGTACTATGATCCCAGCATCATGCATCTTTTCAATTTTTTATTTGACTAAAGGTAGTAAAACAGGGTTTATTCTCCTTAGCTTTTGTTTAAAAGGCTTTTGATTTTCCTTCAGGGGAATCTTGTGCTAGATGATGCTGGTATCATAAGACTTCAAATCTATGTATGCCCAAGCGAAAACATCTTTAAACTCTTTAAACAACTCTATGTATTGAGATTTTATGTGAGCTGGGAGAGTGCTGGACAGTTTAATCATCTTGGGTTCTGCTAGGCTGCCTATGTTATGTTCTTCTACGTTTGTTTCCACAGGCTCCATTTTTGGTTCTTTGGCTACATCGTTAAAGTCGAAAAGGTGTTCCAAAGGTGTGAGACCTCTTGGAATTGACTCATTCTTACATTGTAAGCCTTCCAAGTCTTCTTGGTCTGCGTTCTCAATTATCTCTGCTTCAAAAGGATTCTCATAATGATTTATATCAGCAGAATATGTCCTTTCAACTTCTGGGATTTGTTCAATATATAAACAGTTTTATTTATGGTTGGTTTCTGATATTGGCATGTCAAAATCATTTTCTGATTTTAATAAATCATCTATGTGTTTGTCAAAATCAAATACTTGCCAGTGATCTTTGTTATCAGGAGCAGCGGATCTGTGTTTTACCTTTACGCTAAGTTTTTCATTTATCTCAGGTATTTGGCAGTTGCTGGCATTGAAGGCGAGTTCATTTGCTAGATGATTTAGTGCTCTAGGAATGAAAATAAGTTCATACTTTTCAAAGGTTTTTAATAAATCAAGGGCAGTGTTCCAATATACCCTAAGCCTTGGATTTCTAGCTGAGTATTCTCCTTTGATTTGTCTTATGATAAGTTCAGAATCTCCTAAGATGGATATCTTTTGGGCTTCTAATCGTTTAAGCAACTGTAAGCCTAGGAGAAGTGCTTCATACTCAGCAATATTATTAGTGCACGGGAAATCTAATTTATATGAAAAACTTTGATTCGTATTTTGAATCCAAACACCTACCCCTGCAATTTTTTTATTACAGGATCCATCGAAGTTTATTGTCCAAAGTATGTTTGCTTCATTTTCATTTTCTTGTTGCTGTTGATTTTCAATGTTTTGAATTTGATTCGAGGGAAGATTTGGTTGTTCTGGTGAACTGATTGGGTCTATGTTTTCCTTATCTTGTTGAGTAATTTCATCTTCGTTGCATAAGATAAAGGAATCTAAAATTGATTGAATAGAATAGATTGGAGAGTTGTTTGGTTTGTCTACATTTCTCACCATGTACTTCATGTGTGATTCCCTATATAGTCTTATGTTTTGGTTAAAAACAGGGATGGTGGCATAATACATGTCCATTTGAAGGCTTCCCTGAAGTTTGGCTCCCCATGATCTTGATAAGAGCATGCCATACTTAGGGGGAATGTCAACTACAACTATGTCCATTACTAGACTCTTAGCAGGAATTTGAGCTAAGTTAACACATAAATCTTTGATTAAACCCAAACATTTGACTCTGCTTGAGTCAAAGGAATACAAATCTTTGTATGGTTTAGTAATTTCTAAGCCTAAGCTTTCCATTACTACCTTGGGCATTAGATTGTGTGAAGCTCCAGAATCTAATATGGCATTGTGTAAAATTTTCTCGTGTATGTTCAAGCTAACATAGAAGGGAGGGACAACCCCTTCTTGGTATTTTCCTTCAACTTCTGGGCCAAACAACAACTCAGGCTTGTCATCTGTCAAGCTTAAGGTGTCAGTATCACTTCCTAAATTCAAAGCTTTTAAAACTTGGTTTTTGTAAACTTATTGGGTTACTAGTTCAGCTAGGGGGATGGTAATTTTTATCTTTGCAATCTCTCCCTTAAGGCTGAAAAGAACCATTGACTTGTTCATATTTACATCTGTCTTTTCAATTGAATTATTTTTAGTAATTTTGATTTGCTGAACCTTGTTTGGACTGGTAATTGGGACAGTTTTATTAAGACCACTAGCTGAAGTGCTAGGGGTACTTTGTTCAACATTTGGCTGGCCACTTTTGTCTTTGTTTAAGTCTAGTTTCTTGGCCAAAATGTTGGTTTTCTCTGCTGTCTTTTTGGGCTGAGTTTTTGTGTTTTTCTTGACAGCAGTATTAGTGTTATTATCCTTTGAATTATCTATGTTCCCTTTGCTCCTAAGATCGTATTGTTTATGCACCTCCATGATTGCATTTTCAAACCCCAATCTATAGTCATCAGAATCTTCATAGGTGTTTGTATTTTGATCATAAGAGAAAAAACCTTGTTCTTCTTTAGTGAGGAAAACATCATCCCCACTGTCTGATCCATTCAAGTTTACATGAGCTTCTCCCAACCTTTCCATCTCCCTATCTTCCTCATATTGATCCACATAGTTCTGTTGGAAGGGAGTTCTAATCTGTTGGTCACTTTATTTTTGCTTATCTTGATTGTTTTCTCTCCTATAATTCTGATTTCTATTTCTATTTTGGTTATTTTGAGTTTCTCTTGGTGGCACTCTCTCACTTAGATTTATCTTTTCAAGCATCCTCTCCATCACCTTCACTAGGTTGTCGATTTTTGTGTCAGAAGTTGAGGTTGAGGGTAGTAGGTCATCTTTGTAAGTTACCCTCTTCTCTAATCTCAACCTATTTCTTTTCTCAATTATGTTTTCTTCTACGCTCACAGCTCCTTTCTGCATGTCTTCTAAGGTTAAGTAATCTCTCTCCCTTAACTGATAAGTCATTTCAGCATCAAGGCCTTCGGGATACCTTACCAAGGCCATGCCTTGAGGAGGTTTCATGTGAGGTGGAAGAGCATTGTAAATGCTATTGAACCTAGTGGAGTAATCATGAACACTCTCCCCTTGATTTCTCTTGAGGCTGCTATACTCTGCTAGTATTTGGAGAGGGTTCTTTTTGAGTTCCCATTTGTTGATGAATGTTTGATGCAAAGCAGGGAGATCATTTATGCTGTTAGGAGGTAGGTTCTTAAACCATTTCTTTACATCTCCTCCTAAAATTTGGGCGAAGATCCTCATCTTCACGGTTTCTTCTTCTATCTCCATGTAATCGAATGCATCTTCCATCCTATCTACATGATGTTGAGCTGTTGTAGACTCTTTTCCAGTGAAATGAGGGATTTTGGATTGGTAATCATTTGGTAAGGGAAGCATAGGTTGTGGTAACACTAATGGGGCATACCATGTTGCCATGGCTGGAAATAAAGGTGGATTTACAAGGGGTGGGTTTGCGAAAGGGAAAGTGGGCTACAATGAAGTGGTTTGGACAGTGGATGTACCGGGGATAGATTGTTGAGCTGATCTTGGATGACAGACACCTAAATTGAGAAGGAAATGTAAATCAGGTGGTGTGGTTTCTCTACTACCAGGATGTTCACTTTGTTCTGGGGATGAAAGTGAAGACTCAGAGTCTATCTGAATTATATCATCAAGTGACCTAGTTCTAAAAGGATTTCTTAAGTCGACTTGTGATTGGTGTAGAGCTGCAAGATTTTCAGGAACTGAATTAGCTCTCAAGGGTGATCTGAAAATAGTTGAAAATTTAATCTTAGGAGACTCCCTAAGTATACTTTCAGGGTTGTCAACTATTTCCGGTGGGTTTGGGTCAGGGAAAGCTCTAGTATGAATCTTTCTAGGAGCCACTATGTTGTGTTTTTCGAACCCAGCTAAAAGAAAAGTTTAACCAAATATGACAATCTTTAAGAGGCTAATTGATCTTTTTAAAAGAAGAAAACTTTAATCCTAAAGCCTTCTAACTGAGTTTGTATGATGTTACAAATATTATGGGTCTTCCGAGTGTAGTCTTAAGGTCTGTTTAGGATTGTGGAGTCACCATGTGGAAATTTTTAGCTCTTTTGGAGGTAAAAGGTTTTATGGGCTACCACCAAGTTTATTATGAAGCCAAACTGAAATGTTTTTGGGTTTTTCTGAGCTTCTCGGTCTTATAGGTTATGAGAGTGTCCTAAATCTAAATTAACACTTAGCTAAGGTGTTAAAACATACAGATTTCACTCTTATGGCTTGGTAACTGATTCCTTCAAGGTTTGATAAGGTTCTATGAGAATCCTAAGGGTTACTTAGTTTGTCACTGATTCAACTAAGTCCTATCATGATTACCGTTATGCTTGGTAGTGCTTTAAGAAGGTTTCTTAAGTTATACTAGACAGTGAGTGTTTAATTTTAAAGATTTTACTCAAGGTCCCACCGTGATCGCCATTATGTTGGTGTCCCGTGTTTTTATAGTTTGGCAAGTCAAAAGACAAGGCAACATCAGAACCAATCTTTAGAGTTACAGGATCTAGTCCTCCTGTTCTCAGAGAGGGATATCTCAAATGTTTGTTTGCAAAGGTTTATCTTGTGTGCTTTTAGCATTGGTTTTAGACTAGTTATTAAGTGCAGGTGTTTGTTTGTTTGTTTGGTTGAATTGATACAACAAAATATGAAAGGTCTAGGAAAGGTAGGTAGAAAGAATAACTATCAGCTTCATTGGGCAATGGAGTCAAAAAGAGATTATGACAAACTTATCAATGGATATGGGATATCAAAGGGAAAATCTAACTTGGCCACAAGATCCTTTGGTTTTTAATGAGATGGATATTAATGGTTTTTAGAAAAGAGAAGTTTTAATTCTCAACAAAGGGAATTTTGAAAACATGATTTGAACAATAAAGAGTTATTTGATAGACAAGGCTAACCATGAATTCTACAAACCCCACTTTAAGCAAATAATGACTTCAAAACAAATTTTAAAATGAAATCTAAGATTCGGGGAACACCCTATTTCCTCAAAGATTTTATTTCAAATGACTTAGAAAACATAAAAGATTCATTGATAATCGCAGTCATAGAAAAGGGAACACCTAATACATCTATGATTACAACTATAAAGATCTTTAAGACAATTGTTGAAGCAAGGACAAAGGGCAAGATCATAACAGACCTCCTTGGCTCACTATAAACAAAGATACCTCAAAGGGAGACTTCAATAACAGCCTTTAAGTGGCAGCAGACAAGCAGGGAGAACCATAAATCATGCTGAAACAAACTTATTCGAACTATTATAGAAATAAACAAGCATGAGGACTAAAGAGAGAGATTAAAGACTCTAAAATACCTCAGCAGAAGAAAACATGAAACAGTGAAGGATGAAAAGGTCTAAGGTGCTTCTAGGAGTCATTTCTTAGCCTAAAACTTTCAACCTATTGTAGTAAGAAATTATGGAACAAAATGAAAACAGGAGAAAACATGAACAGTTCAGTATACTTCACCAACAACCAAGCTCATGGATCCAATGATAGAGCCTTCTCAATAACAAGCATGCAACAACATCATCAAGGCTTCCAAGACTTCAGTTTCTTCTTCAACTTCAACAGACTATGCATTATTTCAAAGAGTTTCAATATTACAACAAGTGATCAACCAACCCTTATCTCATCTTCTTCAGAAGTATTTATAGGAGAGATGAGGAGGTGGAATGGGATAAAATATCTCCAAGGGTATTTGATATCGTCTTTAAGGCTTCTCGGCCTTTGAGGGGCTCGATGAAGAAGCTAACATATGTGTCCTCTCGTATTAAGTGTTTTACATTAAAAATTAAGCTCTCATGGGAGCCTCTGTTGACTTTTAAGGCTTTATGCTATGTTGTAGTAATCAATACCATGTTGAATAGACCATAAGTGAACAGATGAAGTTCACAAAGGAGGAAAAGATGATTGTTGATAGTCAGAGGTTCGTAGGAAGCTACGTAGAAGAAAGGAGAAGGAAGATGCCAAGGCAAATGGCATGAGAAAGATTCAAGAAGAGATTGACAAAGAGAAAGTTGAGATAAAACTCCATCTTGAGTTATTGATGGATATGTCGCAGAGGAATAAGGAAGACGAGAGGTATGGTTGGCTTATGAGAAGGAAATTCAAATGGCATAGATTTCAAGTGAAGTGGGAGCATAGAGTGAATGCTCAACTGAAGGAAGAGTTACTCAGAATAAGTGAGTATGCAGAGGAAGTTTTGGTATGTGAACTAGAGCATTTCCCATTTTTTTTTTAAAGTAATGAGGATACATAGGAGAAATCTATAGAGGATCTTATGAATCATATGAAAGATTTAGAGTTGCAAGAAAACCTGATGGATGAAACATCAAGTGAGACCGCAAGGTCTTGTGTTCTTAAACCGATAATTATGGTATGATTGGGTAAAGTTGTTGAACCTTATGCTAAATCGATAGGGGGTGAACCGCCTTTAGTGCATTCAGGGTCTTGCAAAACATTCTTTTACACTTATTTACATCTTCATTTTGTGATCAACTTAATGTACAATGGAACAACAATATTAATAAGTGAGCAGCATGTATTAAGCAGATTAAATACATAATATCAACACATAATCATCATGCACATAGACAACAAATATAAGTGGAAACCCATAAGGGAGAAAACCACATCTTATTATTGTTGTGATGCAAAGGCAAGCTCCAACTCCCTCTCACCACTGATTTTCTGTAGGCTCCAACCTACAAGAGGCTACTACCTCAATTCTGCAAGCTACAACTTGCAAGGAAGCTCCAACTCCCATCTATTTTCTATAGGCTACAACCTACAGGAGGCTCCTACCTCAGCCAGCTACAACTGGACATCTATCATGCTACAACTTGATATGAAAGCACCAACTTCCTCACACAATACTGAAACATCATGCTGATTTACCTGGATATCAACCCTGTTATATTCCTTCTTCACTGCTGTCCTCCATCCTTCATATCTGCCTTATATTATCTCTGGATCTTCACAGCTTCTCTGTCTGCTTATTCTTCTTCTTACACTCTCTAACCCCCTTAATGCGTATGACAGTAACATCATTTATAGAGATCACCCTATCGTTGTTTGCATTCCACATGGGAATATGAAATGAACAGGCACGACTCTTTGCCTTCCACCATCTCATTTTCTTGCTCATCATTTCAGGAGGTTACAACACTATCTACTCATTTCAGAATTAACTTGGAGTTTTGCTTTGCCTACAGAGACTTGCCTTTGCATCAAAAACAATATAAACTATTCAAATCATTTACATTTATAGTTGCAACAGATAAATCTCACTCAACCCTTTCAATTCTTGGTTCGTCGTATATTTGTCTTTTCTGCTGCTGTTATATTCTTGCTCTACTGCATAATTGCTTTGTTTCTTCTGTTACCTGTGTCTTTTGTGCTGCGTTCACATACATATCAACCTTTCATCAATAGAACGGTCATCGCACTCCACCTTTTCTTAACTTTCCAATCCGACGGAAATCACACATAAAGTTGCATTTTATTTAACTATTCCCGACCTATGCGAAATAGGTGGTTTTAGAATGCCACGCGTCACCCTCTTAACACTATCGCGTTCGTTTCACCTTTTACCACTTATCCTCCAAAAGCGGTGCGACAAACACTTACCGGTTTTCTAATCCTACCTTCACTGTTCCGCTTATTTTCCATTTCTGGTTCCAAGTATCGTTTGACCATTGCCGATGATTTACATGCCTTGCACATATCTCGATGCTCACTCAACGCTCAAATCTCTACAGTCAATCCTTCATCACACTGTTCTGCACATGCTCTGGGTCCTTTTTCATGTTTTCAGGTCTTTCCTTTGTAGCCTGAGTTGACCTCTGCTTCCATGGTTTTCTTCATAAAACACTTAGCCCCAGACTTAACTTTGGTTGAAGGGTCCCACAACGCAGTGACCAATCATAGTGCATCGCATTTCGCTTCCCTGTAGGTTTTAACGTTTTATGTTCTAATGCTCCTTTGTTCTCCGATTTGATTTAACAATGGGAAATCCCATACTCCCAGACTTGAAATGCTTTAGGTTTCAGTGTTGTCCTGCATTGCGTCCACTCTCTTTATCGCACTTTTCACTTCGGTGTTTATGAGTGCTATCTCTTCTTAGCTTTGCGATCTGTGATATACGATGAACTTCGCATTGTTGATTCGCACGATTTCCTTTCTCTTCTCCATCGATTTCGTACTCACATATTGGTAAAGCAATTACCTTGCGGTCCAACGATTGTACTTTAGGGCTTTAGGAAAGCGGGTCCCAATTCATGGCACTACGGAGGCACTCCTTGGTTGGAATGATCATCAGGCTTGTGCTACCATAGTGAATGACAACCATCGATATGCGGTCAATGCCCGATGGGCGGGTCAACTACGGAGGCACCCCTTGGGTTAACCATCGGGCTGTTTGTGCCCCCGCGGTACCGTTGATCCCAGATCAACGTTAACCACGGTCATAAGATATGCACGAGGTTTAAATCATATTCCATCGGGTGATCTTCCTCCTTTGCTGCCCATGCATGCTACCTCCCGGAATGTAAATTCTTTCCACCCGACACGATTCCACTTCACCTATTTCACCTTTTTGTTCAACTATCACTGTACTTTCACCTGTTTCGCCTATTTGTTCAACTGTTGCTGTACTATTCTGCCTCTTTTCTGCACATTGATGCTGTTTGCCTCTTTTCTACATAATGTTACTCCTCTTGAGATTTTTCTTTTGGTTATTTCACTTGTTGCACACGCTGATCTCTCCTGAGCTCCTTTTTCTACCTTTGCTCCTTTTCTTCCTTAACTGCTTCTCTGCTGCCTCTGCTATCACTAGTAATTCTAGTGTTACTCCTTTCTGCTCCTTTGCCATCAATGACAATATTTCCAACAGTCTCCCCCTTTGGAATTGATGGCAACACATCCACCAATACTCCCATACTTCCTTCAGGGCTTCCTCCCCCTTTCATTATAAGAAGTATCTTGTCTTTCTTCCTCTACCTACTTTACAGAAGAAACTTTCTTATTTTTCTTTCTTTTCCTCCCCCTTTGACATCAATGGCAAAGGGTTGCACTTTTCCCAGTGTGGTTTCTATCTTTTCATAATACTCTGATCTTGAGGACCTGTTCCATGCATTGCTCCATTTCTCTAGCTTTTTTGTGACAATTTTTATTGACTGCTCTCCCCCTGGAATGATGCTTTCTTGTCTGATATTGACTATCACTTGTCTTCTGCACTGGTCCTGTTCCTTGTATGCAGCCTTTAATTTTCATTTATTTTTTTGATTTATGATCATGTTAGAGAGTAACATCTGCAGACACTACCCCTAGTTTGTGTCTTAGATATTCGAATGGTTCTTTAGCAAGAGGTTTTGTGAATATGTCTGTTGTTTGTGCCTTGGTTGGTACATATTCCAACTTTACTAATTTTTGTGCTACTTGTTCTTTGAGGAAGTGGTACTTTATTGGGATGTGCTTTGTTTTTGAATGAAGTACATGATTTTTTGATATACTTATTGCACTTGTATTGTCACATTTGATAGAAATGGGTTCATCAATGCTTACCTTCATGTCTTGGAGAGTTTTTTTCATCCAAATTATTTGTGTGCAACATGCTGCTGCTGCTATGTATTCTTCTTCTGCTGTAGATAAAGAGATAGAAGTTTGCTTCTTGCTTAGCCATGCCACCAGAATTTTTCCCAAATAAAAAGAACCTCCACTTGTGCTTTTCCTGTCATCCACGCAACTGGCCCAATCTGCATCTGTGTATGCTGTCAGCGTGAAACTTTTTCCTTTTGGATACCATAGGCCATAATGTGAGGTTCCTTGTAGATATCTAAATATTCTCTTGATTGCAAGTAAGTGATTTTGTTTTGGTGCTGCTTGATATCTTGCTACAAGTCCTACTGCCAACATAATGTCTAGTGTAGAAGAAATTACATATAGCAGACTTCCTATCATAGATCTGTAAAGTTTTTGATCTACATCTATTGATCCATCATTAGCACATAGTTTGCATCCAGTGATCATGGGAGTTAACACAGGTTTGTAGTCTTCCATTTGAAACCTTTTCAACATTTCTCTTAAGTATTTTTCTTGCAAAATGAATATTCCAGTGTTCTTTTGTTGAATTTGAAGTCCTAAATAGAAGGTGAGCTCTCCAATCATTGACATCTCAAATTCTGATTTCATTTCTTCAGCAAATCCTTTTGCTCACTCATCTTTGTTGCTACCAAACATGATGTCATCTACATATACTATTACAATTAAGAGTTCATCTTCATTAGCCTTTATGTACAAATTGCTGTCTACTCCTCCTTTCTTAAACCCTTGTTTTTGCAAGTATTTGTCCAGCCTTGAATACCATGCACGAGGAGCTTGTTTCAGACCATATAAGGCTTTTTTTAATCTGCACACATAGTCATGTTTCTATGTTAATGAGAATCCTTCAGGTTGTTCCATGTAGACTTCTTCCTCTAAATCTCCATTCAGGAAGGCGGACTTCACATCCATTTGATATACCCTGAAATCATGATAGCATGCAAAGGCCAAAAACATTCTGATTGCTTCCATCCTGGCTACAAGGGCAAAGGTTTCATCATAATCAAGTCCTTCAATTTGTGAATATCCCTTGCATACAAGTCTGGCTTTATTTCTAATTACCTGCCCTTGTTCATTCATCTTATTCTTGAATATCCATTTTGTGCCAATGACATTTTTCCCAGTGGGTCTTGGAATTAATTCCCAGGTATTGTTCTTCTCAATTTGGTCCAGTTCTTCATTCATAGCATTTACCCAATTTTTGTCTTTTCTGTCTTCTTTGAACTTCTTTGGCTCTATTTGAGATAACATGGCTAGATATACTTCTTCTATCTATTCAACAAGCTGTCTTCTTGTCTAGACTCCCACACTTTTGTCCCCAATGATTTGATCTTCTGGATGGTTCTTTTGAGTGTATCTTGAGGGACCCTTTGAGTTTAATTCAATATCTTTTGTTGTCTTGTTATGTTCATCATTATCTTGGTTCTCAGCTTCATGATCATCTAGAGGATTGGCGCAGCTTGTGTTTCTTGTACTGTTTGGTAGATCTTCGTCAACTCTTACGTCAATGCTTTCCACAATTTTGTGCAGTCTTTTGTTGTAACACCTGTAACCCTTACTCTTGGATGCATATCCTAAAAATATTCCTTCATCAGCTCTTGCATCAAACTTCCCCAGTTTTTCATCATTAATTTTTATGAAACACTTACTTCCAAAGACTCTAAAGTGCTTGATTGATGCTGGTTTACCATGCCATAATTCGTAAGGAGTCTTATCACAATTTGGTCTTAGATGAGCTTTGTTGAGAATGTGAACAACTATGTGTACTGCTTCTGCCCAATAGGTTTGGGGAATGTTACTTTCTTGTATCATGGCTCTGGCAATCTATTGTACTGATCTGTTTTGTCTTTCTGCCACTCCATTCTGTTGAGGTGTACATGCAATTGTAAACTGTTGTTTTATCCCATGTTCATTGCATAGGTCCGCAAAATCATAGTCTGTGAATTCACCTCCTCTGTCTGATCTGATGCATTTTATCTTGCATCCTATTTCATATTCTGCCAATGCCTTGAATATCTTGAATTTCTCAATTTCTTCAGATTTATATTTGATAAATTCCACCCATGTCAATCTGGTAAAATCATCTATTATTAGCATGAAATAAGATTCTCCACCTGGTGCATTAGTTCTTGAAGGTCCACACAGGTCCATGTGTACAAGCTGAAGTGGCCTACTTGTAGATAGTTCATCTTTGGTCTTGAAAGATGTGCGGGTCTGTTTGCCCAATTGGAAGGATTTACATATGGTATTTGGAGGCTTCTTTATTGTAGGCATATTTCTAACTGCTTTCTTCTTGCTAAGACTGATGATGTGGTCAAAGTTTAAGTGTCCCAATCTTCTATGCCATAACCATGATTCATCAAGTTTTCTTATGTGGCATGCTTCATTCTCTTCTTCCAATATATAAACATTAATTTCTATTCTAACACCTTTGATCAAGGTCTTTCCTATGGTTCTCAATCTTACTTCACAATATTGGGCTCTGAAAAGGACCTCACAGCCTTTATCACACATTTGACTGACGCTTAGCAGATTGGCTTTCAGCCCATCCACAAATAGTACATCTTGAGCCTCTCCTCTTCCATTATTCAGACTGACTGAGCCTTTTCCTTTGATTTTCCCTGCTTTATCATTTCCGAATGTTACATTTCCAGATTTATTTTCATCAAAGGTTACAAACTTGCTTCGATCTCCAGTCATATGCTTTGAGCATCCACTGTCCATAAACCATTGGCTTTTCTGATCTTGAGCTATTAGAGCCAGGTCACACTTATTCAACTTCTTTTTCCACTGCAGGCAGCTATTTGTTTGGCACCTTTTCTGAGAAGATGGACCACATTCTTTGAGAGGACATTTGGAAGACATGTGTCCGATTTGATGGCATACAAAGCATTTGATTATATTTTTAAATGGATTATGTGTACGAGTGAACTCTCCATTGTTCATAAATCTCCTTGGGTTTTTAAACATCACACTTTGTCCATATGTTCTGCACTCCATGGCTTTATGGCCAAACCCCTTACAACAAAAACAATACCCATGGAAACGATTAGTGTATCTGGTGAAGGGTTGTCTTCTCCATTTGGTTGCTTGAGGTAGTCTTTTCATTTTCTGCATCCTTTGCTGGTTGAAATCGATTATTTTCGTCTGACAGTATGCAGCAATATGTCCTAGTTTGTGACAGGCAAAACAAGTGACATTTCTCATAGGAGGAAAGAATCTCCTCTGAGATCTTCCGAACTTGTTCAATTGATCTTCAGGAACAATTGAACTTTTTGCAACTGCTTGCTTCTTCCTCTCATTCTTTGTCTCTTGATGTTGCTGCTTGTTTCTGTTTGTTTCATCACACATCAAGTTCTTGCTGGCTTTTGCTTCTGTGGTTCCTTTTTGAGCTGCTTCATCATTCCTTTCAATGTCTTCCTTCTCCGAGGTCTCCATGGAGGCAATCTCATCTCCAAGCTGCTTACACCCCCTGCTCCTTTCTTCTATCAGTCTTCTAGCTGCAATAATCTCAGATTGCTGAGAGTTAATTTTTTCTTTTGCAACTTTCACAAAAATGATATTCTGGTTATCCTCTACCTTGGATTTGCTAGTTTCTCCTTCGTAACCTATCCCAGTCTTTATGAGAGGAGATCTTTGAGCATTTAGTATTTTATTCAACTGTTCAGTGCTTGTCATTCGAGGAGTGTTCATTGTCAATTCCCTTTGGGTGTGTTCTAATTTCTTTCTCAGGCATACTACTTCTTCTTCCAATTTTTCTTGCTTCTGAATTTTATCCTTAATTTGCTTTAGTAACGTGTCTTCCACCTTCTTAGCTTCTTCAAGTTCTACTTTCAATTGAATGAGGTCTTCTGAATTTGGTACCTCTTTTACATATTTGAGAAGAATATCTTTCTGTTTTCTGCACTTGAGTTTAAGTCTGTCTATTTCCTCTAGAGCACTTCTTATCTCCCCCTCAAGATCTACCTCACCTTCTTCCTCATCTTCTAGAAGGAAACCTTCAGACTCTTCCTTGGCCATCAACACAAATTCAGAGGTTCCTTCTTCATTTGAGGATTCATCTGAGTTTTCAGATGCACTACTATCTTGCTGAGCATAAAGTGATTTTCTATTGAATCTCTTCCCTTTCTGCCAGTTATTTGTTTTGGTTTTCTCCGTCTCTTGAGTCCGATTCTTTGTTTTCTTGTAAGGACACTTTGATGCATAGTGCCCAACTCTTCCACAGTTAAAGCATTTAAATGGAAGCTTACCTTTATACTTACCTGAGCCTCTATCCAATCTTTTGACAAATTTGGCCTGTTATTTATCAGAGCAAGAGCATGTATCTTCCTTTTCTTCTTTGCTCTTCTCAGCCTTAAAGGCTGTCTCCCTCACGTTTGACTTCCTCTGTGGAAGTCTCATCTCATAGGTTGTTAACTTTCCAAGTAATTGGTTCATGGTCAAAATTTTTGAATCAGCTGTTTCTTCTATGGCAGAAACCTTGGGATTAAAACTGGATGGTAAAGATCTCAATATCTTTTGAACAATTACACATTCTCTAATGGTTTCTCCTAGAGCTTTCATATTATTCACAATTTCTACAACCTTTAAGAAGAAGCTGGCAACATCTTCTTCTTCATTCATTTTTATATTTTCAAATTGAGCTCGATAGACTTGTAGTTTGGCCATCTTCACCTTTTTATCTCCCTCATGGATACTTTCTAATGTATCCCATATTTCTTTGGCAGTCTTGTTGTGCATTACTTTGATAAATTCTGCCTCACATAGACCACTTAAGAGAGAATTCATGGCTTTGGCATTAGCTATAAAATCTTGTTTGGCTTCTTTCTCTGTGTCAGAATCCTTTGGGGCATATCCCAAATCCACAGCAGCCCAAACTTCTATTCCAGGAGACATTATGTACGTCCTCATTCTTATTTTCCAGAAGGCATAATTTGTACCAGTAAACAAAGGGGATTTATTTGTTGAGAATCCTTCTAGACTAGCATCTTGGGGACCTAGGATCTCCTTCCAGTTGTTAAACTAATACAGAAGGAACCTGCTCTGATACCAATTGTTGAACCCTTAGTAAACTCAGAGGGTGGGGGGGGTGAATCAATTTAGTGCATTCGGGGTCTTGTAAAACTTTCTTTTACACTTATTTATATCTTCAATTTTTGATCAAATTAATGTACAATGGAACAACAATATTAATAAGTGAGCATAAGGTATTAAGCAGATTAAATACAAAATATCAACACATAATCATCATGCACATAGACAACATATATAAGTGGAAACCCATAAGGGAAAAAACCACATCTTATTATTGTTGTGATGCCAAGGCAAGCTCCAACTCCCTCTCACCACTTATTTTCTGTAGGCTCCAACCTACAGGAGGCTACTACCTCAATTCTGCAAGCTACAACTTGCAAGGAAGCTCCAACTCCCATCTATTTTCTGCAGGCTGCAACCTATATGAGGCTCCTACCTCAACCAGCTACAACTAGACATCTATCATGCTACAACTTGATATGGAAGCACCAACTTCCTCACACAATACTGAAACAACATGGTGATTTACCTGGATATCAGCCCCATTATATTCCTTCTTCACGGCTTTCCTCCATCCTTCATATCTGCCTTATATTATCTTTGGATCTTCACAGCCTCTTTGTCTGCTCATTCTTCTTCTTACACTCTCTAACACCATTAATTCGTATGACAGTAACATCATTTATAGAGATCACCCTCTTGTTGTTTGCATTCCACATCGGAATATGAAATGAACAAGCACAACTCTTTGCCTTCCACCATCTCATTTTCTCGCTCATCATTTCAGGAGGTTACAACACTGTCTACTCATTTCAGAATTAACTTGGAGTTTTTCTTTGCCTACGGAGACTTGCCTTTGCATCACAAACAATATAAACTATTAAAATCATTTACATTTACAATTGAAATAGATAAATCCCACTCAACCCTTTTAGCTCTTGGTTCGCCATATATTTGTCTTTTCTACTGTTGCTATATTCTAGCTCTCTTGCATAACTACTCTTTTTCTTCTCTTACCTGTGTATTTTGTGCTACGTTCACATACATATCAACCTTTTATCAATCGGACAGTAATTTCACTCCGCCTTTTCTTAACTTTCCAATCCGATGGAAATCGCACATAAAGTTGCATTTTATTTAATTGTTCCCAACCTATGTGAAATAGGTGGTTTTAGAATGCCATGCGTCGCCCTCTTAATGCTAGCATGTTTGTTTCAACTTTTACCACTTATTTTACCGGTTTTATAATCCTGCCTTCACTGTTCCACTTATTTTCTGTTTCTGGTTCCAAGTATCGTTTGACAATTGCCGATGATTTACATGCCTTGCACGTATCTTGATGCTCACTCAGCGCTCAAATCTCTACGGTCAATCCTTCATCACACTGTTCTACACATGTTGTGGGTCATTTTTCATGTTTTCAGGTCTTTCCTTTGTAACCCGAGTCAACCTCCACTTCCATGGTTTTCTTCATAAAACACTTAGCCCCGGACTTAACTTTAGTTTAAGGGTCGCACAAGACAGTGACCAATCATAGTGCATCATATTTCACTTGCCCGCAAGTTTTAACGTTTTATGTTCTAATGCTCCTTTGTTCTCTGATGCGATTTAACAATGGGAAATCCCATACTCCCGGACTTGAAATGCTTTAGGTTTCAGTGTTGTCCTGCATTGTGTTTGCTCTCTTTATCGCACTTCGTACTTCGGTGTTTATGAGTGCTATCTCTTTTGAGCTTTGCAATCTGTGATATGCGATGAACTTTTCATCGCCGATTCGCATCGTCACTTCGCATTGCATCACATATTCGCATCGCATTGCATCTTTTCATCGTATCGCATCTCATCGCATCGCATCGCATCACATATTAAATCAATTACCTTGTGGTCCAACAATTGTACTTTAGGGCTTTAGGAAAGTGGGTACCAGTTCACGGCACTGCGGAGGCACTCCTTGGTTGGAATGATCATCGGGCTTGTGCTACCATAGTGAATGGCAACCGTCGATCTGCGGTCAATTCCAGATGGGCAGGTCAACTATGGAGGCACCCCCTGGGGTTAACCATCGTGTTGTTTGTGCCTCCACGGTACTATTGATCCCAGATCAAAGTTAACCACGGTCATAAGATATGCACGAGGTTTAACTCAATATTTCGTCGGGTCATCTTCCTCCTTTGCTTGCCCATGCATGCTTTACCCTCTCGGAATGTAAATTTTTACGCCGACAGCGAGTCCACTTCACTTGACTTGCGCTTTGTTTGTTCAGCTGTGACATTGTGCTTTCACTGTTTCGCCTATTTGTTCCTGCTGTCGGCTGTACTATTACTGCACTCTTTGTTGCACATTGATGTTGCTTGCCTCTTTTACGCATAATGTTACTCCTCTTGAGCTTTTCACTCTGATTTGGGATTATTTTACTTACTTTTTCTGCCTTCTTCCTTCTCTGCTTTGCCGTGTATTGCCCTCTGCTGTTGCCTATCTTTGCCTATGCTTCTTTCTTGCTCTGCGAATCTCTCACGAGCTTGTTCTTTTCGGTTTATTGCACTTGTTTGCGCGCATGAATTTCTCACGAGAACTCCTTTTTCTTGCTTGCCTTTGCTCCTTTCCTTCGTGCTTGCTTCTTTCTTTGCCCTGCTGCCCTATCACTAAAGTAGTCTAGTGTTACTCTTTTTATCTTTTAGCTCCTTCTGCCATCAGCGAGCAATATTTCCAGACATTTCAATGGTGTCCGGTGGAATTAGCTCGATATATTCCATCATTTTGAGTGGATTTAGCTTTCGTTTCGGTGCATTAAAACGACTTTCGTTTGAGTTATTTGTGGGTTTAACTCGAGGTGAGTTATGCTCAAGTGGCATTCCGGAAAGAAATACATGATGGAACACCCTTGAGTGCCATCGCTCATTGGAAGCTAGGACGAGGATACCTACATGATGGGACGGTTGGGCACGAGGTTTTAGAGTGAGCCGAGAGGAAAGAGGAGTAGTAGATTTAATCTTTTACGCATTAAAAAGGAATATTTTAATAAGAGGGAGAAAAGATGCAGCCATGAATAAAAAATAATAATAAAATAATGCTCTGAAAGGCTCGAGATCTGTAAAAGTAAAGGGAGGAGGCCATTTGAGGGATATCTTTAGGATGCTGTCATTTTGTGTATGAGAGGTGTGAGATGCGGTTCTCTACTTCGGTGCGTAGCCTAGGCCGGAAAGCCTTTGGGTGATTTGTGAGGTGTTGGATGCTGACAACTCTCTTGGAGGAGACTGCACTGGAGAGTTTCGCGAGAGCTTCGAGAGTTCTGCTGTGAGGGATCATTCGGATCTTCCAACTTGTGCTTCATTATTTTCGGTGGGTTCTGACCAGCGTGACTACTTGGGAGGGAGAGTGCGACGAGTTTAGTTTTGGAGTTCGAGCGTAGTGTAGCGACTCATCTTGATGGCAGGTTCTTCGTCTCGGCTCTTTCTTTGGGTCGGTTCTGTATTTGTAACCCCCGGTTGTTATACTATAATAAAATGTGAGATTCTTCCTGATCTGATGTGTTGATAGATTGCGGTGCTTATGTGTTTATTTTACATGGCGATCTTCACGTGCAGGTAAATAGTGATTTTACGGCACATTGTGGGGTTTAGTTATTTTTTCTGCATTTTTAATTAAAATATCACATCCGGGATATTACGGTGGTATCGAGTCTTGGTCTTGGCTCGGTAGCGGGTTTTTCGGATTGAAGGATTTTATTGAGGCCGGTCAAAGGGTTCGGAGAACGAGTTTTTAGAGAAAAAAATAAAATAAAATAAAAATTCTATTGCTGAAATGTAGATCGAGAGTGGGCGAAGATCTTTTGTGGGAAGGCATATGAAATTCTACTCTCATTTAAATATTACGGATTAATCTCTTTATGGAGCAGGCGGAAGCTGATCGATTAATTTCATTGAGAAGGACGTGAGGAACTTTTTTAAAGGCAATATATATGTTCTGATGGAAACGTTGGGGGCAAACCTTTATGAGAGTTGTTCTATTAATTGTGCGACGTTTGACTATATGACCAAAAAATTATGTGGTAGGGAATTTGTTTCAAAAAGCCGATTTTAATAGGAATTGAATGCGTCGAAGTACTGCGATGAAAATAATTTCTCAGTGCTGGCCTCCACCTCCAACCTTCAACATTGAAGGCATCACCAAGACGAGCGTGGGTGTACTGGTATCGAAAGCGGTCGAGATTATTTTTGAGTGCGGAAGCGAAGGCAACAACGATCATATTCGTGTGGGTGAAAAGTAGAGGTCCGAAAAGGCGTGGAAGACACATCGAAGGATGGATGAGACAGCGTAGTGTAGGCACACGCAACGATGAGCGCGATGGATAAAGTGTCGCCCAATTGGGCGCGTGATGGCTGTGCGTGATGCCATATGGGTGGGTAAACCAAGGTGGACGGGACCACGTCAACGTAACGACAGGTTTTCGATTCGAAATCGTCACGTGGGGAGCCAGATGGGTCGAATCCACTGATGTGGTTCTTTGTATTCCACGAGGTAGAGAGTGTTAGCGAAAATGCTCATCGCGGAGCGAAGTCCTTTTGTGTCTACACAAGAACGTAGGCTTGGTCTCCTGCCGGTTTTGCATGATGGAAACGGTAGAATAAAGGCACGAAATTATAGTCACGAAGACTTGTACGTTTACGATTGTGTTGAAGATGGTACATTGCACGCATCATTGTTGAGTATTTTCTATTTCCACCACGAGAGAAAGAGTCTTGTAACGATGGCCGAGTTTAGAGTGCATCGGCGGTGAGACCACTCTATGTTGGGGATATTGCCGAGTTTTGTGGTTCGATTTTCTTAAGCGGAGGCGAGAGGCAAGTTCCTTATTTGAAGAGGCACAACGATCATTCTGTGGGCTGTGGCTGGAGTGTACACTTACTGGAGTTGAGTTCATGTTGTGGTGCATTTTGTGTTCCCTTGTGGTGACCACATGGGCCTTAATTTTGTTTCTTTGGAGTACGATTGGGGAGAGGAAATAAGACTACGACACATACAAAAGCCGAGTTCCCTCCTCATTGGTGCCCGAGTTGTGTGAGCCCATCTCAGCGAGAGACAATCATTTTGAGGAGAACAAAGGCTTTGGGTTGAGTTCTTTGGACATGTATATCTTCAACGGTGTAGTATGTGTTGCTTCATGTAGTACATGTGGATGAGGCAGGCGTAAAGTAGAAGGCTGAAAGAGTGGTTACTTCACGAAGGGGTCACCTTCTTTGTGGATGTTAGTTTTATTTGAGGGTGAGCATCATAGTTAGAGAAGAAAATTCCAAGGAGTTACCGCTGGTGGCTTGCATAGAGGCGAAATAAATTAGCGGTGGCCACCCTCTACACTAGAAATGTGCTTGTTGAAGTCACATTAGGAAGGACATCGTACTGACTTACATACCAGGGTTCCCTCTATCCTTTTCCTTATACATTTTATGTTTAGCAAGTTTAGAAATTCAGGGTGCATTTGACTATTTCCAACAAACAAAGATATTGATATTGGGTGACGTATAGCGTGCATAGAGGGTGGTGTGTTTGGTTGTGGAGGCATAATGAGCATAATATGTCTCTGATTAGGCAGAGAAGGCATCATTGTGCTACTCATCTGTTCACTCCTAAACTAGCAAACTCGGAAAAATGCGTAGATTCGGGAAAACCTTAACCTCCTTATAACAAAGCGTTCATCTCATCATTGGGTGAATCTTGGAAGGATTCCTAAACGACTTGAGAAGAATAAAAGTTGGTTCCTTGAAACCACCATGCATCGAGAAGGCCATAAAAGACAAAACAAAACAACATACCCTTCTCCAAGAAAGGTACATAATTTACACCCTACTCCAACAAAGGCTTGTCAGGGAATTTACAAAAGGAAGGAAGAAGTGGGAAATTGGCTTTATGTGCTTGGGATGGATTTAAAGAGTGGAAAATCAAAAAATGACTTTCCATGTTAAGAAAGAGCGCGGAATCTTGCCTTTCAAAGAGTAGAGCAATGCGATTGGAGTTTAGAATTGGGCTTTGGAGCCATCTATGCTTGCATTGGTACAAGGAAAGCTAGATTCTTGGAGCATCCATGTGAAGAGAGTCGAAGCACCACTGGGTGCCTCTTGTTTCGATGATATTTTGAGGATAACAACACCCTTCCCTCCCTACAATGACATTATGAAAATGAATCGAGACTAATAAGTGAGGTGCCTTCCGGGACCCAGGACAGAAAGCTGTGCGAGGCTCCTACTGTTGGGAGGAAAGCTTGGAGGTTTTTAGAAGTCATGGCCATGAGCGGACTCATGAGATCATGTTTGACCTTGAGTGTGATGGCTTGATTTTTGCGAGATGTTTCAGTGACTTCGTCGGCATTAGGAGACATCGATTCGACACTGCAGTCCCGACACACACATGCGGTCCCATCGTCGTCGTCATGTATGGGAACCTACGGGGCCATTTGTTGGGAGTTGCAGAGACTGGGTTGTGGCTGACATTTTGGAGGAGAAGAGCGAGTTGGTCTCCTACTGTTGCTTATGAGACTAGCCCAGTTGGTTGGTAGGAACGTGAGCTTTTCGGAAGGCGAGGTTGACCGGGGGAGGAGTTGTTTCCAATTTGGTGGATCATGCGACGAAAGTGGGCGGGGAGGGAAGGGGACTTTGCTTCGTGCAAGAGCCACTGAGGGCACGATCACTCATGTTTGAGAAGGCTGAGATAGAGGTGGCAAGGTAGAGCGGAGTAGAGCGTTCCTCGTGTGTTAGGATGAGGACTCTTTTCCGAGATGAGTCCATGGGATCGGATGATGATGCGCACGGGGAGCGAGAGCGGTCATGCGGAGTTGATGGCAGTGAGGCCGCGCTGCATTCCGGTGTGTGAGGGTGAGCGATCGGGGACTCTCACGGGAGAGGGCTTTGGGTGATGAGTCACTTGTGACGATTAAAGCGAACGGCATATGATGGAGCTGAGTCGGCGAGAGGAGGATACTATGCGTGATAGTCCTTTGAGAGAACTAGATGGAGGCTCACATTGAGTCTATGATGGATATGCGGCTAACCATGGGGTCGCAAAGCCATTGAGGAGTAGTCGAGATGCACGGATACTGGCGATGCGGTGACGATAGCTGGAGATCCATATCCTTTGGAGATGTTGGAGGTTGATGGGATAGTTGCTTGAGCTGGTGAGACGGCGCACGTACATTCACCGGTAAGGAGAGGGATGAGGCTGGTGGAGATGAGTGGAGCATCCATCGTTGGTGCCGAAGCACATTCGATGGAGGTGACGGATAGATGCACATGCGGTCGGCAGACGTGCAGGTGCTTTCCGGAGCAGCACTCTCGGAGTACATCGATGGGGCTTGCGAGCATATCTTGCCCACTTTTAGGTCAGTATAGAAGAGGGGATTTCTTCTCTACCGGAGCAACTTTCGTTGGCCGAGACGGGACAAAGCAACGTGAGTTGATTATGAGCTTGAGCCTAGGAGACGGTTCATTGGGCATGGCTGGTACGCGGTTGACACTACATTGGGTTCTTCTTCCGGGGATAGATTGGCGGGGAGATCCTTGAGTTCGTACCCTCTTGATGATACGATTTTCTTTGTAGGGAGCATAGTAGAGCGAGCCCTTGGGCACCGCGGATGTTATAGATGCGAGTTGGCGGTGGGGTACGGATCGACATTTCCTCGGCATTCCATCCCGATTTTGAGGAGAGTCGGGGATCAACATTAAGGATTTGAGTACGGCGAGGAGGTTGGGTCGGAGAGAGTGATGCAGGTTGGTACACGGTTGGTGGAAGCGACGCTACAGTTCATAGATGCAGCGCGGTGAGGAGTCACGGTCCCCACCTCGCCAGAGCATCGGTTTATATGACCCGGAGGCTGGTGCGCGGTCGAGAGCCGCGCGGACTTGGGCGATGATTGGCCATGCGTGGCATGGGGATGCGGGGAGGATTGTTTGATGGCCAGTACTGAGTGAGAAATCGAGTTTGGGATCCGGAGAGCAGTGTCTGCTCGTGGCTTGACTCGAGAGCACCGCAATGGCGCTAGGAGAGGTTTGTACGGGATGCGGGCATTGGGTCTGGAGTTGCATCGGGCCAACAAAGTGGCTGTTGGATAGCTCGAGGGAAGCGACTCAGTCTTGGGGTGGAAGGTGCTGCAATATTCCCTTTTTGGTGTCACCTACGACGATTGGGGTTAGGACTTCGCGTTAGGAAGCGAGGCGGGTGCACGGTGGGGTTAGTTGCTATCGAGGCTTAGTTTTTGAGAGGGGTGCTGAGTACCATGGTGTCTGCGTCGGAATTCGACTTGATAGTATGTCCATCGTACGGACGGTTGTGCTTTCGTTTCGGTGCATTCAGGCAAATTTCGAGAGAAATTTGAGTTATTTGTGTGAGCAGCTTTCGGTGATTGTGCTCAGAGGTGGCATTCCAGGGAGAAATACGCAGTGGAACACCGCAGTGTGACAGCTCATTGGGAGGCGAGGATGAGAGATACCTACATGATGGAGACAGGTTGGGCATGAGTTTCGGTGAACGGAAGGAGACATGGTGGTCGATTTACTCTTTTTCGCATTAAAAAATGAATATTTTAATAGAGGAAAAAGTGCACCATGAATAAAATAATAATAAAATAATGCTCTAGAAGGGTGCAAGGAGATCTATAAAAAAGAAAGGGAGGAGGCCATTGAGGGATATCTTTGGATCATATCATTTTATGGTATGAGAGGTGTGAGGCAGCGGTTCTCTCGCGATGCGCATGGCCCTAGAAGCGGAAACCCTTTCGGGTGATTTGTGAGTGTTGGGCGAAAGACAGCTCTCTTGAGGAGACTTCACTCGAGAAGTTTCGCAAAGCTTCGAGGATTGGTGTGAGGATCATTCGGATCTTCAATTTGTAGCTTCATTATCTTCGGTGGGTTCGATGGCAAATTTATTTGCCGGAGGAGAGTACGACGAGTTCGAGTTTTTGAGACGGCGCGGTGCGGCGACTCATCTTGATGACCGAGTTCTCCGTCTCAACTCTTTCTTTGGGTCGGATGTATTTGTAACCCCCGATTACTATCTATAATAAAATGTGTGATATTCTTCCTATTTGATGTGTTGATATATTGCGGTGTTCTTATGTGTTTATTTTACATGGCAATCCTCACTGTTGAGTAAATAGTGATTTTACGACATATTGTGGAGTTTAGTTATTTTTTACGCATTTTTAATTAAAATATCCCATTCGGGATATTACACTTACGGATCGACGTAAGCTGCACGTAAGCAAGCTAGAGGAACGCATCACCTTCTGTGGTCGGTGCGGTGGGTTGAAGGCGGATCTTGACCCTCTAACCCAGAACCCCCGGCCCTCTATCTTTCTTCGGACGACTCCAGAGACGACATGCTGCTGGCTGCGTGATTCTCTGCGTATGTTGCGTCACACTGCTGAGAAACTACGTTGTCTCTCTCTGCGTTGATCTTGCCTCTCTACGAAATGTATTCTTGGCCCTCCCGACCAATCTTTGCTTGTGCCTCTCGGTTGATCACTAAATCAAATCACTTAGCAAACCCATCCCTAGTGATTTGTTCTTGATCAAAAGTTTGTGTCTCCTCACACAAACTCGAAAATGCTCAATGGGCTCAAGTGTCGAGGTGTATTTTCCCTAGGCCCCTCACCCTCCTTATAATCTTCCATTGACTCTTCAACGACCAAGATTAAAAACATAATCAAGGGCTAAGATTAACTTGGAGGTGATCGATGACTTTATCTAGAAGATTCACACTTGATTTAATTAGTACACTTTAATTAATCAAATTCCCTAAGTTTAGAGTTAGGAAAACATTAAAAAATGATTAATTAATTTAATTAAATCATCTCTAAGTGGAATTTTTCCAAAAAACCATTTTGCAGGTCTAATGGAATACATGTCTTAGCCTATATACAAAATTACAAGGCTAGAGCACATCGCGATGCTACCATAAATCAACACTCCCTCTTAGCGAGAAAGTGCTTTAGCAAAACACTTCAATGTCTTTCTTGATGCGACTTACGGAACATCTCTGCATCTTTGGTAAGTGGTGCTCACTACTACTGCTGAAACAAATCTTGCCAAACATCTTTGCTACGACTCTAAGTTACGGCCATCTTCTCCTTGCATGTGCGTAAGCCCGCCTGCGTGTGCTTGCTCAACGCGTGCGTGGGCACCACTACCTGCTAACACGCGCCTCTTTACTGCAACTATGTTGTTGTTGCTTATTCTTCATTATTCTTTGCTATCTCTGTAACTATCGCTGCTGCGTCTTGTTGCTAATTGCAACGGGAAAACATCCGAAATTGGACAAGTACATCCGCAATTGGAAAAATAACAGCGCTGATTCTTGTTAGTTTACGCTTTTGACTCTGCGAAAATGCGTCTGTTGCTGCTGCGCGCTGCGTGAACGCTATGCGGCTGCTTTCTCTTTCTTTCGCGCTCTTCCTCTACTGCTGTGATTAGGCTCTGAGTGCATGCTATGCCCATCATCCTTCGTCGCTGTTGCCAATTATACGTCATGCCTCTCTTTGTCTTTAGCTGTCATAGCTCACATGTGATCCAAGAGTTCGAAATACTCCGGGATCCACTTTGCCTTGGTCACGGATCTCAAATCCAAATGCGACCCACTTTTCTCCTTTTGGAATATGATCTATATAGCACAATCTTTCTCTGCCTCAATCTTGATGACTCCACTGCATGTGGATCTTTCCTTCTCCTCTTTATCCTTTTTCTTAAGAGGACATTGTGTGGCATAATGCCCATTTCTCCACCAGAAAGCACTTGATCTTGGATAGATCTTTCTTCTTCTACTTTTGTTGCCCTTTTGATGCAAGAGGCGAGTGTTATCTTCTTCCTCCTTCTTGACCTTTGGACTCAAAATGCTCTCCCTTTTTTCATCCTAGTATTACACATCTTCTCTTCAAGGTACATCTTTCGCTGCTCGAAAGATCCTTGGTATAGCTTTCGACCCTACCCACATCTCTCTAGCGGTGGTCTTAGCTACTATGTGGGAGTCGCAATATGATTGTTCACACCATCTAGGATCAATCGCTTGGCCTGCCATATTCTTCTTGAATTGTTGCATCCCAAGGTTACCGCACATGCACTCTCTGTGAGGGCCTTCGGATCATGCTCATCGGAGAAAATCTATCCTTGATTTCCAAATAACATAGTTGAGGCACCCTCCAATCTATCTTGGTCCACGCGATCCATTGCGACCATCTCCTCAGTGTCGTTCTTCCTCTAACCCTGCGCCTCAGCTAGACTTATGCACTCCTTGTGGAGTAAGTCAACGAATCTGTTTCATTGCACGGGGAGAAAGCGAGCTTCTTTGAGTAAGAAACTCTCGAGGATCAAGAAATCCCCAGCTTGTGTTTTTGAAGTATTTTCGACGTGCACGCGGCTCTTCGCCCACGCAAGAGCTGCATCCTTCAACTATGCAGGTCTGCCTACAATGCCTCTTTGCTAATGAAAAAAGCTTACCCCTCTTGTCAAATCTCTTAGAGGAGCCTTTTACTATGATTTGGAATACTCACCATACGCTTTGGACAACGTAATTTCTTGGAGGGTATGTTGCTTCTTACGCAGATCCCGAGACTCTATAGTGTTGATCTCGCTTTCGTTCACTTGTGTTTCACACTTTAGCTTGAATAGCTTTGATACCATGTGAAAAAATCCTAGATGCGGATTCCTATTTGCAACAAATCTGAATTACTTCTTCTAATATGTTTAATAATTATTTCATTACATTGAAATGCGAGTAATTCTTGAAAGCCGAGTCTACAGAAATAATCTTTGCGTAATGAATCTAAAATTTTGAAACAATCGAACAATATATCATAGAAAAACATCCACATATGACACACTTATTTTTGCTCTAAGTCTTCGGAAATACCTTCGGGAAAAAGCGTTGCAACGGATGCGAGGGTTTGTATTATTAAGCAACAAATCTTGAGTACAATTGAGGGTGCCGATGTGCGGCAAACCCTTAAGAGAAATCTAGACAATACGGTGGAAAAATGTGAGATATACCTCACTACTGCAAGTCTCAGCCGATCGATAGCGTTAGTGAAGCCCTCACGCCTCTACGTGATTGCCTACTGTTGGAATTGCATAAGCTTGCTTGGGCAAGCTTGAGAGCTGCGTCACCTCTCTCTACAGGCGGTACGCTGATCTGGAGTGCAGTTTAGCCCTCTTGGCTCGAAACCCTAGCCTCTAGCTATCTCGCGCTTGACTTGAGAAGAGATCCTTTGCTGTGTTTCTGCGTGATTTCTTGCGAGAGTCTGCTTCATCTCTTGAGAAAAGCACTTGTCTCTCTGCGTCACCCTCTGCCTCTCTCTACGAAATGCACTCTTGGTCCTCTGACCAATCTACCTTCTGCCCTCTCGGATGCGATCAACCGAATCACAATCACTTGAGCATCCTAGTGATTTGATTCTTGATCACACATTGTCTCCTCACACAAATTTGAAAATGCTCAATGGCTCAAGTGTCTCAATGTATTTTTACAGTAGGCCCCTCACCCTCCTTCTTATATTCTTAATGTGACTCTTCAACGGCCAAGATTAAAACATAATCAAGGGCTAAGATTAACTTGGAGGTGACTGTGACTTTTATCTAGAATATTCACACTTGACTTAATTAATACTCTTTAGATTAATCGGTTTCCTAAGTTTGAGTTTTGAGGAAAACATTAAAAAACGATTAATTAATTTAATTAAATCATCTCTAAGTGGAATTTTCCAAAACCATTTCTAGGGTTTTATGGAATACATGTGCCTAGCCTATCTACCAAAGTTACGAGGCTCGAGCACATCCGATGCTACCATAAATCAACAAACATGTCTACTTCGAGAGGCGAGATGGGAGTGGCGAGGAACAATTTCCTCGATAAGAGGGAGTGTTAAATTTGGGTACTAGAGGACAAGTGGTTTCCCATGGCTTTGATCTTTGGCCTAGGGAAAAGTGTCCACTCTATTGTACTTCTCTAAAAAGTGACTTTATAAGTGGTAAAGTTAGTCTAATATTAAAGTGACTATATAAGTGAAAAGTTACATTCTAATTTTTAAAAGTGACTTTATTAGAAAGTGGGTGAAGAATTAAAAAGTGAAAAAGTAACTATGGAAATAAAGGTTGAAGTGGGTCTTTATTTAAGTGGGTGAGTTAAAAAATAGAAAGCGAGAATTAAATGCACATTTATTCTATCCCTTTATCTAAATGAGATACGAGGCCATTAGATCTTAGGGTTGCCCAAAAAGTCATTTAGGGTAGGAGGAGAAGAAGAACGAGATCATTCGAGTCTTTCATGAGCATTTGAGAAAAAAGGCAGAGAGAGCAGGAGATTTTACGAGCGAGGAGGAAGTGAAGGAGAGAAGCAAATCCATACAACGACTTGGCACACATCCCAAGATATCAAATCCAAGTACAACAACATTTATTGACACGCATACCAAGGTAGAAATCAAATGCAACATCTTTTTGGCACCCATTTCGAGGAAGGTACAACACATTTCGAGGGAGAAGGGACAACGGTGACAACAGAATTTCATTTGTGAGTTGGAGCTCAGTTTCTAGGAGGAAGGAATGTTGTACATTTCGTACTGACCATAGAGTGGATTACGGGCATGAATCCTGAGGCAATCGTACAAAATTTAATGCGTACAGTTCTACTATTTTTTTGTTTCTTTGTTGGCACAAATTTCGAGGTGGAAGTTTAGCACGGACATGAGATAAGTTGGATTTGTGAATACTTGTAATTTTCTCTGTATTTCGATTTCTTTGTAAAATATTTTTCGAAATAAAGAACTCTCAATGGTTTTCCCCAAGAGTTGTAGGGGGTTTTTTCGTATTATTGAGTGCATTATATTTTTTCGTGTTTTATTTCTGCATTTTCAGTGATAGTAAAATCTCCAAATTTGTGTTTTTCAGAAATAATTGTCATTTTCAGTTTTAGTGTTTTTTATCATGCTTGGATTTAACTTTAAATGCATGGAGTGATAAAGGGAAACACGAAGAAATAACCACATGTACGCACTTATTTTTGGACAATTGTCACACTGGTAAAATCCAATGTGGGAAAACCGGTCACGGTAGATGAGGGTTTATATATTATTCTTCGAGAAAATGAATTCTTTACAAGGAATACAACGGCGGATACATTTAGAAAACACCGAGACAAAAATTCCTAGGAACCTCCGAAGATTTTTCGACACTCGGAAGACCCTCATTTGTCTCCCTTTGCGTCTCTGCGTGCTTCTGCCGATCCTTGCGGCTGGGCACATCACTCGCGTGGGAACATTGCTGGCTGCGACTTTGTGCGCACCTGCAGCGGCCATCTACGTCCCTCTGTCCTCGTACTTAGTCACTGGCTGACTCCCTCTTCTCCCATGCACACGCAACTACGCACGCAACTCTCCCTGCGAAATCAAATTCTATTCCTTGAGAATCGATCTCCCTTTGGAGTTCTTGAGTGTGTGCCGAGCTTGCTTTCCAAATGACCCTCAAACCTTCTTTTATAATATTTTCATTGATGAATCAACGACCCAGTTAGAAGTCTAATCAATGGCTAAGATTAAAACTTGACATGATCTTCGTTCTCTACAAGATTCACATTTTGTTTTATTAATACCCATTAATTATTTAATTTCCCCTAAGTTTAGACTTAGGGTCTCCATTAAAATAATTAATTATTTTTAATAGGACATGAAGGCAGAGTAGAATTTCCACAAACGGTTTTTCGTGTTCTTTGGAATCTTTGATTTCCAAGCCTTCTCACAAATTTTGAGACTTGGAGACACTTTTGATGCTACAAAAAATCAACTCTCCCTCTTATGAGAAGTGTTCTAGCAATATGCTTGTTACATGTTGCTTTGCTGAAAGCATCCTACGCGGCTATTTGCCCCCTCATCGTTGCATTGCTACCCTTTCTCTGTCTGTCACTTTGCCCATGCCCCTTACTCTGCTGCCTCATAACATTACCAACTCCTCTGAATCTTTATCTATCCATTCCTACTACTAAAATGGGTTCTTGATCATCCCCATCTTCTCTTAGAAATAGACAAACTTTGTGTCTTTCTTAGAGCCTTCGCGAGATATACGCACTTATTCTCCTACAGTTGGAGTGTCTTGCATAGCACCATGACTCCTCGTTGGACACAATCTCGATGAAGTGACACACGTGTCGGTGTGCGCGGCCAGGTCATGAAGCATAGGATTTTTCGGAGGCTTGATGCAGCTACGGTTGTCACACGGAGCATGCGGTTGCTTCCATCTTCTCCTTCGATAAGTTCACAAGTAGTTTTACCGAAGCCATGTAGCCACTCATGTAAGGTCACTAAATTCCCAATTTTAATTAAGACTCCTATTGCTCCTCAAATTAAGTTCCTAAAATTCACCATTAGATTTTAACATGTATAATTATCTGTGGGTACGGATTTTCAATAAGCATTACATTATTTAACACTAAAATTTTGATTTTATCATCGAATAAATTTAATACGAGTAATTAAAAAAAATACGGAATTTAATAATCATAATAGAAATTCGGCAACTAACTAATACTTTACCTTCATAACATAATTCATGAAACATATTTTTAGATACTAACTTGATTTTCTTTATTGTGTTTGGTGATGATCTTCTTTCTTTGTAACGTCCTCTTGCTTCACTTCCCTCTTGTTCCTATTTTCATTTCAAAGACCAAAAACCACCCGGCCAAGAAATATTCTTTGTAGTATTAGGTTCCAAAATCCTCCCGAGTTTGAAGATTTTGATCCCGTCATTAAATTTCGAACAATGGAGACTCTTGTAATTCACGATCTAGTACGTCTTCCAGGCTCTCCAACTTAACTCTTCAACCTCAACCCTTTTTCTCCCCTCCATTCCTTCGCTTCTCTCATATATTTCCAAAAATCCCACCATCTCAATGTTCTTGGCCTCTCTATTTTTCCTTGCACTTGTCTTGTTACGTGGAACCTAAATGTTTTTGGAGGCGGTCACCTTCATTTAAATAAGGTTATTCATTATAATTAAGTTGACTTGATTTATTTCATCTTAAGAGTTAGGTTGTGTTAACTAGTTTAGTCGATACTTTTTATTTAAGAAATTATGCAACGTTTATGTTATATGCTTTTTGATTATATTACTTAGTTCTTTTCTAGATATGGTTTATGTATTATATTTCTTTTAGTAAAATAAAAGGTATAGTTCTTTTAGTTAATATAAAAATTGTTATATAATTAACTTTCACTTTTATATTATCTAACCCTTTGTATATATATATATATATATATATATATATTTATGAATAGTACTTCAATTTGTTTCATGTTATGGGGTGATCTAGCAAGTACCCACTCTCTAAATATTATTATGTTCTAGTAAGTAGGTATTTACTTAGTATTAATAATTGGTTCATTATTCTATACTTAGACATTTTCTAATATCAACTAGTACGTATACTAGTGCGATATATGCGATGCGTGCATATGTAACTATCGTATGCATACCCTCGTATGTATGCTAATATTCACATTTTGTTGTAATTATAGGTGGGTCTAAATTACACCTCACACGAAAGCTGTGCTAGCTGCACCCATATATTCTACCTCTGCTTTGGTGAGCGCCACAATGCGTTTTCTGTTGCACAGGAGGCATCACGGATCAAAGGCTGAAACATTACCCGCTGGTACTTTTCCGTTCTATGGACTCCTGCCCAATTTGCGTCGGTGAACCCACTCAACTTTGATGTCATTGCCACGGGTGTAGTTCGGTCCAAGCTTGAATGTTCCTTGAAAATATACGAGAACATGTTTGGGTACAACGCCTAATGAGCCACTTGGTTCCACCATGGTAGGGCGAGGTATTGACAACATAATAGATGTACGGCCTAGTGTTTACCGGATACATCGGAGATCCTATGAGGCACTATATATAATGTAGGATCAACCTCATCATCTTCGGACGTGTCATTTTTCTTCCAGTTGGTGATCATTGGAGTAGTCATGGGTCTACGAGTCCTCCATACGAAATCTTTTCGAGAATTTACGTAATATATCTTCCTTGACCAAGGAAGATCTCCCTCTTCTTTTGTTTGCCAAACTTTCAACCCTAGAAAATAGTGCATCAACCCTAGATCCTTCATGTCGAATTTTGTAGCTAAATTCTCCTTGCCGGTCCTTGATGAGCCTCGATGACCTTGTCAAAAATAGATCATCTACATATAGAACCCGGTGTGGAGGCTCACTCCCTACCCTTAGATAGTAGAGATTGGGATTTGCATCACTTTTGACAAACCCCATCTTTTGCAAGTAGTTGTCTATTCAACCATACCAAGCTCTAGGGTCTTGCTTTAGTCCATAGAAGGTTTTCTTAAGCTGCGCACACGAGTCTTCGTTCATGCGTCTTGAAGCCCTACGGTTGTTCAATGTATACTTCCTCTTCTATCATCCCATTTAGGAACGCCGATCTTGGCGTCGTCGGGTGAATCTCCCATCCCATGCGCACAACGAGGGATATCACGGATCTAATGGAAGTATATCGGGCTGCGGGCGAAGGTCTCTTCATAATCTATCCCTTCCTTACGAGCATACCCCTTAGCCACAAACACGGCTTTAGAATTTCTCGATCTTTGCATTTGCGGCATAGTTGATCTTGTAGATCGACCTTGAACCTACAAGCTGATTTGTCTTGGTGCAGGGAACCACCTCCTAGACATCATTCGTTATGATGGGGCTGTATTCTTCCACCATCGCATCTACCCATACCTAGTCTTTCGGTAAATTTGCACCAGAAAACTAGAAGATTCCCCAACTTTGTGCAACGAGGCTTGGTACCTCTCGGGGTTACTGCATTGTCTCTTCACATTTCGAGGGGCTCGACAAAGCCCTTTCGTCCCTCGGAAATTTGTCATAGTTCCTACTCGTTTTTCCCACTAGTAGTGGGTGGATCTACCTACTCTCCTTCACTGCAAGTCCTCGGGAGAAGTGTCCCTTGGATCCCCCATGTGGAGAGGCACTCGTGTGTTACGCTCCGCGAGGTCGTTGTGGTTGGACCAACGGATCCTCCTCACCTTTGTGTGAGCGAAGGCATCTCCGGGATCTCACGAAGGCCCTCTCCATGAATTTCACTTCTCTCACTACCACTTTCACCACTAGGAATGTAAATGCGGTAAGCCTTTACACTCTTGCTGTATCCTACCGGATATCCCTTTTCCATGACGGTCATATCCGGCTTCTTCCTCTTTTCATTGGGCACATGACAATATGTCGTCTTGCTGTTGACTAGTACCGTATCAACGACCCCATGGGCAGTACAATCTTATTTTTTGCAAATGGGATTCATCATGTACGAAGGTGTTCACGCCATTTAGATTTCATTATCGGTCGAAAGTTTTATAAACGATGTAAACCCATTACTGCATGTTTATGATGTAAATGATCTAAGTAAGACCATCATGCTATGTAACAACCTCGGTAAGCCTAGTATTATGGTGACGATTTCTATCATAGGAGGTTTTTGTCTTCTTACGATTCATTTGTGTTCTCGACACAAGTGATCGACAGAGTTTTTCCCTCCGGCCTCACCCCAAAGCTAGGGTGGATTTTTGTCGTGAAAATACTTAGTGATTCCTAGTGTTTTCTATCGGGTCTTTGTAAAAGTAGTTTGGGAATAATCTAGCTAATTGGCTAGAATTATTTTATTACAAGCTACTTGGTCTACTAGATCATGTTTTGAGTCGCGGGAATTGGGTAATTATTTGAGGGTCTATCACAAATGGGTTTTCACCCTTCATGTGTTAAAATGTATTTATCTTATGTAAAGAGGATTGGAAAAAATAATTAAATCCCCTCGGTCGATTAATTAAATTTAATGGCCAAATTAAATTAAAAAATCCTAAAGCAGAAATTTAATTAATTTTTAAGTCTTAGGTGATTTAAAATTCTTCAAAGGCAAAAATTCAGTGGGTCTCTAAAAAATAAATTTTTTAAAAGGTCCCAAGACGAGGGAATATTGAGAATTTTTGAGAAATTTTGGACCCTTGGGCCTTGGTGGTTAAGTCAAAGTCAAATTTTTGGGATAATTAACTCGAAAATATTATTTTTGAGTTAATTAAAAAATAATTAAATGATAAATTCGAATTTCTTCAAAAATTTATAATTTCGACGGACGAGATTAAAATGATGATTAAATCTTTTTAGACGGTCAAGATTACTTTTGACATGGATCACAGCGAACTAGTCGTTGGAGATTTTTTATCTTATAAATTAAAAGTCTTTGTCGGTACGTTGATCATTCGATCTCTTGATCGTGCGCTTTAGCTCTTAAAGCTCTTTTGTAATATTTTTGAATAATACAAATGAAGTACTTTGGGAGTTTTATATTGATGGTGGTATTCCTCTTCGGCATTTTATGGTAAACTTGTTCTTTATATTCTACGTATTGATTATTTTAACGAATTGTTGATTAATGGCTCTTGTAGAATAATCTGTTCATACATGTATCTTGCTTAGGTTAATGGATTTAGGGTAGGAATATTAATTGGATTGAGTTAGCAACTATCTCTAACTCTTGAAAATTTTATTTTTTATCTTATTTCTCTATTGATTTGACGGTTTAACTTTAAGTTTGCAGAAATCGTCGGATTTAGAATTGGGCATTTGGGGAAGTCTTGTTGGACCGGCCTAACTCCCAAGGAAATAAGATGCGAAGAGCCCTCTGGGATCTAATTCCCCGAGCTTATCTTAAATTATCGGGGGTTTTTCTAGGGCTTGTGCACTAAATTGCAAAATTTATCGTAACTTTGCTGAATTTAAAAATTAGATTTGGCTAATAAGAACCTTAAATCTTGAGATATGGGAACGAAGTCATACTTATGCTCCTCGGATCACGCGGATACGCGACTCTTGAGCATAGATGAGCGTAATTTACATGTGTAGATACGAAGTTTTTGTAACATAATTTTGAATTCTAACATTTGGGTTTTTAGGATTTTCAGCTATTTTTTGTACATATTGGGTATTGGGTTTTTCTCTTTCACTTGTGCGGGATTAGATACGGAAAAATCAGCCAAGGAAATCTTCATATCAGAGCCGGATCTAGACCACGGAGGGCAAGATCTAGGCTCAATATTTGTTTGCGAGGAATAGATCGAAAAATCGAGCGAAATCTTCAAATGCGAGCCGGATCTAGACGGCTGGAGGGCAAGATCTCGGCTCAATATTTGTTTGTAGGAATACACACAGAAAAATCGAGCAGGAAATCTTTAGATGCGAGCCGGATCTAGACCACGGAGGGCAGATGCGCTCAATATTTGTGCGGAAATGGAGTCTGAAAAAATCAACCAAGAAAATCTTCGGTCTGAGCTAGATCTAAACCCTTGAGGACGTATAGGCTTTTGAGACTATTTTTATAGGATTTTGGTCTCAAAAATTCTAATTTTCTAGCAGCAACATTATGTCAAAATTTCAATAATTTTCAACGAGTGGAATCTACAAAGCCTTGGGCTAAGGGTTTGATCTTTAAACCCTTATTTTTTGCAAAATTTTGTCACGACAAACCAAATCGCAAATAATTGGTCCCTAAAAGCCACATTTTATACCGTTAAAAATTGTTTTAAAATTGCAAAATCTGTCATTTTTCGATGTGCGGCCATTCGTACAAGTTACGCTCTACTAAACCGAGTCCCGAAATTCTGGGTCATTGTCGTGGAAATTGGACACAACTTTGTCTTGGAGAATCCAAAATCGGAGGTCGAGACACTGGCATTTAAAATAAGCTTGCAGAGATCTACTACGAGTGAGATTTCGGATATCGAAAGATTTTCAACTACTGAGAGGGAATAATTCAATTTCAATATCGAGCTCCTAAAGAAGCTAGCTAAAAGGTGTGTATTGTTTTCCGAATTGCATAAGTCTTGTTTTGAAGAATCAAGTTGAATTGATTCCAAAGGGCATCTTGTGAGAATAGATATCAATATTGGGTTCTAAAATGGCCCCTAAAAGAATTCAACACCCATGCGACCTGCGAAGGCTCTACCATGACTCATGAAGATGAAGGATACGCAACATGATCTATCAAAATTACAAGAACACGTGCAACAAATTTCACTCTACTTGAAAATGACAGTAAATGAAATGGAAGTTTTGAAAGAAAGGTGTCGAAGTGAAGATGGATGGTTTGAAGAAAGGCATGGAAGCTGAGATGGATGGGCGTGTGAAGTAAAGATGGAAGGAGTTTGAAGAAAGGCGTGGAGGAAAGCTAAAATGGATGGTGTGGAAGCTAAGATGGATGGCATGGAAAGTGGGCATGAAGCTAGAGATGGATGACTTCTGAAAGACAACATAGAAAACATGCAGAATAGATCCAAAAGCTTATACATGGGAGAGCTTGATGACAAGCTTAAAGCAGGAAATGATTCCTAATGGCGGAAATGCGAAGGAGAAGAACCTCATGATGAGAACAAAATAAATGTTAATCATGATTTCATGAAAACTCCAAATGTTGGCGGGAAGAACCACCATGTCCAAAATGGATATGAGGAAGGTTTGATGGAAAGGATCCACTGTACTTTATGGATGCTACGAGATGGAGCTTAATATTTTGATCTCCATAACGTCTATCAAAACACACAGAGGCACGCATTGCACCACATTTAGAGACTTAAAATACATTTGTGTGATGTATACGATGGCTTTGTTCCGGCAGGTGTCTCTTGGTCCAATTTTTACGGAGAAATGATAACGCGATTATGAGGATACAAAGAGCAACACCTTCTTTACCCAGTTGATAAATCTCAAACAAAAGGGTTTAGTGCTGGCACATTGAGGACTTGCAAAATTGAGTATAAGGAGTAGCGTGATATTTCGAGAGGACCATGATTGATCTCTCTTACTTAGGCGAGTTTAAAGGATCGCATTCAACATGAGGTTAGGTGTTCTGGAACTGATTCCATTAGAGAAGGCATTCGGGTTGGCACAAGAAAAGTTGAATAGTAGTGTGGCAACTGAGGAAAGTCTTTCTACTCAATTCTATAAAGGAGGAGGTGTGGCTACATCTAGATTTCCCTGACCTACGAGGTTGACACCACATCAATTGGAAGAGGCAAAAAGGAGCTTTGCTCTGGTTGTGATAGCAAATACCTAAAAGGAGTCATGAAAGTGTCTTTGAGAAGAAATTATTTTACATAGATTGTGAAGGAAGAAGAAAATTATGAACAAGAAGAGGATACTGCACCGAACCGGCGAAGAGGAAGAAATGAATCCAACCATATCGTGTATTTTGCTGGCGAGGTACCACCACTCCTCGGAAACTCTCAAGATAAAAGGACAAATCAAGAAGAGAGAAATTAGTAGTGTTGATTTGATTCGGGTGGCACCCATAATTTTATTCATTTGTAAGGCTGGCCGAGGAATTAGAACTGTTTCCCTATACCCGGCACGCGAGTGTCCAAGTGATGGTTGCAAATGGAGGAACTGTAAATTGCTCTGCAGATGCCATAACATCAGGCTAACCATGGGGGAGATACCTTGTTGACTGGTCCAATGCTTTCCATTCCTGGGAGAATGTTGATGTTGTACTAGGAGTACGATGGTTGCAATCTTTGAGACGAGTAGCTTTTAATTTTTCAAGAACTTTTCTTGAAATTCTTTTCGAGAAGGAAGGAAGTCGAACTACGGGGTATTGAAGGGAGACGGGAAGGATAACAAGCTCTAATGGCATGTATGAGATTGACTTCTAAAGAAAAGAACAACGAGGCGTAATTGCACAATTATGCTCACTAGAAGTTCCAACATCAAAATCATCTATTTACGCAGGATCTCCAACAAGTCTTGGACAATCGTTCAAGGTGTTTGAAACTCCCGAAAGGACTCCCACCTATTCGTGATCATGATCATGCTATTCATTTGATTCCGGGAAGTGTTCCTCCAAACATGCGGCCTCATGACGTCTCTTACTTCCAAAGGAAGCGAAAGTGAACGCACGTGCAGAGAAATGTTAGAGGCGGGTATAATTCAGCCTAGTCAAAGTTCTTTCTGCTCACAGCAGTATTGGTACACAAGAGAGGATGGATCCACTGAGCGAATGTGTGGGATGCAGAGCTCAACCAGACTCACCATTAAAGATCAAATTTCATTCACACTTGATTGATGAATTATTGGATGAGTGCATGGAGCAATTTATTTTACAAGTTGGATCTTCGATCGGGATATCCTCGGGCATTAGAATGAAGGCGAAGATATTCCAAAAAGCAGTGAAAGCATTTTCGAACTCATGAGGGTCATTATGAATTTTTGGTCATGCCTTGGCCTTGCAGTGCACCTTCTACATTTCAAGGGCTTGATGCTGAATTCCATGTTTCAAAGCCTTCCTTAGAAAATTTGTGCTAGTATTTTTTGTTGATATACTAGTCTATGGCAAGTCTTGGAAGGATCATGTTGAACATGTTGACGAGTGCTCAGAAACTTTCATTACGGGAGAAACAATTATGTGCAAAAGCATGCAAATGTTTCTTTGGAGTACAAAGAGCTGGATATACGGGTCATATTATATCCCACCGAGGGTGTTAAGTGAGCCCTAACAAAGTAAAGCCATTAAGGAATGGAAAGTCCCTAAAGACAATAAAGCGAGTCTTGAGGATTTCTCGGGTTAACGAGGCTGTATCGTGAGTTTGTTACAGAATTATGGAAGAATATGGCTCATCTATACAACATTATTGAAGAAAGATGCACTTTTCATGGACTCACGAAAGCTTCTGAGGCCATTGAACATCTTAAAGAGGCGATGTGCACTGTAGCCAGGTCTTAGCTTCGCGCGGACTTCACAAAAACCTTTATTGTGAAATGTGATGCCTCAAGAAATGGAATTGGTGCGGTTTTAATGCGGAAGGAAGACATTGCTTTTTGAAAGTCGTCGATCAAAGGAAAGTATTTACGAGAAACCTATTTGTAGAGAAGAGAAATGTGGCAATACGCATGCACTAAAGAAATGGAGAACTCACCTAATGGGAAGACACTTCAAAGGTACAAAAGCGGTCATGATAGTACGAAACACTTTTTGGAACAAAGACTATCTTCGAGAAGGGCTTGGCTTAAAAATGGGTCACAAAAAGATGTTGGGTTATGACTTTGAAATAATCTACCAAAAAGGAAAGCTTAATGTTGTTAGAGATGCACTCTCAAGAGAAAGAATGAAGAGGTGGAAGCATTTGCTGTGCTGCATTTTCTATTGTCCAGCAGATTGGATACTTAGAAACGAAGATGAATGGAAGAAGGACAAAGATGTATGGACACTCATTCTAAAAGTTGCGGCAAGATCCTGGTACATACTGATGCATTGGTTGGAAAAATGATTCCTTATGGTACAAAGATCGCTTATGTACTTTGTAAGATTTAACTAAAACAAAAGATTCTTTTGGAATTGCACACTTCTCCTTTAGGGAGGACACTGGATTTTTAAAAACTGCACGCGGTGTGAAAGAAAAGAATTTTTTTGGGATGGCCTTAAATACACGATATTCAAAAGTTTGGCAGGCGGAATGTTTGGTTTGCGAGCGAGAAGTAAAGTGGAGACAATTAAGACCCGGGACTTCTACAGCTTTTATCCATTCCAAGTCGGCGTTGGGGAGGGAGATTTCAATGGATTTTATCACGGAGTTTACCTAAGTACGAAGGAAAAGATGTCATCATGGTGGTAGTTGATAGTCTTTGCAAAGTGCACACTTTTGTGCATTATCTCTATCTCCATTTAAAGCAAAGTACGGTTGCTACTACATTTGTGGTCGAGAATTCAAAAGCTACATGGAAGCCCAAGGGTTATTGTGGCTTGACGAGAGATCCCATTTTCACGGGAAATTTGGACGGAGTTATTTTCTTGTTTGGGTGTGTAAATTAGCTCATAGCTCATCTTATCATCCTCGATACGATGGTCCAAAGCGAGATAAGTAAATAAATGTTTGGAAAGGATATCTTCGTTGTTTTGTATACGATAGAAAACAAACACAATGGGTCGAGTGGTTTCCTCTCATTTGAATGGTGGCCAAATGACCCCATTTGCTGGCACTTTATGGATGTCATCCACCATCGATCACATCATCTTTAAGGGGAAAATTTGAAGGTTCAAAGCGTTGGAGAGATCACGTCGAGCATCGTATCAAGAAGTTCTCCAACTCGTAAAGGATAACTTTGAATTTGGCACGAAAATACGAATGAAACAACAAGCGAGATCAACATCGCAGTGAAGAGAAGTTTTGATGTAGGAGATTGGGTATTTTTACGGCTACAACCATATAAACCAAATGTCCTCTCGAGCAAGCTAAGGAGGATTAATAGTATCGCCCAGGCTACTATGGTCCTTACAAGGTGTTGCAAAAGATTGGGTACTGTGGCCTACAAATTGGAGCTTTCACAGCTGCTTCGCGGTACATCCGATTTTCCATGTTTCATGCTTAAAAGAAGGTTATAGGAGAAAATGCTTCGAGTTCAAACAGCCTTGCGGGCACTTGATGAGGAAGGAAAAATCATATTGGAACCCGAGAAGCGGTCATGGAAAGCAAAGAACTGGTAGCAAGTAAGGAATCGATCAATTTGAGAGTATCTCCTCGAAGTGGAAGAATTTATACAACGAAGATTCTACATGGGAGGATGAAAAATTTATACTGAAGCTTACCCGGAAAGGCTACTCAAGCGTTGAGGACGACGCTTTTTTGAAGGAGAGGGGCATGCCCAAGGTCCCTATATTGCCACTGGTATAAAGTACCTTATTGTTACGTGGTGTAACTTATTGTTCTGTGTGTGTACCCTTGCACCCCCCATTACTGTTGTTATTGTGCCCCTAAATATTATTATTGTGGGTCGGCTAGGATTACGTGTATTGCCCAGGATTGCATTTATGGCCCCATGGACTCCTATATATAGAAAGGAGGGTTTTATTAAATTGAATCATCCAGACATTTGTTCATTTATGTAATGTATTGGAGGTTCCCTCGAAGTGGCTTATTTCTAAGGCGTTTATATCTCTTTTCTTCTCTTTTGAGTTGGTTACACAACATGATGCCTATTAGTGCCATTGGAGATTTGAGCTGTAACTTATAAAGTTTGTTGCTCCTGACTCCGATTTGTGCTTTCTTCTTCCAACTTGGGTGTTTGACATATACTCTGTTGCCAATGAAGTAATTGCCATAACCTTTGTTTTGAAGTTGAGACATCGAGAGTAAGTTCGTCTCCAAACCAGGCACATGCAACACATTAGTGGCCCGAAGCTTATTTCCAACCTCCGTTTGAAATACTACGGTACCTCTTCCATGAGGGGTACATTTTTCTTTATTACCCATGGTGATTTTAAAGTTCATCTGCTCTTCTTGGTAGTTTGAGAAACATTCCCGAACTCCCATCATATGAGCAAAAACCCTACTGTCAATGTACCAGACTTCAAGAGAAGCAGTGCTTGACACACAAGCAACCTCTTCTTCCAGTTTGGATGCCAGAACAGAAACATCGTGATCCATCGTTCTTCCATGCTTCTCTTCCTCTCTAGAGAACTACGTGAACCCTTTTGACACAACATATGATGTCGGATTACATTCGCTTGCCGGTTCTCATTCATTACTCATTTACGCTCTGATACCATGTGAAAATTTCAATCAAAAATTATATAGTTGTAGTGATAGATTTATTTCTCCCTGTAATACTTCGATAAGTTATTTGCATAATTCTATCGATGAAAATTTCGAAATAAATACTACTACAACATTCACGATTACATATGCGGAGAAAGAGCAGTTAAGAAACATAAGCATAAGAAACAATCACATGTACACACTTATTTTTGGACAATTGTCTCCCGGAAAAACCCAATGTGGGAAAACCGGTGCGACGAGATGAGGGTTTATATATTATTCTTGACAAATGTATTATTTACAAGGAAGACAACGGCGGATATATTTAGAAAACACACGAGACAAAATTCACGAACCTCCAGAATATTTTTACGACACAGGAAGACCCTTTGTCTACCTGCTGTGTCTCTGCGTGCTTCCATGTGCGGTCCACCGCCTTTGGATGCGTCACTTTGCGTGGGAACACTGCGTTGCAGCTCTGTGTTGTCTTCTGTGGCCCTCTGTGTCCCTATGTCCTCGTACACGATCCGTTTGCCGACTCCCTCTTCTCCTTACGCACTCTTGCGACTTTCTTTGTGCAATTCTCCCTACGAAATCGAATTCTATTCCTTCAAAATCGATCTCCTTCGAGTTCTTGAGTGTGTGCAGAGCTTGATTTCGAAATGACCCTCAAGTCTTCTTTTATAATCTTCTCATTGATGAATCAACGACCCAGATTAGAAGTCTAATCAATGGCTAAGATTAAAACTTGACTTGATCTTCATTCTCTAGAAGATACACACTCTGTCTTATTAATACCCATTAATTATTGAATTTCCCTAAGTTTAGACTTGGGGTCTCCATTAAAATAATTAATTATTTTAATAAGACATGAACCAAGTGGAATTTCCAGAAACAGTTTTTGGGTTCTTTGGAATATTGATGTCCAAGACTCCTCACAAATTTTGAGACTTGGAACACTTTTCGATGCTACAAAAATCAACACTTCCCCCCCTGGTAGAGCTCACGGGATTAGGGAATGATGCCAAAAATATCCTGAGGATGAGGGATCTCTTGTGTAGTGTGTGCCACAAGAGTATGCCTCAGTATGCATCCAACCCACAGTTCGGGACGTGGGAAGAGCCACCTATTTGGCCAATAGGTGTAGTGAGACTTGTCTAGGATGCAAGTGTTCCACCACTTGACATTTAATGAGACTTGGATGTGCGAGATCCTTGTCATGTGTTGACAAGTGGATCTGCCCAAACAGTGATGAGCCTTGGATGTGTGGGATCCTTGTCATGTGTTGACAAGTGGATCCCCCCAGGTAGTCATGAGACTTGGATGTGCGAGATCCTTGTCAAGTGTTGACAAGTGGATCCCCCTAAGCAGAGATGAGCCTTGGATGTGTGAGATCCTTGTCACCTGTTGACAAGTGGATCTCCCCAAGTTGCGATGTGTAATATCCCAAATGGAAATAAACAGCAATACAAGCACATAAACAAAGACATACAACAACTATAGACAAATCATAAGGGAAACAAACAATATGGAGAACCCTGAGCCATTTTATTAATACTGAGAAATGGAAATGAGTACGGAGGGTGATCGGAGCGGTGGCACCTCGGCTTGCACTAGGTAGCGTAGAAAGACTCTCGGAAATGATGCGGAATGAGCTGCTCTCTCTGAGCTGCGTTGTCTCCGAGGCTACGGTACTACTCTGCGCACCTACTTTCTGCTACTGTGGAATGAGCTGATTCTTTGGGGTCGCTCTCCACCTCGAGAAAATTTTGAAACTTTGGGAGATACGCCTCTACTCCCAGTACAGAAAAGCCCTGAAAGCTTTTTCGAGGAAATGGCCACGACACAGAAAATGGCTCCCTTTCGAGGGTACTACGCTATTCCTCGAGGAGGGATCTTGGCTTTGAATGATGCGCTCCAAATAATGCACCCTAACTCCTCCAAAATCTTGGAATAGGGAAGGGTTGGCCCCTTGCACTATCCGGTTGAATCCACCGACAAACCCCAATCGAGAACCACCTCCTCTCAAGACTACGTCCTCCCTCTCATTGATTGAGCTATCTCTGCGAGTGGATGCTCCTCTGTGGTGTTGCAAATCTCTGCGGCAAAACAAGGATGAAACTCCTCACCGGCAGAGCACTCGAAGTCCCGGGAAAGGCTGAGGTTGGGATCTCCCGACGGAGACACCGAGTCTTCGAACAATACGTGCGGACTTTGCTAAACAACAAGCATACTCGATGTCGAGAAGACAATTCTCAAAGATGCATAATCGGAATGAATGAGAATGAGGAGACCCCTCCTCCTTTTTGTGCTTGATGAGCCTTTCCCTCCCACCTAGGCCCCACCAATCTCTGGCTGTCCCCCTTGGCTGCCATGCTCACTCTCTCTACGCGACTGGGCCCCACTGCGCCCTCGTTGCTCCTTTTCCTATCTTTGCCACTTGACCACTAGGCCCCACGTTGCCAAATAGACATGTCTCTTAAGTGACTTTAGGAAATAATTTTTATCCTAAGTGTGAGCTAAGTGTCCCCTTCACCCACTTTATTCATATTTTAACTCTATAAAGGAAAAAATAGTCAGAAATTAATATTTCCAATTAGCTATTGCTAATTGGGAATATTACGATATCCGGAAAAATGTTGCTTGTCCTCAAGCAATTATAATGATGGATCTTTGCGAGAATCTTCTCACTCTCCCCGAGGTGGCATCCTCATCCCAGTAAATTCCTCCATCTCACTAGGTACTCCACGATTGTCCTGCTCATGGTGCCTCTCCCTAGTGTCAATAATGGCCTTCGGATCGTACCACCAAGTGCCCGCCCTCATCATGCGCGGGTGGAAGCTCCTCACTTTGCGGTCACTCTGTTGCCCCGATGCCTTCTTCATGCATGACACGTGAAAAACGTTGTGAATCTTACTACCCTTGGGTAGCTCCAACTCATATGCAACTTTGTCCCACTCGCGTGTCACCATGTAAGGTCCATAGGAAGCGAGGCTTGAGCTTCGGCCCCCTAGCTTTAGCGTGGGCGCGATATGGTTGCAAGCGTAGGTAGAGCAAGTCCCCTACCTCGAAAAGCGCCTCTCAACTCGTCCCCCAGTCGGCGTACAACCTGTGGGATTACAATGCGTAGCCATGTTGTCCTTGAGAGCTCGGGTATATCACGGCTCTCTTGGATCCAATCCTTGGCTCTAGGAGCCTTGCTAGTACCAAACATCATGTCGGCAAAAGATAAGGCATGATATCCATTACAATGCATAAAACGGAACATACCAGATGGACATATGATGAGTGTTGTTGTAGCGATTACTCCCCCAGAGTGCAACCATCTCGGCGCATGCCTTCGCGCTGGTGACATGGTTATGCAAGTAGCCCTCCGACCCACTTGTTCACTATCTTGGTCACGTCCATGCATCACGGGGGTGGTAACTAGTACTCGGTGTCAACTCGGTGCCCACCAAACGAAAAAACTCCGCCAAAAATCCGCCCATGAAAGCGGTACATCCCTGTCATTGACAATGGTCTTTGGGAGACCATGCAACTTTGAAAAATGTCCACGAAGAACAACTACGCTACGTGGCTGCGGTGTAGTGCTGATATGGCGAGAAAAATGAGCATATTTACTCAAGCTGATCTACAACTACAAATATGCAATCATTGCCTGTGCGCGCAGCCAGGCAACCTGTAATGAAGTCCATCGAAATACTCTCCCCATTTCCCCCTCGGTATGGGAAGAGGTTACCAATAATCTGTGGGATGGTTCATCTCCCCACTTGTTATGCGGCAAACTTCGCACTCCACGACATGCCTGAGCACGTCCTCCTTGAGGCCCTTCAAAGAACCTCTCTGCGATGGCCCTATAGGGTTTGGTAAACCATTGGTGGCTCGATAATGGTGAATCATGCGGGCGTGCAATATCTTCTTCTTGGTGGGAGCCCTCGATAAAGAAGATCTGTCACCTTAATAGATCACCTCGTCCATCCTCTATGTACATCATCTATCACTTGTCCATCTTTTAGCCCTCGGTCATAGGGTTAGCAACATTCACTATTGTTCCCGAGTTTGAAGCCCCTGCGTACGTGAAGAAGAATGCTCGAAAAGGCCTTTTCCCCTCTTTTTCATTCCCTCTAAGCCCCTCGTTTTTCATCATTCTTCTTCCCCTTCTAATTCCCTTTCGACCCTTCAAAAATCATCCTATTTCCCCTTTGAACCTTACAAATACCCTTTGTTTGGCTTGAAAACCCCCTTATTCTCCCTACGAATCCCTTTCCTAGCCTTAAAAAGCATTGAAAATAGGCCAAAAGACCCGCTTTTCTTTGCTACGAGCTAAGCCCTTTCGACGACCCCCCTCGAACCACTTCCCCCATATGCTGCCACCCAAGACAGGTGCTTATCGCGGTCCGGAGATTTTGGGCGGCGCATTTCTTTGTTAAACTTAAAACCCCCAGATGCGATTGGGCTTCGTTCTGTGAACTCGCGGAGCTCTCGGCCAAGTAGTTACAAAGATGCGATGACCGCGCGCGAATCGCATCACGTAATCGCAGCACCGCTCCAATCGCAATTGCAATTTTTTAAAGTGTCTGCTTGCAGCGCAGCTCACAGAGTTGCAATCCTCGTTGTAATCTCCACAATTGATCCATCGCTGCGATCAGAGCGACCCTTATTTCTCACGTCAGCTCCTTTACCCCCGTCCGTCTCCTCGCCAGAGTTGGTCTTCGTCGTCGATCTTGTTCCGGATCGGACGGTGGCGTCAATCGCGCATCGCCAATTGCAAATCATAAAAGTGTCACCGCCTCCCCGGGTGCGAGTCCCTCGATCAATCGTGACCATCCGTTCGATCCAGTTGACGGTACCAGTCACATCGCATCGCTCCATGCATATTTGTTCATCGCGCGACCATTTCAATCCATCACGACATCTCGTCGTCGATCTCCTCTTCGAGATATGAGGTGCGCGGTATCACCCTCCACACCCGCCGGGTCACCATCCCAAAGGTCACTGTCATTCATTTTCATTAGTTTCTTCCCATCCGCATGTTTTCATCGGGTTTCCTTTGCCTCGCCACAGCTTCCACGAGAGCCTCCCGACATTCCTTCCGCCACTCCCAGGGATTTTATAATGAGTTTATTGCATTGTGCGGGGTTATTCTGGGAGTGGTTAATTCACTGTCTACGCAATCATAACCATTGTGATTTGGAATACGGAAGGCAATACATTCGCTGACAGTGTGTAGCAACATACAGATTTAAAGGTTGATTAAAGCCGAAATTGAAGATCAAACGCTTTAATCCTTATTTAAAAGGAAAGGGCATAATGGGAAGACTAAAACACACTGCAACGACCACATATCTGTGTTTAATATCGGACAGGAACGTCTTTCTATCAGTTCCTGAAATTCTAAGCAAAAAGCAGAGAGATTTATAGCCGGAAAGGACTCCAAAAAAACATCGGAGTCGAGATATCGACACGACAAAGACCTCTCAGGCCATACTATAAAGTAAATACAACAATGCCGAACACACAACGAGATAGTCGGCAAAAGATGCACCGGTATCTGGCTTTGGCGCTATGACTCATCGGCCAACATTCCACCACTGCAATGTCGGTGGTACCTCGACTCCATCTCGTCGGTAAATATTGTCAATTCATGGTGACCCTAGTGGCCTTTCACTTTAGTTTGTTACTTCTAAACTTCGAGTGGAATTCACATTCCACTCTTGCATTTTACTTCTGTCAAAGCGCATTTGTTTAATATTTTTGTTTAAGCAGTAGTGAGCCTAGCTTGTAAATGATGAGATGCCCCTATTCCTCATCATGATTTTGGTTATTTTGATGGAGACCTCCAGCGATTACAAGCACGTGAGGAAGATATTTTTCCCAAAAATATCTTCTCGCTCATATTCTGAGGCTTCTATATAAGCGGCAACTAAAGAAAAAAATTGTTCCGGGATTTTAAAATTTGTACAAATTTCAGTGAAAAGAGTTTCATGTATGCATTTAGTTGAAGTTTTAATACAAATGTGAAGAGCCCATTGGGTCTCAACGATAAGGAGTTTTACCTTTAATGAGGATTACGGTCTTGATGCTTTATAGTTTGTAGTGCAAATGCTTATGTGATATAGTTTGGCTGTCATTTCACTATTTCCATCCTTCTTGTATCATGCTCGCGGACTACGAGTGGCTCCTTTAGTTGCAGGTATGAATTTATCCGTCGATAAACGCTCATGCTAAACTTGTCTAGCGCTTTAAATATCGGTAGAGTCATGATATCTTTGCTTTTCAGTTTTCAACTTCATCCACGTTTCTTCTATATTAGAGTGCTATGGGATGTTATTTTTTTTGAAAGCTATGGACATGTATGGATTCTTATTATCTTAAGCCCATCTCATGTTCGAGATATGTTTATGGAGATTTCATCTCACTAGTAGTTAGTATTCCTTCTATATTTCTTACACAACATGTAGTACGATTTTCAATCTCTCGTAAAGCATTTTTAGAATCCAGCCCTCCTTACGGTATTTGTCTTTGAGTTGTACGATACATTTATACTCTTCGAGCCGAGGACAAAACCTTTCCCTCTTGGAGAGGAAAACCCATGAAAAATTCTTCTTATAGATTTTCAAATGACAAGTACCATGACCAAGATTCGGACCCTTGACCTTCATGTGCTTCAAAGACCTTGTCATTGCTTCTTTGTTGACCTCCAATGCTGATCCTTCTTTTCTGCACCACACATATCTTCTTTGATAGCTAGAGAATTCGGTCTCAAGTTTTACTTCTTATTACTTAGTCAAATATTGGAGACAAAAATCTTTCTTTCTTTGCATACACTTGGAACTTTATTTCTTGAACTATAGTTAGGAAGGTAAATCACAGATTTACCTTCTCACTTTCTTACACTTTTCAGACTGCTCTCTTCTTGAGATGCTATCTCAACTTCATGATCTGTGGGTGTATACTGACCTCACTTCTGATCTGCAATTTTACCTTAGGACAGTCAGCAAACCCTTCTTTCAAAAGATCCGCATATAATACTTGAACGCTGCCCTTTAATTTCACTTTTATTTCAGATCTTGTCACGCTATCATCACTTCAGAAACTCTCCGCAATTTCACTTCCTTGCACTAAATTCTGTGAGGATGTACCCATGATGCCTCTTCTCCCACCATTTCTATGTAAAAGGATTTTCCATCTCTTCCTAGGTGGTGATTGAAGTATTTGGCAAAGACTTAAACCATTTACGAGCTTCTTGCAATAAAGATTGGACAAATAGTCATCAACACTATCTCAAGATGTTCAGCGTTTAAGTTTTCCTGCAAATGCACAAAAAGTTTCAATGTGCCTTTGTGCGGTAATGTCATCTTCACTAGTAAATCTAGGTAGAATTTTAAGATAGTCTTGTGGCATATCATTCATAGGCATGGTAAAGCCAATAGAGCATATTTGTTCAAAAAGGCACTTGGACAACGATATTGTGGACGAGAGGAGGAGGGCAGATTTACTACAAATATGTGTGGAGGGATTATCGAGGGAAGCGGTGGACATGATTTGAGTTGGAGGCTATTCACACCACAGCTAAATGGAGCTGTTTATCAGAATGTATTTAACCTCCTACGTTTCGGGGGATGGGTGGAATGAGAAAGAAGGTGTACTAACACATTCTTCTTCGTCTTTGACAAAGAATGGATCGGCAATGAATCTCCCTCTTGAGGATATTTTAACACTCTAGAGGAGAGTCCTGGACAATTTATCATTGCTCTCTAAGAACTAGAAGAAAGTGCTTAGGGAAGGACGACACGGGGGTAGGAAGGGGCAGGGGTCCTTTCTTTCCAAATCCTACGAGATATAATCTTTTGCGGGGTTTGATACGGGGAGGAGTCTTTTTTCTACGAGGTATACGAGCGGTGTGTGGTCGTTTTGAAAACGGGGATGCTCGGAATTGAAATCTCACAATTAGAGTTGCCAGGGTGAGAAATATTCCCGCCCACACCTTTTCTTCTCACTTACCAAGGGTGTGCACATGTCGTGCCAGGGAAAATATGCGGTCGACCACAACATGAGTGTTTTAAAGATATTTGATAGCTCCTAGATAGAACTGATTGATTTGAGATTAGTGCCTGTGACATCTTAAGTGAGTGCTCTTGTATTTTGTTTGGATTTAATATACTCAATATTCAATATATTTTTGAGAAGATTGATTGAGAATAGTCCTTATTCAAGACAATGGAGTAACTCGAGATGTTAATAATCATTCAAGGAAACATTAAACTATAGATCTACAACAGCACGGTCTGGATTCCGTCACGGGTCTTTAAGTCGTCGTAGCGATTTATGACGAAGAGGCGAGAAAGAGGAAAACTCAATGCAATGGGCTTGAAACGGTAAGAATCCATTATACGAGCTTGAAAGCAAAAGAAGTGAATAAAAGCAAAGACAAAATGCAAAGATATGGAGCGCAATTAAGGAGTTTAGTTCTCATTAAACATGTAGGGTGTTTTCATCAATTTGCAGGAGTTAAACAAATCTATGAGCTTATAAGAACATATAACAACTACAATTACATAATATAGGAAAAAGATATAAACAAATATGGAAAAACACATAGGAGTAATACATACTACAAACACGGGTGGTGGAATCGTGTTAAATTTAGACTATACCATGGTATGTTCTATGCTTAATGAGAGTTTACTTCAATCTTTCTTATAGGCCCAAGTCAATTTAGCAATCACACATAAACACGATAAAATGTTGATAGAACATAATAATAGATCAACGAGAAAGACAAGCCAAATAATATATTAAAATTTTTTAATTCTTCCTTGTCCGGCAAATGAATAGATAAATGTTTGTTACAACGAGTCAACGGGATGCCTAGCCATCAAAGACTTTGGCTCGTCAAACCAACTCTTCCAATCTCCTGAGAGGTTTAATTTCAAACACATACAAGATCAACCTTCCTTCGGTGTCACACACCTCATGAGACAACTCCCCGAGCATCGTCAACTACGAAAGTCAACAAAAGGATTTCCGGCATCCAGTTTCGAGCATCCCAGTTTCGACATCCATATTTCCAACATCCATTTCCGGCATCAAGATTTTTTGGCATCCATTTTCGGCGTCATCCATATTTCCACCCTCTAATTTCTAGTATCCATTTCGGCATCCATATTTCCGGCATCCATTTCGGCATCCGATTCACACGTGGGGAGAGAGAAGCCTCTTCTAGGTTGTAAGAACCAATCAAATCCTGAGGAATGTGTGTGATGAGATAATGAGGAAAAAATGAGCATCAAGTCTCCAATTTATATCCATCAATGAGGGTGTGTGACACATCTTGTTGGGCTTGTGAGCCTACATTACAATTCGAGTAGAGCAAACAGAATTTCACATGTGTGGAAAATAAAAAACAAAATATAAGTTACTGCTCATCCAAACAAGATGATCTTTAGATCAATCTTGCACCTCTTCGAAAGGAATCCAACAAAAATATAATCATCATCATATGAGCAATGCAACATGGAGTTTGGACCTAGTTGCCCAAAATTAACACTCCCTCTCAACTGGGGAGAACTCACCATGTCTGTACCATCCGATGATCGGTACCATCGAGTACTATCATCATCATCATCATGCGTTCTTGCGTCATCCTGGCGTAACGCTATTTGCAGGCTCAAGGGCGAACAAGCGAGAGTGAGTGCAAACATATCACCTCCCGTGACTCGAAGTCGACCCTAGAGAGGTAAAACACTCAATAAACTCAAAAAGAGTCACATACTAACAGAAGTTGGTTCTTGACCCAGAATTCGGTTTAGAGGTAAGAACCTCATCAAACTTGATCCCAAATCAAGGTGTTGGACACAACCCATCCTAGACATAGAGACTACGGCAATCTCTCCGATGCGTCCATCGGTCTTGCTATGGTCTCTATCCACATTTCCCACCTCATTGGCCAAATGAGATGTACTTCCCATGAGTACGAAACTCCATGGGTAGGATGCAGGATGCATGCGGGGCATGAGATCAAAGAGAAAGGTGAACCAACTCAACATCATAATGGTGGGGCGAGAAGCACAACAAGGTTTGGCAAGCCCTAGCCCCAGTGTGTGCTTATAAACTCCAAGAATCTATCCCCTAAGCCCCCTGGAGTTGCGAGAGCTCATCTGTCCAACTCATTCAGAACCCTCACGAATAGGGTCTTTCCATGATTCAAAGCTTCTCACGGAAGGTTATGAACATGACCTTCCCCGGGGGCTTTGTGAGAATATACGCGACTTGCTCATCGGTTCTATGTGATCGAGCCTTACGGCGCCTCGTTTTACCATGTCTCAGAATAAAGTGGTACCTAATATCAATATGTTTGTATCGATCGTGAAACACGAGATTTTCGAGAAAGATGAATCCCACTCGGTTATCACAAAGGATAACGGTGGTATCTAGCACATGTTCAAACAACTCATTGAAGAGCTTTCTCAACCAAACAACTTCACAACGAGGCCATACTCGCTGCAATGTATTTGTCCTCGGTGGTGCTCAAGAGCTGTCAACACGCTCACTGCTCATCCAAGATATCGAAAGCGAGACCCAAGTTGAAGCAACATCCCGGATATTGCTCTTGCGATCTACCAGGCCACGACTCAATCAACATCGGTATATCCATGGAGTCTCCAAACTCCCCGCGAGTGTATCTCGGCCCCATGGTTGATTGTGCCCCGAAAGATATCTCAATAGATTCTTGGCACCAATCCCGGTGAATGTGATGAGGGTCAACCATATGTTGACTCAAAGTGTTCACTGCAAAACATACGTTCGGATGGGAGTTCACTAAGAACATTGGGGCCCCCTACGAGTTGTTGATACTTGGTAGGGATTTGCTAGCACGAGCTCGGTAGCACTTTCCACACAACTTCTTAAAGTTGAGTTCGTCGGTGTTGACATAGACTTACGAGTCCACCATACCAAATCTCTCTAGTAGCTTCTTTGCCGGACCTCCAAGCGCATAGGAAATAGTGCATCGGTCCTAGGTCTGTCATCTCAAACTCGGAAGCTAGCTCCCTCTTACGTTAATGAATGAGAGGGTCAACACTTGTTAGGAAGAGATCGTCCACATAGAGAACCGAGAATGAGAGGCCTTTCTTTATCAACCTTAAAATAAAGCTTTGGATCAACATCACTTCGAGTGAAGCCCAACTTCATCAAGTAGCTATCTGATCCTCTCATACCAAGCCACAGGGGCTTGCTTCAACCCATGAGAGGGCTTTCTTGAACTTGCATACATAGGTGTCTCTATCTTGGACTTCAAACCCCAAAGGTTGCTCCACATAAACATCTTCTTTTGTTGAACCATGCGAAAAAGGCGGTCTTCACATCCATCTCATGGAGACTCCATCGTTGCGTAGCAGTCGAGGGCAATGATAGATCGGATGGTGGTATAGCGGGTCACGAGTGCAAATATATCATCATAATATATGCCTTCTTTTTGAGAGAAGCCTCGAGCAACGAATCTTGCCTTGTACTTTTCAGCACTTCCATCGGATCCATGCTTGATCTTGTAGAGCCATTTCGAGGTGACAGCACTTTGTCCTTCGGTCTTGGGACCACTTCCCTGGACATCATTCTTCATAATGGACTCATATTCTTCGTGCATAGCATCCTTCCAAAACTTGATGCTTTACGGCTTCTTCAAATGATCCAGGCTCGGATTGTACAATTGTACTCTTGTGTATGATAGATACCCTTAGTATCTATTCGGCTTCTGCTTTCACGGAATGTCCCCCTTGGGGCAATATGTCTCTCGGGGAATCTTCGAGAGTTGTCCTTGAGCCATGACGGGTCTCCTCTTATTTGAAGGAGTTGGATCAATGGGATACATTGGTCCTTCAACATCGAGCATAGTGTTTATCCTTCGGTTCTTCCTTCTTCCAACTTCTTCTTCTTCTTTGTCTTCCTTTGAGCTAGGAAGATTTCTTACTTTCTTGAGGCGAGCATCTTCATCGAAGGTGACATCGTGGCATATCTCCACTTCTCTTTGACCCGAGCACATAGATTCTATATGCCTTCGAAGTTTCTACTGGAGCCCACAAACATTCCCTTCTTTCTAGAAGCATCCGACTTGCTTCTCTTTTTTTCGGCACATGAAAATAAGTAGAGAACTCAAAAACTCTAAAAGTGGGAGACATCGGGCTTCTTACGGGAGAAGACTTCTTTGGGAGTTTTGGAGTCCAAAGCGGAATGCGGGCATCTATTTTTGAATGTACACGGTGGTGTTCATGACTTCTCCCCATAGAAATTTCGGAAGACCTTGGTCATATAACATGGCACGAGCGGCTTCACGATGGTCTGTTCTTTCTTTCGGCAACACCATTTAGTTGCTTGGTCTCCCTCATAATACTGACTTCACTGCCAAAAGTCATGGAACTCATTTGACTCATACTCGTTTCCCATTGTTGGTCCTCAAAATTTTGACTTTCTTCTTGGTTTGATTCTCCACAAGGCCTTGAAGGTACAAAACCATTTGGATTCTTCGTCCTTCTTCTTCAAGAAATATATCACTGGTCTTGCGAGAGAAGTCATCTATAAAAGTCATGTAATAGGAACATCTTGCCAAGGATGTTACGGGCAACATACTAGATAAATCGAGAATGTATCAATTGCGAGATATCGAGATGTCTTTGTGACACTTGAGGGAAATGGTCCCCTTGTATGCTTCCCTTGCTGGCACAACCTTGACATATACCTTCATGATCATCTTTAAACTCGGGCATCCCTGTCACCACCTTCCTTGCTTCGAGAAGGGCTTTGTAATGAAGGTGTGCAAACCTACGGTGCCATAACTCGGTTTGAAGAGTTGTATCACATGACACCAGCCCCAAATGAACTTCCTCCAACCTAGTAGAGTGTATCAACTATAAAACCAATAGTAAGAGCTTCTTTTGAAGTTCTTCCTCTAGATGCGTACCTTTCCATCAACGAATGCCACCTTGAATCCTTTGTCTTCCATTGCAGAAATAGACACAAGGTTCTTCTTCAAATCGAAAGTACGTACAACACATCTTGTAAGCGGAGGACTTGACCTTGAGATAGATGAAGGGTCACGATCCGCATCCCTTTCACGAGATAGGTGGCATTATCTCCAAGGGTAATTTCTAGATTAGTATCCTTCTCGATCAAATCGGAGAGGGCTTCTTTTATAACTAGTGAGGTGCCTTGAAGCACCACTGTCAATCAACCTGACATCTAGGGTGTCGGGAGGAGATCTCGACGGAGAGGCGGAATCACAAGAATATATTCACTTTTTTCTTATTATCAACAACATCAGATTCATCATACCTAGAATTCCTTGACCTCTTGAAAGGTTGACCATTTCCACTTCGATCGGGAGGGAGCCTTCCTCTTCTTTGCATGAGCACTAAAGGCGGTAGGGTCACCTCCAATTCCCATTTGAGGGATGGTCTTTCTCCCATCATTCTTGTTTCCTCTTGAGTGCATCTCGTCAACAATTCATCAAAATCGGGGATCATCATTGCTAAGAATCGTAGTATTAAATACATACTAGTCTTGGGGAAGTCCTCCAAGAGAAATGAATACGAGCTCTACGATCGGTGACTTATTCTCCTATGGCAAGGAGATCATTCATGATTTACGCGAGCCTCATAAAATATGGTTGGATGGATTCATCTTTTCCCTTCTTGATATTTTCAACTTGTTCTTGAAGAAAAGAACACGATTAACATTGCTAGCCCTAAACATGCTAACCGGCTTATCGTCACTCTTAAAACCCTTGTATGTGGACGCCATTGGTCCTTCATAGGACAACTTCTTCGGTGATTTCTTTTCACGAGTGGCTTGGGCTTTGTCTTCACCTTAGCTTTGATACCATGTTAAATTTAGATAACCATGGTATGTTCTATGCCTAATGCGTTTTACTTCAATCTTTCTTATAGGCCTAATTCAATTTCGCAATCACATAAACATGAAAGTAAAAATGCGTGATAGAACATAATAATAGATCAGCAGAAAACAGAGCAATTAATATATCGAAAATTTATGTAATTCTTCGTTGTCCAGACAAATGAATAGATAAATGTTTGTTACAACGAGTCAACGGGATGCCTAGCTAGCGAAGACTCAGTTTGCAATAGAAACCAACTCTTCCAACCTCTCGGACGTTCGATCAAACACATACAATATCAACCTTCCTTCAATGTCACACAAACCTCGATTAGACAACTCCCAAAAGCAGGTCAACGCAAGTCAACAAGGATTTCCAATGTCAGTTACGACATCCATATTTACGGCATCCACTCGGCGTCCCAATTTTACGGCATCCATTTTTCGGGATCATCCATATTTTAGGCATCCGGTTTCGGCATCACATATTTCAGATCATCCATTTCCGGCATCATCCATATTTTTGGCATTGAGATTTCGGCATCATCCATATTTACGGCATTGGGATTTCAGGCATCCATATTTACGACATCCATTTTCGGCATCCATTTACGACATCAGGATTCACACGTGGGAGAGAGAAAAGCCTCTTCTAGGCTATGCTGAACCAATCGGATCATGAGGAATGTGGGTGATGAGATGATGAACAAATGAGCATCAAGTCTCTCCAATTTATATCTCTCGATGAGGGTGTGTCACACATATCTTTGGGCTTGTGAGCCTACATTACAATTCGAGTGACGACCTTGACAAATATCACGTGTGGAAAATAAAAAACAAAATATAAGTTCAACTCATCCAAACAAGATGATCTTTAGATCAATCTTGCACCTCTTCGAAGAATCCAACAAAAAGATAATCATCATCATATGAGTAGTGCAACATGGAGTTTTGACCTAATGCCTAAAAATTAACAAATCGCCATGACTATATATTAATTTTTCTTGAAATAATACATTCATCGATGAGACATTGTAATTCTCTTTAAGGAACAAAAGTTTCTTGCCAAAATTCCGAACCTTTGTTCGGTCTCGTATCACTATTCATATAGGGCCTTGGAGAGGGTCGGATTGCAAAATATTCCTTTCTTGATTTGTTCGGTACATGATCATTGTCAAAACTAAGCATGCTTCTTTGCATAGGCTCAGGGAAGTGATTGAAACTTAAACAAAGTGACGTATAGTTTGAATAATTACATAAAGGCGAGAAAATAAAAGTGTAAGATAGACACGATCGAAATTTTAATCGGTGTTAATACGGTGGTGGGGGTTGCATTGAAGGCTCAATGATTTGCACGGTAGGCGGATTAACAAAAATATTCGCAACTGCTGCCATAGTATTGGAGACAACGGGGGAACATCGACGAGTAGAGGTGATATGCGATCTTGAGATTAGTCGGCTCGGAATAGTCCAACTCGGAGTAGAGACAAATTCTTCACCAACCCTAAGAGGTGAAAGTCCCTCTTTGGGTAACACCTTTGTTTGCACTCTCGGGATAGACGTTCTTTCATGGGTGGAGTCCACATTACTCTTGGCCTCAAACAACTTCGATTATATTGTTCCCACAATATAAATCCTCCTCCAATATCCCGACAGCGGGCAATCACCCTTGCGGGGTGGTCCTTGCGAACTCGACATCGAAGGCTTTGACATCTTTAATCACCACATCCAGGCATTCCTCGGCTTTAACTCTAGCGTCCTCTTTTTGGATGACCCTCGTGACCTCCATAACAATGCTATGCACTGCTGTCACCACGTACTCATAGGCCTTAACATTGTGGTGGTGCTGTATTTGACGAAACTTGATGTACTTTCTAGCAATGCTGGGAGTTATTTTCTCCATCCTCCTTGTTTGCTGTGAGGTGGAATTCATATTCCTTGATGGTGGCCTTCTTTTCATTCACCGGTGTTATATACTCCCATTTGTTCTTTATCTCGTCGATGATTTCGTCCCGGACTAGTTGTTTGGCCTGCAACAAGGAAATGTTCCCCTTTAGTTTCGCATTTAGCTTAGTTACCTCTTGATTGAAAGGTTGCGGGGTCTTGGTGATGAACTCGGTGTTAGTTACCGGAAGATTCGATTTGCCTCTCTTTACGAGCTAAGCTTTCTTGGGCAACATCGAAGTCTCTGCATTTTCTTGAGGTCTCATTCGGAGCGGCTGGAGCTCGGTCGAGGACTTGGTAGGCCTGGCTTGGTGGGATTTTGAGGATGCGAGGTGCAACCCTTTGTGCAAATGTGGGAATCCATTTTCTTCTGTGTCTTGCGGCGTCTTTATTTGAGAGCTATTATCTCGTTGTTTGTCAGATGAGCTCTTGGGACAAAACCTCTTTCTTTGCTTCCACCTAGGCCAATTCATGAGTCTTGCACTACTCTTGCTTGGCATTTTTTAGTTTGTGCCTCAATTCACGATTTTCATACGGGAACTTTTAAGAAGAGCTTCAACGATTGTTACAATCTACTGGATCCAACCCCATCTTCACGATCATCTCTTTATAACTCTCTCATTTTGCATATGGAGGGACTTGGAGTTGGCCATCTCTTGTTTCAATTTAGCAAAAAAGCCTTTTCCAACAATTTTTGCGTTGTCAATAGTCAATGCATTCTTCTTGAGCTCATTGTATAACATTTCTCACTTTGTTTGTGAAAGTTTACCTTATTAGCCAAGGGGACACTTGCTAGATCGAGAGAGACATTCAATGATATGAATTGTGAACCTAAAGGCAAGGATTGTGACAATGGATGCTATAATGATTACTTCATCCGGATTCTGCTCCAAATCCATGGCGAGCCATGAGCTACTAGTGTATGTTGTTGAATGGTGTGCTATCTTCTTCAACATCTCCTCCCTTACCTTCTTATTCATTTAATTAATATCCCTTTCAACGAGGCCAATGTGAGTTATTAGCGATGTACTATCTCTAGTAGCCAAAACGGTTACCTGCGAGGAAGTGAGGCAACTATAGCTGGGTTAAGGCTCCTCCAAGATGACTTGAAAACCTAGTAGGTGCAGGTCTGTGTCTACTAGACTAGTCTCAAATTCATCCTCTTCGAGGCTCACGAGTCCTTGCCTTTTTACTTACATGTACTTCCTCCATCTTTGTTTCTTCAACTTGGTCAACGGTCCTTTTTGGCGGCTTGTCCTTGGTGTTCGGGGGTTTTGGTCTCCATCTGCTGTATCCAAAGGCCATGAATCAAAATTAGCTTTCCATTCGATTCCAAGTGTGCATTCATGTACATAGGTCAAAGCTTTTATCTTTTCTCTCCTTTGGGCAATGACACCCTTGGGATCATAATGCCAAATATCTCCTTCTTTAGAATTCCATCTTGCTTGAGAAGATCCTCAACTACTTTGAAAGCTTGTCTTGAGTTGATAATAAAAGGGCCTATAGTGTTTCCCAATTTAAACATATATCCTTTCTTTGCGAGACGGAAGTGGAGCTAGATCTACATTAAGGCTCTGTATAATGAATTCTAATGCAAATATCCTCATGGGCATGAATACGGCAAGTGATAGGGGGGAAGTTCACAACCATAAATTATGATTTACTATATGGTCTTCAGAAGCAAGTATCAATCTCCTACACAAACATCTTTTTTTGGTGGAGCAACCCTTTTTTGTTGCGGTAAAATTACAGGTGGAGGCGCACCATGAATAATCTTGCATGCAATGGACATGAATGTTGATATGAAATAAGAATAGCCATCGATGTCTAACCTCTTCTTGACTAAGTGCTATCCGAGTCAAATACAAAATTGACATGCTTGTTGCGAGTAATTCTACTCGAGACCCATGTACTCAAATTCCTCGGCATGCATGTACATAAATAAGTAAAACAACAACGAATAATATAGGAAACAAGAATTCGTTTCTCTTCCTATATATGTATCTCATATCATCTCTTCTCACACTTATGCATTGTGAAAGAAGAATTCGATCTTGACGGAGAGAGAGAGTTGGAGAGACTTGAAGAAGATTGAGAGGAGAGAGACTTGGAGAGTATGAGTTGAACTTGGTGAGCCAAGGTTGATTCGGTGCTTCAATGTTTTAGAGTTGATCCGGTTGAAGGGAAGGTTGATTCGGTGTTTACATCTGCTGCTGCTAGCATTGATCTTCATGCTACAACTTGTTCAAATTTGGGTGAAATTACTCATTCTCTCGATCTCTCATTGTACTACTGTATCTCTGCTTGAACAATTGATATCTAATAGAAGAAGAATCTAGTTGGGTTTTCCCCCTTGTGGGTTTTGCTACCGGTCATTGGACTTAAATTCTCCATGTCTCGTTTTATTCTTAGTTGTCTTCTATTTTGCATTTAGTTTATGTTCTATCTACAATTTCTTAACTAATATTGCAACGGAAAGAAGTTTTTTAGAATAAGTAATTGTTTCAACATAGCACATCATAATTTCAACATGGTATCATAGCTTTGATGAAGAGAATTCCAAGAAGATAAGAGCTATCATACATTGCAAAAATTTTACTTCAAAGAGATCTTTCTTCTTGCTGAAATTTGTTGCCCAAGAAGATAAGAGTTGTCACTTCTTTGCATAAAATTTACTTCAAAGAGATCTTACTTGTTGCTGAAATTTGTTGCCCAAGAAGATAAGAGCTATCACTCCTTTTGCAAAAAAATTACTTCAAAGAGATTGTAACGACCCATTCTAGAACTACTAATATCGGGCTTACCTAAGTTAGAAATTAAGGATAAGGTTTCGGACTAAAATTCATATGGGTTTAGCATAAAGTATATAAAAAGGATTAATGAAAAAGAAAATAAAATTTTAAATAATTAAAATTTATACATATACTCAAATTTGAGTTAAATATTATAATATAAGCCTTAATCTGAAATATCCTTCAAAAGTCAAGCCGTATACTTCTAAATAGATTAATTAAACACAAAGATCACACCTCCTCTTTAATGCCATGACATCTCCTTAAATGATAATCGTACCATCCTTTAAGAAGACCTTATCTAGATGGAGAAGAGGCGGTGAGGAGGTTGAATGGCGGTGGGGAAAAATTATATAAGGAGGTTTTGAGGGAAAGAAGGGGGATTGGGTGGAAGGGAGATTGAATTGTCAGATTTAATTGTTTGAAGAGAGTCTCTGTTCTTCTTGGAAATGCGGGCACGGGGGCGGAGGAGACATCCTGCGGGTGCGGGATTGTTCCTGGATTCATTTGGGAGGACTTGATTGTTTCGGTGAATTGTTTAACTATCCACGGCATCGGCAATCACGGAGAAGAACCACCATTTAAAACCATCAGCGTGTACCGAGTATTTCTCTTATGTATTTGATTGTTTCTCAATTAAATTTCACTTTGCGATTTCATTAAAATACATTACTGTTTGGATATATTTTGTATGACAATTAATTCTGCTGTGTATGGAACTTTACATTTTCATGGAAATACATCACTTTGCTTTTTAAAATATTTTATACGCAAATTAAATTTACGTGTATGGAGTATTACATTTGGTATCGAGAGGGTGATTCAAACCCTCTTACGACCTTATAGGCCCATTGAAAACTTATTTATAGTATTCTTTGAGTACAAACCGATCTGCTGTTGTTCCAAATTTAAAAATTTGCTTGTGTAAACTGCTAGGTGCAAATATCGATTTCAACAAGAATTCATAATCTACGCATAAATTAAATGTCAAACACTCTTGCATTCAGTGATCTTGTTTCAATCGGGAAAGTAGTATTTGAGTTGACCGTGCTATTTTACTGCTATACTTATAACTATGAAGCGAAAAGATCGGCATGAAACCTCTATCGTGAAAATAGAATTGATGTCTCCATAGAACTAATACACAACTGTGATTATGCATAACCTACTAGGCTGAAAAAAGGACAACCAACTCAATATTTTTAAGGCATCAAAATATTAATGATATTGAGAAGCAACTAATGAACTTAAGTAACAATCCAAATTGATTTAAAATGGGTAAAACTAAACCTAAAAATCATCAAACCATATGTTAAAAGACAACAAGTCATTCACGGAAGAAGTGACCTAGAGTAAGTGAGAATAAGTTTATTCGGGTCATAAATTGCATAAACAAATACTTGTTATACAATAACTAAAGCTGCAACAGTGCGGTTCCTCACCGGCATTTCGGGATTTCCACGAGGTGAGAGATTTGAAGAGTGTTGAAATTATCCGATCACGCATCTCTGTATGATTTGGAATTTGAAAATCAACCGGGGCCATGTTGTGCATAGAAGCTCATTACACACGATTCGAAGCTTGCCCGGTTTCACAACCAAATTTGGATTAATAAACTTCTGGTGAAGGATTTTTATCTTCCTCCATAAATTAAAATGCTACTTGTAGAACGCTTACAAACTCATCTTTAGAAGTAGAGGGTGAAGGGACGAGAGCAATAGTTTAGCCATCGGTTCCCCTGCTGAGTGACACTAGCATTCATGTAAATATAACGAGATTCAGTATTCAAAAACTGAAAAATGTTATTAAAAACAATAAGGAAAGGTGTAAAATGTGTTCGATTATATTCTAACTAATATACCGAGTGGTCGATGCCTTCTTAGAAATAAGGGCACGATGAGAAGATCTTCCTTGAAGGATATTCTTCATATTTCCAATCGGCCACTACCATTAGACTGCAGCGTGCCTATCGACGGCTCTCCAAAGGAAAGTACGCCGGTGGCAATTCAAATCTCTTTATTTGTCGTGGCCTTACTATCTTTTCTCGGCAATTTCTTGTTGTTTGTCTGTCAAGAAGGGCGAAGGTCGAAGGTCGAGCTTGAAACTCGAACCTCCCCCCTTACCGCTTGCCTTTCGCCACCAATAAACCACCTATTCCCGCGAACATCTAACAGCCGCACACGCTAACGAACTGGGCTATTCCATAATTAAATACCGCAAACCGATGAAAATGATGTTTTAATTCTCAAATTGTCGACGGGTAGACTGTTCGACGCAAGCGATTCTATTGACGTTGCTCCAATATTGAACATCATACCCCTCGCAAACATGCATAGATTGCCTATCGCAGGCATTTTCCTCTCGAGCAACGGAAGGCCGAACTTCAAAACGAGGAAAGAAAAGAAATACAAGCTATCGATGCGGACCGGGGTGCCGCTCGATGGCGTCCGTGAAAAGCTCAGAGCAAAGGCATTTCTTCGATAAAGAGAAAATCGATACTTCTTTAAAAAAACTTCAAATATCACTGCGGCATGGCTCGAGCGGAGGCTCCCGAGTGGAGCTCTCTCGGGGGAAACAATGTGGATATGAAATAGACATACGGTTTATATGTGATCTGTCGTCAAGATTACAATAGCCGAGTGGAAGCCATGAATAAAATCTCTGTGGAATATGACACGGGGTTTATTTGGTCATATAATATATGTGGTTAATAAAAATCGGATAGATATTTACGTGTCGTAGATTGGTCACCATACATACATATGTATGAATATATCGTATTACGGAACATGGATATCATACATTCAAGTACGAAAACGCAATTTCATATGTTTCGAACATAGCATATAATTCACTCCACCATTTAAAAAAAAATAGTTTAAAACGTTTAGATATATGCGCGCTAAATATGGTTTAAGCCAAAGTTTTATACATAGGACATCGAAGACATTTTATTAAACAAGAAGCTCGAACCCCAAATTCGTATCACTTACAATCCACGTGGATGAGGCTAGCCACTTCATCAAAGCCTTTGTTAAACAATTGCCGCCACTCTTAGATATTCGGGGGTGGGGCTATTTAAAAGGCGTGGGTTAAAGTCAAATGATAAACATCTATGCTTTGTGATAATATGTGCATAGTAAATTGTAATACATTAAAACTATAATTTTAGGAAAAGTTTAAATTGGATTCACGTTGGGTTGGGATTTAATAGTTGTTGCATATAAAAATTTTGAGTAAGCTTTTTATATATGATATAAAAAGTCTAAAATATGTTCACAATTGAAAAGGTATAATAAAGTATTATATACGGGGGTGATTACTTATAAAAGATAGGGAATTATATATATATATATATATATATATATATATATATATATATATATATTCAAGTGTTAGTATAGTCATAAGTAGGCGAGAATCAATAAATCCCTTCTATAGTCGCATCTAGGAATAAAACATTCTAGACAAGTTTATAAACTAACACTTTGATCGATAAAAACCTTGCATTCCACTCTAGATTTAGTAAGCATACATTATCTTGCATAGGACAAGGAGGTCACGTTGCCACCCTCCTTGACCTCGGTACACCCGATAAGACACACTACGAGTAAAATAGCAAAAGAACTATACCCAGTATGCTAGCTCTAATCTTACGAATATTATATTTTGTCGATCCGAAAATTTATCCACTCCTCATGAATTTATTTATGTATTCCGGGAAAAATTACCATGTTGAACACATACCAAAGGCGGCGGCGCGAGCGAAATGCGAGCGCGCCACCTCCACCTTCACCATCGCGTTCACCACCATCAAGATCACCGTCGGCACTGTTGCTCCGCACGATCTCACTGCGTGATGAGCTCGTTAGAGGCCATTATGGAAACCTTGAAAGGGTCGCGGTCGACCGGGGAACAAGGAGGAGCGACGTCGGTCGGAGGAAAGACACTCGAGAAAGGCCGAGGGGATTTCGATGACAAATCTCACGGAGAAGATATTTCACGAGAGCTGCAAAAGATTAAACTCACTGAATTCTGCGGAGGACGAGGTGGAGAGCATGCCCGAAGCATGGTTGGAAGGGATGATTCGATGCTTTGCATTAAGAGAATATTCTTCAACTTCCAAAACAAAGATCGACGTATTCCAACTCGGGGGGAATGCTACGATTTGGTGGGGGAATATGGAAAAACGACTACATCGACATCGGATACCGTTCCTTGGGAATTGTTTGTGGACCGATTCCGTGCGAAATACTTACCAGCCTTTCTTTCAAGAGCGACAATAGCGGAGCCTTCCATACTCTAACCCAAGGGGGTAAAACCGTGGAAGAATACGAGACAAAGTTCATGGAACTTGTGAAGTATGTTCCTTATCTAGACACGGATGAACGACAAGTCAAGCGTTTCATATTTGGGTTAAATCCTCGGATCAGAGCCATAGTAAGAATGTGGAAGCCACCGACCGTGGCAGAGGCAGTTGAATGTGCTCGTTATGCGAGAAGAACATGCGGGGATAAAAAAGGGATTTCGAGGCCGAGTGAATCAATACACGAGCATTTACGGGAAAGACTCCACGAAATTTCTTCGAGAAATAACTCGAGACCACCTCCTTTATGGTAACGATTTACCCCCAAGAGGAGCGGGGGCGGGAGCTCCCCGGGACCATAAACGCAATAGCTTCGGGTCTTCAAACAACGGTGCGTGGAGGTCTCAAGGAGCTGGTAATCGAGGAAGGAATGGGAGAGGAAGCGATGCTAGGGGACGAGTTCTTGGTCGGGGGATTTCTCGGTCAAACGAAAGAGGACCAACACGAGTGGATTTCGTTGGGGATGTGGAGGAGCCCCATCTTCGATGGGATTGTCCAGGGAGAACTCGCGGCAAACGAGGAAAAGAGCTGGAGAACTCGCGGCGAAGAGGAAAAAAAACCATCATTAGATGCTCAAAGCAATTACGAGAATCCATCTTTGTCGTCAACAACAACCAAGCGGCACATCAATCCACGGTAGTGGAATCTTTAGGTACTATCAATGGAATAAAACTCAAAATCTTGTTTGACAACTGGAGCTGCGATAGTTTTATTTCATCTTATGCATCGAATAAATGTGGGTTGGCGACATGCACAAGCAAGACGATTTTAGACGGTAGAAATGGCTTCAGGAGACCTTCAATCGGTAGAATTATGTGTGGAAGATTGCAAAGTTGATCTAGGGGTCTGTTTGACCAAACTAAAAGTATATGTCATAGCCCTAGGTACTTACGACCTGGTGATAAGAATGGATGGTTAGAGTCTCATCGAGCATGGGTAGATTGTTCCGGGAAAACAATACTTTGCGTAAATGATATGGGTGAGACAATCCAAATTCAGGGTATTAAGAGAAACGTATCCTTGCGTTTCATCTCAGCCATGCGGATGAAGCGGTGCTTGAGGAAGGGTTGTCAAGTGTATGCCATTCAAATGATAAGCAAAGAAAAAGGGCCTTCCTTAGATCGATGATCAGATTCTATCGGAATTTACGAATGTTTTTCCAAAAGAACTACTGGGATTGCCTCCTAGGGAGAGAGCTAGACCTCACCATTGAATTGAAACACGGTACGGAACCTATATCTAAAACTCCTTACCGAATGATTGCCCCGGAACTTCAAGAGTTGCAAATACGGCTAAAAGAAGCTGTTAGATGTAGGGCACATTCGACCCGGTGTTTCACCATGGGGTGCTCCGGTAATCTTTGTCAAGAAGAAAGATGGTTCATTACGATTGTGTATGGACTATCGAGATTTGAACCGGGCCACGGTAAAGAATAGGTATACGATGCCTCGCATTGACGACCTTTTTGATCAAATGAAAGGAGCTACGGTATTTTCAAAGATCGATCCGCGATCGAGTTATCATCAACTCGGGATTAGCGAGAGCGACGTTTCTAAGGCGCATTCGAACTCGTTTCGGGCATTACGAATTCATTGTGGTGCCATTTGGATTGACCAATGCACTGCGGTCTTCATGAACCTTATGAATAGCATTCTCCGCAGATATCTCGACAAATTTGTATAAGTTTTCTTGGACGATATTCTCATTTACTCTAAGAATGAGAAGGAGCATGAAGAGCATCTTCGGGATAGTGTTATCTTGTCTCGGATAGCACAAGTTATATGGAAAATTATCCAAATGCGCTTTCTTCCGAGAAAGAAATCCATTACTTAGGTCATATCATATCAGGCGAAGGAATCTCCGTAGATCTCGAAAAGGTAAATACAATCGGGGAGTGGCCGATACCTAAGAATGCACATGAAGTGCGTAGTTTTATGGGTTTAACGAGGTTACTACCGAAGGTTTGTGGAGGGATTCTCCAAAATTGCAAAACCAATCACAAACCTTCGAGCGCAAGGGTGTTAAGTATGATTGGGATCGAGGAATGTGATAAAGCTTTTTACTGAGCTTAAGCGATTATTGACTAGTGCACCGATTTTACGAGTACCGGATATGGATAAAGATTTTCTTTCGTATGTACACGACGTATCTAAGTAAGGGTTAGGTGCGGTTTTAATGCGGGGAAGGAGGCGTAATAGCGTACGCTTCGAGAAAATTAAAAACACATGAAGAACTTTATGCTACGCATGATTTGGAGCTAGCCGCGGTGGTCTTAGCTTTAAAGATGTGGAGACATTACTTGGTGGGGAGAAACTTTGTGCTCAAAAGTGACCACCAAAGTTTGCAATATTTATTCACCCAAAGAGACTTGAATGCAAGACAAAGACGATGGAGTGAGCTCCTAAGCGAATATGATTTTGCAATTTCATATATAAAAGAGAAGGAGAATGTGGTAGCAGATGCCTTAAGTAGAAGACCCCGAATATTCTCCCTCGTACCTATCAAGGTGAACTTGAGAAATCAAGTGCTTGAACATCTTGTAAGAGATAGTTGGTACTTAAAAAGTAAGGTCGGGACTCGAAAGCAACCAATCGAAGGAACCTAAGTTCGAAGGGTATGATTTGGAAGAGAACGGAGATCTACGATTTCACGGGAGGATGTATATACCCGATAGTGGAGATCTCCGAAACACCATCTTGAAGGAAGCACACCGAAGCGGTATATTGTGCACATCCCGGGGTAAAGAAGATGTATCTGCGACACTAAGAGACTCTTCTTCCGGTCAAGCATGAAAAACGACATTGTCAAATTTGTCGCTAGGTGCCTTGAATGTCGGCAAGTAAAAGCTGATCATCGTCACCCGTCGAGGTCTCTTACAATCTCATGACATCCCTATGACCAAATGGGAGATAATTTCTATGGATTTTATCGTTGAGGGCTGCCTCTTACGCAACAAAAGCATAATGCCATTACGGTTGTGGTGGATAGATTAACAAAAAAGCGCCCATTTCATCCCGATAAGAGATACTTATGAAGTAGGCGATGTAGCACGGGTATTCATAAATGAAATCATCGAGATTTCATGGAGTACCTAAGAAAATTATATCAGACGAGAGATCCACGATTCACATCAAGGTTACGGAATTGTATGCGGTCGGCCTTGGGAACTCGGTTAAATTTGAGTCTTGCCTATCATCCCGAGACCGATGGACAAACGAAAGGGTAAATCAAGTACTCGAGGGATATGCTAAGGATGTATGTTATGGACCAACAATCACGCTGGGAAAAGTACTTACCCTTGGTAGAATTTGCTTACAACAATAGCTATCATAGTTCAATCGGGATGCCGCCATTTGAAGCTTTATACGGAAGACCTTGCAGAACGTCGTTGAGTTGAGACGAGAGTTAGAAGATCGAATAATCGTCGGACCCGACTTGATCCAAGAGATGGAGGATCGAGTAAAAGCGATTAGACAATGGTTAAAAGAGGCTCGGGTTAGACGAGAAAAGTTATGCGGACACTCACGGGACCAGATAGAAGCTATGTGGTAGGAGATCAAGTTTTCATCCGAATCGGACCAAATAAGAGCACCATTCGGTTTGGGAGGGGGGACAAAATTATCCCCCCGGTTTATTGGACCGTTTGAAGTCTGGAAAAAGTTGGACTCGTCGCTTATCGTCTTGCACTCGCCACCCCCACACGCATAAAATTCATAATGTATTTCATGTATACGCCTTACGACACTATATTGCTAATAAATCTCATGACCTTCAATGGAAGGAAGCTGAGGGTATCGGACGAGGGAACCCTAACGGTCGAACCATTACGTATTCGGAACGAAGGGTTCGACTGACTCGAGAACCGCTGATAGACCAAGTGAAGTCCGAGTGGGACAAGTATAGCTCTGGATCGGCGACTTGGGAGGATGCGGAGACTTTTTTGCAGAATTACCCTCGACTTATGCTAAATTTTGAGAAGCTGAAAACTTTTATGTATATGATTTGCTCTATTTTGATACTCGACATTTTGAAACACTATGTAAATATGAGTTTTTACTTTTGCTTGGTACATGGATACCCATAAGTCTAGAATACTACTTCACTCTACGATACGGAATATATCTTTCGTTTTGTTTAAAAAATTCTTGGTGCATGGACACCGATATGCAATATGTCATTTAAGTTAACGAGTGCAAGAATGTGAAATCATAGATTAGACATTATAGATGAAAATATCTATCAATTTATTTCATTGCATTTCAAATATGATTCAAGGAAAGGGAAATAAAAGAATAACTACATATTGAATATGAAAAGTGAAACCTATGGGTATATAGATTGAAATGGACAAAGCAATGCATCATAAATAGAACATGAATGAACTAAACGAAGCAACATCCGAAATGAGAAATTTTATTTACCTATGTGAACAAATTTTCTTTTTATATATAAGTTCTAGGATTGATATCATACATATCAAAGTATTTTGAATACGTAGAGGTTGTTATATGGGTAACAATTGGTTATGAGCAATATAGATGCATATGTTGTAATATGTGTACGAGTGTTTACATTGCGGATTATGTACCGATGAATATCATGCTTTGCAGAAAACGAGAAAACAGATTACCGAAACAATCTACGTGATGACAGATTTCCAATAACAGTTTGAGACACCCCGAGATCCCACGATAGGGGTGTTGACCCACGAGGCCTACTTGGGAGGAGTGGAGGTGTTGCCCATTGTTTATCCTCCAATACACGGAGTCATGGGAGGAGTTGTGCGAGTCACGCTCCCCTAGACGTGTGATGATGACTACCGAATGCCTACCGGCATGTCGGGTCGACGTAATCGACAGCGATATCATTGAGGTCTATGAATGGATCAGTAAAACTGATGCCATGACATATTCCTGTAGAGGACGGATAGGATGGGAGGGGAAGAGATTAGGAAGGATCGGATGATTTTAGAATAGTTTGGAGATTCGGTGAAGATGGGAAGTAATAATTAAATTACCAATACATACTTATTTAAAAGAAAATTCAATCTTAAAATACAAGCATTCTACAATCACCCTGATCTCTAAAAAACACAATATTGATATGAGTATATAAAACCATAAACTTCGGGACGAAGTTTTTCACGAAGGAGGAAGTATGTAACGACCCATTCCAGAACTACTAATATCGGACTTACCTAAGTTAGAAATTAAGGATAAGGTTTTCGGACTAAAATTCATATGGGTTTAGCATAAAGTATATAAAAAGGATTAATGAAAAGAAAATAAAATTTTAAATAATTAAAATTTATACATATACTCAAAGTTGAGTTAAATATTATAATATAAGCCTTAATCGAAATATCCTTCAAAGTCAAGCCGTATACTTTTAAATAGATTAATTAAACACAAAGATCACACCTCCTCTTTAATGCCACTGACATCTCCTTAAATGATAATCGTACCATCCTTTAAGAAGACCTTATCTAGATGGAGAAGAGGCGGTGAGGAGGTTGAATGGCGGTGGGGAAAAATTATATAAGGAGGTTTTGAGGGAAAGAAGGGGGATTGGGTAGAAGGGAGATTGAATTGTCAGATTGAATTGTTTGAAGAGAGTCTCTGTTCTTCTTGGAAATCTGGGCACGGGGGCAGAGGAGACATCCTCTGGGTCTGGGATTGTTCTCGGATTGGATGGGAGGACTTGATTGTTTCGGTGAATTGTTTAACTATCCACAACATCAGCAATCACTGGAGAAGAACCACCATTTAAAACCATCAACTGTATACCAGGTATTTCTCTTATGTATTTGATTGTTTTTCAATTAAATTTCACTGCTGATTTCATTAAAATACATTACTGCTGGATATATTTTGTCTGCAATTAATTCTCTGTGTATGGAACTTTACATTTCATGGAAATATGTAAGAACCTAAATATTGGATTTCTAAATTCTTCTCAATTCTTCAATTACTTTCAGACAGTTTCAGAGTTTAGCTAAATCATTTAACGAGGAATTCTGTCTTTGTTTCTAAAAAATTATTCCCGGTTTATGAATCTAATTCGAACAACGATTGCAATTCATCATCTTTCCCTTTTGTACGAGTTTAAGAGATCATTTTCATATATATATATCCAAGCATATACAACCGAGAAATCAAATAAAAGTACGATTTCGTGCGGTTCGAAAATAAAAGAAAATTCAATTTATGCTATATGGGAAATACCCGAGATGCGGTAGGTGAATATGGACGGATTACCAAAACAACAATCCTCCCGGCCCGATCTAGGAATAATCCTAGACCCGGAAAATTACTCTTACGCCCTCGTGCCCAAAATCCCGAACGGTGAAACTCTCTTTTCAAAACTCGCGTATCCTTCAATCCAAATGCTCCAGAATATAGGATTTTTCTTCTCCTCCAAGCCGACCCCTTACTCCTGCACATCCTCCCCCCTTATATCTATCTCCCCACCGCCTTTCACTCCACGAAGATCTTTTATTACATTTAAGAGGGTCACGCTACCATTTAAGGCGACCTTATCTTCATTTAAGGGTACATTAATGTCGAGATAAGCTTGATTAAATTATTTTGTTTTAAAAAAATGAGGAATGGGTGTGATGACTTTTGTTTGTTTATAATATTAATTAATTTGCCTTAATTAACTTATTTTATTATTTGATTGGTTCAACCAAACATAATTGTATCGGTTATTCTACTTGTCACTAAGGTATGGGTCATTACATACTTCCTCCCTTCAGAAAACTTCGTCCCGAAGTTAGGGTTTCATATACTCAAGGTTTATATTTTTAAGATTGAATTTCGTTTGTATAAGCATGTTTCTTTTTCTTTGTAATTTATTTGTTACTTCACATCTCAACCGCCTCTGCGGACTATTCTAAAATCATCCTGTCCTTCCTAATCTCTTCCATTCCCTTCCTATCCGTCCTCTACGGGGAATATGACATGGCATCGGTTTTCTCGATCCATTCATAGACCTTAAGGATATCGGCGTTGATTATATCAGCACGATATGCTTGTAGGCATCCCGGCGATCATCATCACACGTCTAGGGGAGCGTGACTCGCACGATCCTCCCATGACTCCGGGTATTGGAGGATAAACGGTGGGCAAACACCTCCACCCCTCCTAGTAGAACCAGGGTCAACACCCTATCATGGAATTACATGGAGTTTCAACGTTCCGGGATTTTGTCATCACGTCTATTGTTTCGATAATCTGTGTTCTGCGAAGCAATCGCTGGTACATAATCTGCAATGTAAACACTTGTACACATATTACAGCATATGCATCTATATTATTCATAACCAATTGTTGCCCATATAACAACCTTTATATATATATTCAAAATACTTTGATATCTATGATATTTATCCTAGAACTTATAAAAAGAAAATTCGTTTACATAGGTATCAATATGTCCCATAAAATTTCTCATTTCAGACACTGCTTCTGTTTAGTTCACACATGTTCTATTTATGATGCATTGTTTTACCCCCGTCAATTTATATATCAATATATTTCACTTTTCATATTCTTGCAAATGTTAATTTAAATGACATCTCGCACATCGGTGTCCACGCACCAGTAAATTCTAAACTAACAGCATATATCTTGTATCAGTAAAGTGAAGTAGCATTCTAGCTTTATGGGTATCCATGTACCCGTAAAGTAAAACTCATCTTTTATATAGTATTTCAAAATTTCAAGTGTCAAAATAGAGCAGTCATATACATAAAAAGTTTTCAGTTCTCAAAATTTAGCATAAGCTGGGGTACTTCTGGCAAAAAGTCTCAGCATCCTCCCAAGTCGCTGATCCAGGGCTATACTTGTCCCACTGGACTTTTACTTGGTCTATCCGGCGGTTCCCGAGCTGTCGAACCCTACGTTCCAGAATACGTAATGGTTCGACCGTTAGGGTTCCCTCGTCCGATACCTGCAGTTCCTTCCATTGAAGGTCATGAGATTTATCAGCAATATAGTGTCGTAAGGCAGATACATGAAATACATTATGAATTTTGTGCAAGTGGGGTGGCAGTGCAAGACGATAAGCGACTGGTCCAACTTTTTCCAGGACTTCAAACGGTCCAATAAACCGGGGGGATAATTTTGTCCCCTTCCCAAACCGAATGGTACTCTTATTTGGTCTGATGCGAATGAAAACCTGATCTCCTACCACATAACTTCTATCTGTCCTGTGAGTGTCCGCATAACTTTTCTGTCTATCCTGAGCCTCTTTTAACCGTTGTCTAATCAGTTTTACCTGATTCTCCATCTCTTGGATCAAGTCTGGTCCGATGATTATTCGATCTTCTAACCCGTCCCAACTTAACGGCGTTCTGCAAGGTCTTTCGTATAATGCTTCAAATGGCGGCATCCCGATCGAACTATGGTAGCTATTGTTGTAAGCAAATTCCACCAAGGGTAAGTACTTTTCCCAACGTGACTGTTGGTCCATCACATACATCCTTAGCATATCCTCGAGTACTTGATTTACCCTTTCTGTCTGTCCATCGGTCTCAGGATGATAGGCAGTACTCAAATTTAACTGAGTTCCCAAGGCCGACTGCATACAATTCCAGAACCTTGATGTGAATCGAGGATCTCTGTCAGATATAATTTTCTTAGGTACTCCATGAAATCTGATGATTTCATTTATGAATACCCTAGCTACATCAGCTACCTCATAAGTATCTCTTACTGGGATGAAATGGGCGCTTTTTGTTAATCTATCTACAACAACCAGAATGGCATTATGCTTTTGTTGCTTAAGTGGCAGCCCAACGATGAAATCCATAGAAATTATCTCCCATTTAGTCATAGGGATGTCATGAGATTGTAAGAGACCTGCTAGGTGGCGATGATCAGCTTTTACCCGTTGACACTCAAGGCATCTAGCAACAAATTGGACAATGTCACTTTTCATGCCTGACCAGAAGAAAAGTCTCTTGCTGTCCGCATACATCTTCTTTACCCCAGGATGTGCACAATATACTGCTCGGTGTGCTTCCTTCAAGATGGTGTTTCGGAGATCCCCACTATCTGGTATATACATCCTTCCGTGAAATCGTAGAATTCCATCCTCTTCTAAATCATACCCATCGAACTTAGGTTCCTTCGAGTGGTTGCTTTCGAGCCCTGACCTTACTTTTAAATACCAACTGTCTCTTACCAGATGTTCAAGCACTTGATTTCTCAAGTTCACCTTGATAGGTACGAGGGAGAGTATTCGGGGTCTTCTACTTAAGGCATCTGCTACCACATTTTCCTTTCCCTTAATATAGGAAATTGCAAAATCGTATTCGCTTAGGAGTTCACTCCATCGTCTTTGTCTTGCATTTAAGTCTCTCTGGATGAATAAATACTGCAAACTTTGGTGGTCACTTTTAAGCACAAAGTTTCTCCCTACCAAGTAATGTCTCCACATCTTTAAGGCTAAGACCACCGCAGCTAACTCCAAGTCATGCGTAGCATAAAGTTCTTCATGTGTTTTTAATTTTCTCGAAGCGTATGCTATTACGCCTCCTTCCTGCATTAGAACGGTGCCTAATCCCTGCTTAGATGCATCGGTACATACAGTAAAGTCTTTATCCATATCCGGCACTCGCAAAATCGGTGCGCTAGTCAATAATCGCTTAAGCTCATAAAAAGCTTTGTCACATTCCTCAGTCCATTCATACTTGACGCCCTTACGCTGAAGGTTTGTGATTGGTTTTGCAATTTTGGAGAATCCCTCCACAAATCTTCGGTAGTAACCTGCTAAGCCCATAAAACTACGCACTTCATGTGCATTCTTAGGTATCGGCCATTCTCTGATTGTGTTTACCTTTTCAGGATCTACAGAGATTCCTTCGCCTGATATGATATGACCTAAGTAATGGATTTCTTTCTGGAAAAAAGCGCATTTGGATAATTTTCCATATAACTTGTGCTCTCTGAGACAAGATAACACTATCCGAAGATGCTCTTCATGCTCATTTTCATTCTTAGAGTAAATGAGGATATCGTCCAGGAAAACTTGTACAAATTTGTCGAGATATTTGCGGAGGACGCTATTCATAAGGTTCATGAAGACTGCAGGTGCATTGGTCAACCCAAATGGCACCACGATGAATTCATAGTGCCCGAAGCGAGTTCGGAATGCAGTTTTAGAAACGTCGCTCTCGCTTATCCTGAGTTGATGATAACCTGATCGCAGATCGATCTTTGAAAATACTGTAGCTCCTTTCATTTGATCGAAAAGGTCGTCAATGCGAGGCATTGGATACCTATTATTTACCGTGGCCCGATTTAAATCTCTATAGTCCACGCACAGTCGTAATGAACCATCTTTCTTCTTGACAAAGATTACTGGAGCACCCCATGGTGAAACACTGGGTCGAATGTGCCCTACATCTAATAGTTCTTTTAGCTGTATTTGCAACTCTTGAAGTTCCGGGGCAGTCATTCGGTAAGGAGTTTTGGATATAGGTTCCGTACCAGGTTTCAACTCTATGGTGAGGTCTAGTTCCCTCTGAGGAGGTAGTCCAGGTAGTTCTTTTGGAAAGACATCCGGAAATTCTGATAGAATCGGATATTGATCTAAGGAAGGCCCTTTTTCCTTGCCTACCTCTTGAACTGCATATACCTAACAACCTTTCCTTAAACATCATTTCATTTGCATCGCAGAGATGAAACGCAAAGATACTTTTCTTTTAATACCTTGAATTTGGATTGTCTCACCCATATCATTTACGCAAAGTATTGTTTTCCCGGAACAATCTACCCATGCTCGATGAGATTCTAACCAATCCATTCCTATCACCAGGTCGTAAGTACCTAGGGCTGTGACATATACTTTTAGTTTGGTCACACAGGCTCCTAGATCAACTTTGCAATCCTCCACGCTTAATTCTACTGATTGAAGGTCTCCTGAAGCCATTTCTACCTGTCTAAAATCGTCTTGTTTGCAGGCTGCCAACCCACATTTAGTCAATGCATATGGTGAAATAAAACTATCAGTAGCTCCAGTGTCAAACAAGATTTTGAGTTTTATTCCATTGATTGTACCTGAAGATTCCACTACCGTTGATTGATGTGCTGCTTGGTTGTTGTTGACGACAGCATGGATTCTGTGATTGCTTTGAGCATCTGATGACGGTTCTTTTCCAGTCCGCCGCGAGTTCTCCAGTTCTTTTCCTGTTCGCCGCGAGTTCTCCGGACAATCTCGTCGAAGATGGGGTCCTCCACATCCCCAACAGTCCACTCGGGTTGGTCCTCTTTCGTTTGACTGAGAAATCCCCGACCAAGAACTTTGTCCCCTGGTGCTGCTTCCTCTCCCATTCCTTCCTCGATTACCCGTTCCCCGAGACCTCCACGCACTGTTGTTTGAAGACCCGGAAGTTATTGCGTTTATGGTCCTGGGAGCTCCTGCCCCCGCTCCTCTTGGGGTAAACCTGTTACCATAAGGAGGTGGTCTCGAGTTATTTCCTCGAAAGAAATTTCGGGGAGTCTTTCCTGTAAATGCCTGCGGTATTGATTCAGCTGGCCTGAAATCCCTTTTAATTCCCAGATGCTCTTCTGCATAACGAGCACATTCTACTGCCTCCGCCACCGTTGGTGGCTTCCACATTCTTACCATGGCTCTGATCCGAGGATTTAATCCAAATATGAAACGCTCGGCTTGGCGTTCATCCGTGTCTAGATAAGGAACATATTTCACAAGTTCCATGAACCTTGTCTCGTATTCTTCCACGGTTTTACTCCCTTGAGTTAGAGTATGGAAGGCTCCAGCTTGCTGCTCTTGAAAGAAAGGTGGCGAGTATTTTGCACGGAACCGGTCCACAAACAATTCCCAAGGAACGGTGTCTGAAGTGAGATGCAACTGTTTTTCCATATTCCCCCACCAAATCAGAGCATTCCCCCTGAGTTGGAAAACAGCGATCCTTGTTTTAGACGTTGAAGAATATTCCCTTAACGCGAAGCACCTGATCATCCCTTCCAACCATGCTTCGGCCTGCTCTCCAGCTCGTCCCCAGAGAATTCAGGGAGTTTAATCTTTTGCAGTTCCCGTGAAATATCTTCTCTGGGAGGTTTGTCATCAAAATCCCTCGGCCTTTCTGAGTGTCTTTCCTCTGACTGACGTCGCTCCTCCTTGTTCCTGGTCGACTGCGACCCTTTCAAGGTTTCCATAATGGCCTCTAACAAGCTCATCACAGTAGTGAGATCAGGCGGAGCAACAGGTGCTGACGGCGATCTTGATGGAGGTGAGGGCGATGGTGAAGGTGGAGGTGGCGGTGCTGCATTTCGCTGGCGCTGCCGCCTTTGGTACGTGTTCAACATGGTAATTTTCCTGAAATGCATAAATTCATGAGGAGTGGATAAATTTTTCGGACTGACAAAATATAATTTTCGCAAGATTAGAGCTGGCATACGGGTATAGTTCTTTTGCTATTTTACCTGCAGGCAGGTCTTACTGGTACCGAGGTCAAGGAGGGTGGCAACGCGACCTCCTTGTCCTATGCAGGGTAATGTATGCTTACTAATTCTAGAGTGGAATGCAAGGTTTTCATAGATCAAAAGATTGTTCTGAAAAATTTGTCTAAAAAGTTCAGTCCTAGATGCAGTTATAGACGGGATTATTGACTTTCTGCTACTTTTATTACTAGGAATTCGAATAAGTAGCCTTGAGTATCAATTGTTCAAGTGCTGAAATGAATCCTGGTGCACAACTTCCGTTTATTGTTCATGATTGATGCAACTTAGACTTGTTCACCAAAATAGCAAATCACCTTTGTTGACTTGCAAAATCCTATATATAATATTTAAGAAGGGAAGGCATTGTAATAGTTTATCAGATCTTGATTGAACTTATTTGTTTTGTAATTATGCCAAAGAGTTTTGTATAAAATTTCCTAGTCAAATTCTATTTTGAAGCATTATAAGCGCACAATGGTACCCATATGTGTTAATTTTAGTCTAATTTGAACAATAGGATGTCTCTTCAAATTGGCGAAAACCAAACTGGATATGCTTTTAGCAGTTTTGTAAACCTATAATTTTTTTTTTTTTTTTTTTTTTTTTTATAGAGTTGTGAATTAAGCTCGCTCTATATATCTTACAGACTCTGCATCTAATCTGGCAATCCGTCTTTCTGGATAACATTATGAATACATGAAGAAGCCTTAGTACTACTTTTCATTTCTGGTTAAAAATATTGCTTCTTGATGAGGATCATATGCCACTGAACTCCATATTGGCATTATAAAATGATAAAATAGGAGCTGAAACCTGAATGTTGGTAATTAGAAGGAACTGTGTAATTTTAATTAAAATTGAAATATAATGTAAATATATAAAATTCCAACTTTTAATTTATCCGCTATCAAGTCGACTATATTTAAAGTTGGCTAAAAATAAAATGAAATATAATATATTAACAAAATAATACCATATGTTTTTATTTCAACCGCACTATATATCTTTTAAATAAAATGATGATATAACTATGGTGGCCGGCCTCCACGAGGTCAAACCCGCGGAGTAACTCTGGTTATAACGTATATAACAAAGTTTGGTTGTGGACTATCCGGTTTGAACCATACGTTATATACATATTAATTTCAAATATATATTTTACCCAATTCTGCAAGCTCACGGGCCCACCGTGGAAGCATTCGGATAACAGCGAGAGGTAACGGGTTCAAAATCCCAACCTCGTCCCTCCATAACGATTTTGCAAATGGGATATTTAAATCGCAAATTAAAATAATTAAATCGCAATTTATGACCTCTCCCTCTCTACTACCGCCTCTTACCGTTGCCTCTTACGGGAATGGTCCACCGGTGAAGACAATGCGGTGATGAGCGAGAAGGTGCGGGGTTAAACCTCGACCTTTGCCCTCGGCGCCGTGGCTCGTTGTTTAAGGTGGTGGCTTTGAGGTGCGAAGGTCCTGGGTTCAAAACCCGACCCCGCCACATACCTTTGGTTCAACGCTATTTAACCTTTCATAATCTCCGCGTACTTTGGACTTTGGCTAACCATATGTTAAAACATGTGGATTGAAATAATATGTGTGGACCTTTACATAGTGCGTAGACTAAGGTTTTAACGCATATAATATACACGCCTATGTTTAACGTTTGTTGACATTATATATATTTCCAATACTAATAATGTCAGTTTCATGGCGTGAGCAGGGTTGTGGTGATTTAAACTAAGTTTTAAATGTTGAACAGATTAATAATTCAATTCGAAAATAATTTGTTGTATGTCATGGTGTCAGAGTTAATCCTATCCATGATATCGAGAGCAAATCTGCTAATAATTCAATTCGAAAGCAATTTCGTTGTATGTCATGGTGTCAGAGTTAATCCTATCCATGATATCGAGAGCAGTCCTGGTTATGGAATAGCTGAGCAAATCCTCTCGGTGAACATCAAAATCCTCTCCAGAAATCAATAATTATTTTATAGTCTATTTTACATTATTAATATTTTACAAAAATCTTAAAAATTAACCAAATTACTATTTTATTTTAATTTATTATTATTTTAACATGTTTCGTTTATCTGAAATCCACGACATCCGTAAGCGGTGGGATGCTGTTAGCGTGGCTTTACCGCCGCTAACCAACGGATCTTTGGAATTTTTGACAGCGCATTTCTGGAAACCCAGATGGCAATTTACGCCCATATTGAATTTATCTATCTACACTCTGTTCCGACTCAACCATGTGAGTGGTTAATATTATGATCAAAATAGTTGAACTGTGTACTGTAGTCTTGGAAATCGTTTCTCTCTCTCTGCTCTCTCCACGAAACCAAATTGATCGCTTCTTCGTTCGGTCCCGCTCTCTCCACGAAGAATGAGTTTGTTAAAAAAATCTCTAGGCTGTATTATAGGATGAGTTTGTATCAAAGACTGTTTCAGGTGACAGAGCCCAATCCGACCCAGAAGATGACTTTGATCTCAGCTTTAGTCAAATCATGCGATTTGAAAAACTGGTTCTAGAACCGCTGTTTTAGCTGTTTCAGAATTCTATGGGAAGAAAATTGAATTGCTGCCGACTTACCTAAAAGCAGGAAACATCTGACATCTGACATATTTTATTTTCTCTAATACTCGTGCTGTTTGTCAGGTTCCCACTGCCTGTAGGACAGGAAGTGTTTCAGAAGGTGGATTTTATGAGAATTGGATTGTATTGTCTCTCTTTCAAGTTCAGTTTTGACAGTGGGTCGAATTCATCAAATTCTGAAGCAGCCTTACTGATATTGTATTCTTGCATCTGCTGAAGATTGCTCCTTGATATATTAGTGGTTTTCAAAGGAAGATTCAAGCGCTGTAGCAGACTCCTCATTGAGTGCCAAATTTATATTGAGAAGAGACCAAGCTGATTTGAAGCGTGACTTCCAGGCTGCAAATTAATTGTAATATCAGTTGAGCCAATTTTTAGGTGTTGCCCTCTGTTTGTATTTGTAAATATGGAAAATCATTCTTAAATATGGGTCAGAAATTTTGCCTCGGATTTTGGCTAAAGTTGCTCACTGTAATGTCTATGGCTGATTTATTTCCCGGCTGTTCATGCTCAGTTTATTGTCAATAACTCTTTGTACTAGCATTTTATTTATTTAAGGGTGATTTATAAATCAGTTTAGGGCCATGAATGCTAAATTTTGGCATACACCAGTCACTGTGGATGAATGTTTTAATTTAGCTGTATAACTAATAAAATATGTTGTTTCAGGTTGCAGATACTGTGAATGTCTATTTACGCCATTCGCTGACCCGCTGGTTTCCTTCCATACTGAAGCTTCATTTTGTAGCTGCAGGTTTACACAGCAGCTTTAAATTTGGATCAACCAGACACTGGTTTATACCAGCAACAGTTTTTATTTTAACGGGCCTTTAAGGTTGTAAAGAGGGTTTGAACCGACCTCTGATACCAAATGTAATAACCGATCAATGGTTTTCTTAAATTCTTCTCAATTCTTCAATTAGTTTCAGACAGTTTCAGAGTTTAGCTAAATCATTAAACAGGAATTACTGCTGTTTCTAAAAATTATTCCAGTTTATGTAATCTACTTCAGGGAATAGTTGAAATTCATCAAATTCTCCTTTCTGTACAATTTAAGAGATCATTTCCATACATCTATATTCAAGCAGATACGACCAGAAATCAAAATAAAAGTACGATTTCATGCCATTCAGAAATAAAAGAAAATTCAATTTATGCTATAAGGGAAATACCTGACAGTAGGAGAGATGCAGTAGGTGAGTACGGACAGATTATCAAAACAACAATCCTCCCAGCCGATCTAGGATTGTTCCTAGACCCAGAAGATTACTCTTCTGCCCCCGTGCCCAAAATCCCAGAACGGTGAAACTCTCTTCTGAAAACTCTGCGTATCCTTCAATCCAAATGTTCCAAAATATCAGATTTTTCTTCTCCTCCAACCACCCCTTACTCCCGCACATCCTCCCCCTTATATCTATCTCCCCACCGCCTTTCACTCCCGAAGATCTTTTATTACATTTAAGAGGGTCTGCCACCATTTAAGGCGACCTTATCTTCATTTAAGGGTACATTAAAGTCGAGATAAGATTGATTAAATTATTTTGTTTTAAAAAAATGAGGAATGGGTGTGATGACTTTTGTTTGATTAGAATATTAATTAATTTGCCTCCATTAACTTATTTTATTATTTGATTGTTTTAACCAAATACAATTGTATCGGTTATCCTACTAGTTACTAAGGTATGGGTCATTATACGTTGAGGACAACACTTTTTTTGAAGGAGAGGGGCATGTTAGGTCCCTATATCACTAGTATAGCCCCCTATTATTGTTAGTGTAAACCCCTTATTGTTATTATTGTACCCTTGTAACCCCCATTTTGTTATTATTGTGCCCTTAAATTATTATTGTTAGGTCGGCTAGGATTACATTGTGGCCCACTAGGATTACATTATGGCCCCATGGACTCCTATATATACAAAGGAGGTTTTGTGAATTGTATCATCCAAGAATTGTTCATTTATGTAATGTATTGGAGGTTGCCCCCTCGAAGTGGCTCATTTCTAAGGCGTTTACATCTCTTTTCTTCTATTTTTGGAGCTGGTTACACAACAAATGATTTCTCTAAAAAGAAGGTTGCTGGGTTTTCTCCCACAGATGGTTTTCCCAGGATAAATTGTTATCTCTCTTCGTGTGTACTGTGATCTTGCTTTTATGGTAATTGTCTGATGAAGAAAGATTAAAAATAAGAACATAATATTCACAAGTAATTATCTAGTTAAGTAATTTCAACATCTTCCTTGAAATTCCAACAGAGAGAAGATTGCTTTTATGGTAATTGCTTGATGAAGAAAGATTAAAAATAAGAACATAATATTCACAAGTAATTATCTAGTTAAGTAATTTCAACATCTTCCTTGAAATTCCAACAGAGAGAAGATTGGCTTCTATCTTCTATCACAGAATTTAATGGCTAATTTTGCACTTTCATTGTTACTAGTATCTAAATTTTGAATGCTATTAACAACAGGAGCTTTTTATACTTTTTGTATCAAGACCTGAAAATCTCAACATCTTGGCAGACCAGACTGAAGTTTAGAAACCTTTTATTGGTGTGTTCCTTATGATGTGCTTCTAATCAAGGAACCAAAGTTCAGAGTCTTTCACTATATGTCAGCTTCCCATCACGGGGAGGCGATTAGCTGCTATTTGCTATCACAGAATTTGATGGTTAACTTTGAAGTTTCATTATTACTAGTCTCTAAATTTTGAATGCTATTAACAACATGAACTTTTTAGTCTTTTTGTATCAATACCTGAGAATCTTAACATCTTGCCAAGCCAGACTAGAGTTTAGAAATCTTTTATTGGTTTGTTCCTTAGGATGTGCATCCAATACAAACAAGTAATGTTTATCATCTTCAATATTTCTGAAAAGTATTATACAATCCCGTTCTGTTTGTGTGTGTGTGTCTTTCTTTATAGTATTATTTTTATTAGATATCTATTATTTGTTAAACAGAATGATGGAAGCCATCTTCAAGCTTTCTTGTGCTCGCTCTGCCCTAGGCCTACTTTTGACTGGATCCTGTCCCAAATTTTGCCTCATTTCATTTCAAAAATGCCCCAAAGTTAGTATTTAGTTATATCGAGAGATAGTTCCTTCTGATTCTCCTTGAAGATCCCAAGCTACTATGCCTCAGGCATTGATTTTTGGGTAGCTGCAGTCGGTATTCCCCAGCTACAAGTCGGATAAATTGAAAGGAGGGAAATTAAAATTAAATTTAAAATTTTATTGCTCAAGTCGGCCCCAAAGTATAGGTTGGCCCAGCTAAAGGACACACCACTTGGGGCAATCTGAAAATTTCTATAAATAGACAGTCGAACTTCTCATTTGGACCCCACACTTCAACAACACTTTCTCTCCTTCGCACATGGGAAGCAGCCCAAGGAAGAGGCTGAATAAATCTGAGGAGCCGAGTTTCTGATTAGTGAGTCTTTGACTTGTGTTGACCTGCAGTTTGACTTCTCTGTTTCTGGGCAGAGTTGACCGAGTTCCGGGCAACAATGACCAAGATTATCTGAGGTCGTTTGACAGAGCTTTGTTTGGGCAGTTTCACCAAAATTCTTGGCTGTTTGACCAGGTTTGACCTATGTTGTTTTCTTTGGTCTGTTTTACCAAGCTTGATTGGAAAAATATCAGATTGTACTTTGCTGAATTGAACAATTTCTCCTAAGAAAAGGTTGCGGGGTTTTTCCCAAGGTTGGGTTTTCCCAGGGTAAATTTGTGTCTCTTTTGTGCTTGGCTGTCTCTTTATGATCCTACTTTCATTATTGCAATACCGTTGAGATTTTTCTATGTATAATTGCTTAGTGATATATGTGACGTAAATTAATGGAGAAATCATCGGAAAGTAATTATCAGCTTAGAAGATCAATTTCTCTTAAGAAAATCAACATGGTATGAGAGCAAGGTTTGGTGAAGGAGCAGCCTTTGAATTTTCTAATAAAGTTTGAAGCCAGCAGTGAAAGAACAAGCCCTAGTGGAAGAACTTGTTGACAACAAGCAAGATAATTGATGTTGAAGTCAGACCAAGTTCTGTCTATGATTAAGAGGAGGGCTGAAGCCCTAGTTCAGGGTCGAAAGGCCTCATGAGTCATATCTTTGTTGAGAAACCAAGATACTTGTAGAATAGGGTAGATTTCTCTTAACTTGATAATTGCTTGTGAATGTTTGTTGTGTTGAGATTGTGGGTACCATCAGATGTGCTCTAGCTCCGAAACTTTATGGAGGGGCTAGAACACATTAGATCTCCAAGACTCAGAAATCGTTTGGAGAAATTCCACCTAGTGTAAAAGTTATTCAAATAATTAAATTTTTTAATGGGGTCCCTAAGTCTAACTTAGGGAAATTGAAAAATTAAAGTGAATTAATTTACACATGTGGTGAGAATGTTCTAAGTGATGTGGATCAAGCTTTTTCTAATCTTAGTTGTTGATTAGTGATTAGATCATGGCCATTGATTTGCCAACGAGAAAAGTATTAAAGGAGGGCTTGGGGTCAGTTGGAAAACACACACAGAGTAACAACGCTTAGCTAAGTTGCAATTATGGAGCATAGTCTGCTGAGAATTTTCGAGTGAGCTTGCAGTGCTAGTGAGGGGCAGATCAGCAAGGGATGTTCTGATCCGAGGCTGAGAATACATACATCAGAGAGGGATTACCGTACCAGGCAGCGCAAAGGCCAGTAGGAGGGACCCAACCCAACGATGCTGACACATAGACCACGCAGAGGGTGATGCAAACCGTTCTAGGTGACGTAGAGGCCTTCAGAGTGACGCATGTGCAGCGTGTGCTACGTAGAGGTTGCGCTGGGCTAGAGGGGCCGACGCAGTTGCAGGAAGCGCTATGCTAAGGGTTCTAGTGGGCCAGAAAGGGCTTGTATTCAGTAATTCCTGAAGGGTTTGAATCAACCATATTTTCTGTCTTCGAGTGATAAGGTATTACTGCTGTGAATTTCTCTATCCCAGATGTATTCAAATATCCTACTTAATAAATAAAACCATCAAAGAGCTGCTGCACCGATTTTCCCACATTGGGTTTTTCCAGGGACATTTTTCCGAAAAATCATGTGTGTTCTTTGTCATATGTACATTATGCTTCAGTAAATGATCTGTCTATGTGTAGGCTGCTAGTTGTGTTTACTTCGAAATCACAAGTAGGAGAAGTAAATCAATATACTGCAGTAGGGTTTTTGTAATTTTGTATTCAGAAATTGTCACATGGTATCAGAGCATTGCAAATCAAGATGAAGCCATCAACAAGGGGCTGAATATTTTTGCTGCAGAAAGGGCAGTTGAAGCAACACAGATCCAGGAGAAGGCAGCGTAACACCAGGAGGGACGCAGACCCAGCAGAAGGGATGCAGAGCTAGTATGCTGACGCAGGCCCTAGTGGATGACACAAAGCCTGTCAGGCTCATGCTGGGCTGACGTAGTGGACGACGCAGGCCCTAAAGGGTGACGCAATCTGAGTTGGAGAGATGTTGTGCCAGTTGGCGAGGCTAGAAGTGCAGCTTCTGATCTTCGAAGTTGCTGGTGGGGCTATGGTTCTGTCGGTGCAAAACAATGCGGAGCAAAGGTGACAAAGTAAGGGGAAACAATCCCTCAGCAAATTTTTGCCAAGAAATTTGAGATTCGATCAGGAGGGTGATCGTAGAGGGCTGATTCAGCAAGATTGGCGGAGGATTTACGGGAGGGAAATTAGTTGTCAGAGGGAGCAGTTTCTTTAGAGGGTTTCTATCGCCAAGAAACCCAGATTCAATCTTTTGTTGAGTGTGGCAACAATAGAAGGGAGAAGAGGACCTGTTTCGATTGTTTGAGTAGAGATGTCCCCGTACAGACTGAGAGAGCAGGATAGGTTAGACGATGTGTCTAACTTTGCGATCTGGAAAGCCAGAATCCTAACAGTCCTGGAGGAGTACGGAATCAGAGACCACGTAGAGAATGTCCTAGTTGTGCTGACAGATGCGGATGCTTTGAAGAAGTTCAACGAAAATCAAGTGTGGGCAAAGCGCTTGATCATGGATGAAGTAAAAAATCACGTGGTCCCGCATATTGCCGAGAAAAAGACAACAAATGAGGTGTGGACAACTCTGACCACGTTGTATCAAGGAAGCTCCGTCCAGCGGAAGATGCTTCTAGAGAACCAGATGTGGATGTTCCAGATGCACAAGGAAGAGGAGATCGAACCCTTCCTCTTTAGATTGCAGACTATTTGATTCCAGTTGATTGCCATGGGGGCAACTCCGGATGATGGGCTCATGGTGAGGACTGCCCTGAATGCAGTCACCGATGAGTGGGAGACCTTTGTCCAAAGTATCTTGGGCAAAGCACAACTCCCAAATTGGGGAGACATTTGTGCAATCCTTCGGCAAGAGGAGATCCGAAGGGTGACCAAGAGGGAATTCATCAGTGGAAGAGTCAGATGCAGCCTTAACATGTAAGGGACAACAACAGCAAGGGAATAAGAAGAAAGACCTATCCAAGATCCGGTGCTTCAGATGTGGTGAACTTGGACACTTCGCCAGCACTTGTCCTAAGAGGAAGGACAATGAAGCTTCAGATTCCAAGGCAGCAACAACTAGAGGGGACAGTGGCAGCGAAGATGATGTCGCCATGAGTGCTCATGTGCCTCGAGAGAAGAGGTGGGTTGATATAGGTCTGTAGAGCAGCTACAAATGCGGCAGGATCCTTGAGGTACCCAAACTCTTGGATCGCATATGAGCTATGGGAGCCTTAAGACAATAGAAAGATGACTGGAGCAGTGGGTGCAAAAGATCATGGAGAAGTAGAGACAGTGCTAGGACTTTGGAGAGTAAAGTAGCGTAGAGCAGAGGCAGTGACAGTGTGGAAGTAGCAGCGCAGAGGCTAATGGGACTTCAAAAACGTAGAGGGGTAGTGGTTATGCAGTGTAGAGCAACAACAACGTAGAGGCTCTAGAGAGATAGTGCAGAGCAATAGCAGAGGGTGCTTCAGTGATGAGATGCAACCAGATTGACTTGTTTGTCAGTAGATTAGGTGATTGTCCTTCAGTTGTGTTGACCACTAGAGTGGCACCTAATGATAAGGAGAAGACTCCATGCCCAAGGATGAACCAGAGGCCACATGTACCATCAGATATCATTAGATATCATCAGTTCAACAGAGTTTTTAAATTCTACTTCTACCTTCTTATCATTTTCTCTTGAACCCAGATTCCACACCCTACAGGGAATTGTAATAAGTGATGCTAGTAATGATGAATTTGAGTCAGTATTAAGTCTGTAATAGGCCTAGGTTGCTTGAGACCTTGCCAACAAGTGAGTATTACTCTGGGAGTTTTTTTTACTCGATTAATTATCATCTCCCTACCAGGGGTTAATAATTAATTGAGTTTTCTCCTCCAATTTTACCCCAAAGCCAGAGTACAGCTTGATGTTGAGGCCTTGGGTGATTCCTAATGTCTAGAGTCAATGTATATTACTATACTAAATCACACAAAAAATTTCATGGAATTTGGTTAGGTCTAGGTAGTGATTTTTTAATTTTTTAGATTTCTCGCAAGTCGAAAATTGCAATAAAAATTGTAATTGAATTGTAAGAAGTGTTTCCTAAAGAAGTTGTATGGGGTATGAGTAATCAAAATTACACCTCTCGCGCTCAAATTTCTACTATGACACACTTTGAGGGGTTAAAAATGTGTTTTGAACCCTCAAAACCCACTTTTCCTAAGTTTAGTGAGAAATCTGACAATTATTTAAGCCAAAAATTAAATAAATGGAGAAAAATAAATACCCACACATGCTAAATGAGGTGGAAATGAGGTGGAAAATTATGGAGGAGTTAAAATGAAGTCTCAAGGTGATGTGGACTCCTAAAATCAAGGAAAAGACATGTGCTCAAATAAAATTGAATTTCTGGCATTAAATGAGAGTTGCTTACTTGGAAATTCGAATTTGTGAAGTTAGTCCATATTTGGTGGAGATTTTTGTGGAACATTTTCTCCACATGGGTTACCAACCATATGCACATGTCATTCCATCATAAAATTCGAATTTGGCACATAAGGGAAGAAGAAAATGATGTCCACTTCTCAGAATTCGATTTTTACACTTGGCATTGGAGCTCTACTTACCAAATTCAAATTTGCCTTGAGATCTCCTCCCTCTCACCACTTGGCATATGGTTTTTCATTGGGATTTGCTCCCAACTTTCTATATAATGGAGCCATGGGCTCTCATATTGTATCATTGGATACAAGCTATTGTGCTTACGGAAGCGCTGCTACTTTGTACACTTTTCAAGAATATCAATAAAAAGACTTTGGGGGTCCATTCATAAGTGCTCTTCCTTTGGAGCATGGTGTATTTGGAGCTATTGATATAATATTTTCTATGCTTTGAGTTATTTCATTTTCTATGTATTCTTGTGAATTTGTTAGTGCACAGCTATCTTGTATTAACATTTGATTTGAAAGTAGGCCCTAGAGGTTGAAAGTTCTAGTTTATTTTCAAATAAATTTCTAGAAGTTTCAATCCATTGTTTGCTTATCTAAATCTATATGGACTAATTTGTGACTTGAGTATTGTAGAAGAATTCTTTTTGGATCAAGCATGAGGGGAAGTCTTTGGGAGACCAACCCACTCTTGAAGCACCTTCAAAGGAACTCTCATTTGTTATTTGGATTTTCATTGTTTATCTTATGAAAAAGTGTCTTGCAGGGATTCCTTTGGACATAGTTTGTATGCATGCAATCATTTGAAAATATTTTACTTTTCATTGTGCGTCAGTGGATCATATTTTGCTATTTAAAGAGCTTAAGCATGGCTAGAAAAATAGGAGAGTTTACTCATCCTCTTTGGCTTAGCCTTTTGTAGATTATTGTGCAATATTTTGTGATTTTCTTTGTCTAACACTTGGTTGGTTTTTTGTAGCATTTTTTTTCTAACTTGTTTTCTTGTAGCAACTTGTGAGATTCACCTTCAAGAAACTACTAACAAATTGTTGCAGGACCTTTGAGCTCTAATGTCAAACAAGGACTCTCTCTTTTTCCTTTGGTCGTGGGCAGTTAAGGAGCTTCCTTAAGGAAGGTTGAGTTCATTTTGTGGCTTCTTCCCTCTCTCTTGGCCATGAGCATTGAAGAGGCTTAACCTCTCTTCTTCACTTATAAAAATCTGATTTCTATTGAGTCTTTATATTGCAGAAATTTCTCATCAAGGATAATTCTAAGACCTCAAGTTTCATTTGTAAAGGTTTTCCTTGAGCTTGTAGGAGGCTTCATAGTCTCTTACTTCTAACAACTAATAAAATTTCTGATTTTGGGAGCATGGGTTTTACCCATTGGCATCTCAAGCTCTCCATTTTTTTAGAGGACTTGTGGTGTGATTTGTTGTTCTCTGTAAATTGCATGCATCTCATTTAATTGGTCAATTAACGCAGCCATGCATTTCATTCATTTCACTAACTATTCACTTTGATTTGCTACAAGTTTTAAGAGCATTTACTTTCATAGAAAATTCAATTTTTTTTTTAATATGAAAGCATATTTTACTTGAGTTTATTTAGCTTGAAATCATACTTCAAATTTGCTTATGCTTCACCATTGAGCACACTCTACAATATTAAGTTTGATTCATCAAGTAAAACTACATTTTATTTCATGAAAAGCAAATATATTTCAAGTTGAAGTTGAATTTTCATTTTCATGTTAATTTACTTTTAGATCTTACATGCCCCAAGCATCACTAAAATTTACCTCCAACTTAAGTTGGTTTAATAGACGTTTTAGGGACCCTCTACCTCTATGGACTTCTCACTGTGAGATCCAAATATTTGGGCGAGGGTGAGGTTTGAGGATTAGATTTTAATTGTAACCTTCCTTTAAAACTAGTTAATAAAATAAACCAAAAGCACTATCTCATCACATTTACTTGCAAATTTCCCAAAAAAATTTCTATCTTGATTGTTTAAAGATTCACATACAAATATTATCTCAAGAAGCACTTTGAATGCAAGCATTTTAATTCTTTAAATTTTGCAACAAGTTTAATTCTATGGTACTTGGAAAATTGCTTACTTTTACAACTCCATTGCATGTTGTCACTTTAATGATCATTATGCTTATGGATGATTGATATATCATGTTTCATTGGCAAATACCCTTATTTGGTGTTGCAAATTTAATTGCATGTTGTTATCTTGGTCTAACATTTGAATTTTTCTATCATCTCATTTACATTCTCCAAAGTAGAACACTAATTGTTTCCTTTGGAGCAAGATAGTTTCTCGTGCTTTGATTCATAAATCTATTTATCTTGAGAGCATTTCTGATATCTTGTGCTAACAGTCTTTTGTTTCCATTTCATAATTACCGTGTTCTCATCTCTTTGAGCATTTATTTTACTTTTAAGCACGTTATTTGTAAAGGCACTGGTTAAATGGTTTGTCATTATTTCAAAGTTGCTCGTGAATCTTCAAAATTAATCCAATTTCACTCTAATATTCTCCTAGAAACTCAAATGTTTAACTTAGTTTTCCATTTAGGGACCACCCCCCATAGCTAACCTAGGAGATAGCTTAAACGGAGATAGTTGGGATTAGTGTGACAGCCCCTTCTCTGAGTTCCTTGCCACCAACCACACCTTATGGGGTTAAAGGTTTTTCTCGCTAACTATAGGTAGGTGTAGGCAGCAAGCGATAACACTCTGCAAAGCACTTCCAGAAACTTAAGGGTGAGTTGGTCTCCTGGGAACGAAATCATCATTGTTCCAAGAATATCCACATGTCCAGTGCCTTCTAGAAGAGATCATAGGTGTCATACTTCAAATACATGTGTTCATTTATCACCATTGAACCTGGAAACATGTCTCATCTATTATTAGAAAGACATTCAATATCATTTATTGAGAAACTACCAACAATTTCCCTATAAATTGAGCACTCATCTAAGTGCAAAGGAAGGAAGAAATTTATGTAGTGTTATGTTGTTGGATTCTCAATTTTTGGAGAGCTGAAGTATTGTGATGTTGGTGGATTGACGCTTGGTGTGATGAGGATTGGATGAAGTTGGAGCAGGTTGACAACGAACTGATTGACTGGTTGTAATCTATCCCTCTTAATACTGCGATAAATATATTTGTTCTTTATCCCATATATGCATTTGTATCTTGTGAATGAATTCTCAATATGTGCATATATTCTCAGATTTATCCAGCTCAATCTGGTTATGATAAATAGTTATTGTATATTTGTATCATCGTGTGTTGTCTTCTGGTTTTAATTGCAGGTATTGATCTGGCGAGTTCAGTTGGATCGAAAGAGACAAAAGCGACGAAAGAAGAAAAACGAGAGCGAAGGATCACAAGTAATTCTCTTCATCTTCTGTTTATCTGTTTATTATAGAGAGAAAAGGATTTATCTTTTCTCTATTGTTACGAGTGAAGGAACACCACACTCGGGGAAGACTAGTTTATCCGTAGATGAAAATTCCTCATAAAAAATTGGCTACTTCACTCGGGAGAAATGCATCATTCCTAGCGTTTCTATCCTTTTTAACCGTAATCAATAGACTTTACTTCATCTATTCATTCATTTGAATGTACTTTTTGCCTTAGAAGTGTGTTTACCTGCTTGATCTTCAAGCTTCATTGTGCCCAATGCACTGTTGGTCAGGGTATAGTGCTCTTCATAGCACGGTCTCCCATTCAGAGGTGCTCTGCAACGCACTATCTGCCCTTAAGGGGTGCGTTGCCCCTCAGCCAACCAGATTCTATCATAATTTGATTTTTAAATTCAGTTTCAACCTATTTCTTGTTGTATTCTCAAATGCCTGTTTGACCATAGAGACCAGTAAACATTGCCAGTTCTTCCTCCTTTGGATAGTTGTTTGTTCAATGTTTCATTAGTTGTTTTCTTTATCATTGTCAAATTAAATCCAAAGTTGTAAATTTTGCATTAGATCAATTCTCTATTTTCAAAAGGAAAATTGTCATTTTAGTCTTCATTTCCTAAGATAAAATTGTTGTTTCAGTCCTCATTTCTCAAGAAAGAAAACATTGTTTGATTGATTTGTGCATTTAGTTTCTTTTTAATCATTCACATTAAATGAAACTGAAAAGAAAAACATGCATATGCATTTAGAGATTGTGAGTGTTGCATAGGAATAGATTAGGGAAATCTGCATTTAGTTTGTGCTCTTTGATCTATGCTAAAAAATCTGATTTCTCTATCCCTTTATTAGCTAAGGTTTTCATTGAAAAATTGAATTGAAAAGATTACTTCTCATTTAGTTTGCATTTTAGGAATTTCCCATTACATCTCGCGGTGAACCTGAAAGATAAACTGTTAAGCAAGATCAACATAAAATTTACCTCAATCAACCTAAGAAAGCATTGTAACATTAATGATAACACTTAGAAGGTCTAGGCTAGAGATGTGTTCCGACATCGTTAAGCATAGAAGTTGTCGCTAACTTGTCTGTGATACATCCCGAGTGTGAAATCTCACTCCACGTATGTAAGTATATCGGAGCTCGTCCACGTACCTTCGGGTATATAGGGCATTGTTCTAGTAAGGGGGTGCTCTCACTGTGCGGTTTCGCATTAGACAACACTATTACGGACTTGAGCCTCCACGTACCTTCGAATATATTTGGAAGGAAAACTTTAGGTTCCTTACCATCCCTAGGTAATCGAGTCAGCCACCTTGTAACTTGTGATACATTGAACACTTCATTCGAGGAGATTGCTGCCTGTACTTCTTGGTTCGCCAGGAGGTATTCTGCAGTTCACAATTACTTGGTAATCCTGTTGTTTAGTATCACCCTTTTATTTGTTTATTTTTCCTTGTAATAAAATCAATCAGTCATTGTGGAAGAAGAACAACCCTTTCCCCGCCGTTCCCATAGAATAGTGCTTAAACCACCTTTACCACCGAGAGCCATTTCTGGTCGGCGAAGGCGAACCCATTCTACCGAATCCAGTACCATCAGTACCTCTAGTGCATCATCTTAATCATATCTATCAGAGTCGTATCGAGTCGTTTCTACACATCCTGGTTTATCTACTGTCGTCGAAACGGAGTCCTCATCGCTACCTGTGGACACTGAAATTCCAATCAGTATGACTATACATCCAAAACCCGACGTTCAACTAGAAGTTGATTCGGATCCCATCGTTCTTTTACTAGAAAATCTAGATCCCAAAGTCGAAGGACAAGCAATTGTTCTTGTATCGGTCACTCCTCAATCATCTGTAGCAATTGAGTCTTCCCTTGTATCGCACAATCAACCACCTGAAACATATCTCGGGCTTGACGGGAAAATTCTTCCACCTGTTTTGATTTCGATTGAGGAATAAACTCAAGAATAAATACCCTCAACTGTAGTTAGGAGATAGTTTAAACAGAGATTCACCTTGTAGCCTTATTTTTCTAACTTGTTTTCTTGTAGCAACTTGTGGGATTCACCTTCAAGAAACTACTAACAATTTGTTGCAGGACCTTTGAGCTCTAATGTCAAACGAGGACTCTCTCTTTTTCCTTTGGTCGTGGGCAGTTAAGGAACTTCCTTGAGGAAGGTTGAGTTCCTTTTGTGGCTTCTTCCCTCTCTCTTGGCCGTGAGCATTGAAGAGGCTTAGCCTCTCTTCTTCACTTGTAAAAATCTTATTTATATTGAGCCTTTATATTGCAGAAATTTCTCATAAAGGATAAGTCTAAGACCTCAAGTTTCATTTGTAAAGGTTTTCCTTGAGCTTGTAGGAGGCTTCATAGTCTCTTACTTCTAACAACTAATAAAATTTATGATTTTGGGAGCGTGGATTTTACCCATTGGCATCTCAATCTCTCCATTTTTGGAAAGGACTTGTGGTGTGATTTGTTGATCTCTTTAAATTGCATACATCTCATTTAATTGGTCAATTAACACAACCATGCATTTCATTCATTTCACTAACTATTCACTTTGATTTGCTACACGTTTTAAGAGCATTTACTTTCATAGAAAATTCAGAATTTTTTTTTATATGCAAGCATATTTACTTGAGTTTATTTAGCTTGAAATCATACTTCAAATTTGTTTATGCTTCACCATTGAGTACACTCTACAATATTAAGTTTGATGCATCAAGTAAAACTACATTTTATTTCATGAAAAGCAAATATATTTCAAGTTGAAGTTGAATTTTGATTTTCATGTTAATTTACTTTTAGATCTTACATGCCCCAATCATCACTAAAATTTACCTCCAACTTAAGTTGGTAGAATAGACGTTTTAGGAGCCCTCTACCTCTATGGACTCCTCACTGTGAGATCCAAATATTTGGGTGAGGGTGAGGTCTGAGGATTAGAGTTCAATTGTAACCTTGCTTTAGAAATAATTAATAAAATAAACCAAGAGCACTATCTCATCACATTTACTTGCAAATTTCCCAAATTTTTTGCTATCTTGATGGTTTAAAGATTCACATGCAAATATTATCTCAAGAAGCACTTTGGATGCAAGCATTTTAATTCCTTAAATTTTGCAACAAGTTTAATTCTATGGTACTTGGAAAATTGCTTACTTTTGCAACTTCATTGCATATTGTCATTTTAATGATCATTATGCTTATGGATGATTGATATATCTTGTTTCATTGGCAAATACCCTTATTTGGTGTTGCAAATTTAATTGCATGTTGTTATCTTGGTCTAACATTTGAGTTTTTCTATCATCTCATTTACATTCTCCAAAGTAGAACACTAATTGTTTCCTTTTGAGCAAGATAGTTTCTCGTGCTTTGATTCATAAATCTATTTATCTTGAGAGAATTTTTGATATCTTGTGCTAACAGTCTTTTGTTTCCATTTCAAGATTACTGTGTTTTCGACTCTTCGAGCATTTCTTTTACTTTTGAGCACGTTATTTGTAAAGGCACTGGTTAAATGGTTTGTCATTATTTCAAAATTGTTCATAAATGCTCATGAATCTTCAAAAGTAATCCAATTTCACTCTAATATTCTCCTAGAAACTCAAATCTTTAACTTAGTTTTCCATTTAGGGACCACCCCCCATAGCTAACCTAGGAGATAGCTTAAACGGAGAGAGTTGGGATTACTATGATAGCCCCTTCTCTGAGTTCCTTGCCACCAACCACATCTTGTGGGGTTAAAGGCTTTTCCCGCTAATTGCAGGTAGGTGTAGGCGGCAAGCGATAAAACTCTGCAAAACACTTCCCGACACTTAAGGGTGAGTTGGTCTCCTGGGAGCGAAATCATCATTGTTCTGGGAATATCCACATGTCCAATGCCTTCTAGAAGAGATCATAGGTGTCATATATCGAATACATGTGTTCATCTATCACCATTGAACCTAGAAACATGTTCATCTATTATTAGAAAGCCATTCAATATCATTTATTGAGAAACTACCAACAATTTCCCTAAAAATTGAGCACTCATCTAAGTGCAAAGGAAGGAAGAAATTTATGTAGTGTTATGTTGTTGGATTCTCAATTCTTGGAGAGATGAAGTACTGTGATGCTACTGGATTGATGCTTGGTGTGATGAGGACTGATGAAGTTGGAGCAGGTTGACAACGAACTAATCGACTGGTTGTAATCTATCCCTCCTAATACTGCGATAAATATATTTGTTCTTTCTCCCATATATGCATTTGTATCTTGTGAATGAATTCTCAATATGTGCATATATTCTCAATTTGTATCATCGTGTGTTGTCTTCTGGTTTTAATTGCAGGTATTGATCTGGCGAGTTCAGTTGGATCGAAAGAGAAAAAAGCGACGAAAGAAGAAAAACGAGAGCAAAGGATCACAAGTAATTCTCTTCATCTTATGTTTATTTGTTTATTATAGAGAGAAAAGCATTTATCTTTCCTCTGTTGTTCTGAGTGAAGGAACACCACACTCGGAGAAGACTAGTTTATCCGTAGATTAGAATTCCTCATAACAAATTGGCGACTTCACTGGGGAGAAATCCATCATTCCTAGCGTTTCTATCCTTTTTAACCATAATCAATAGACTTTACTTCATCTATTCATTCATTTGAATGTACTTTTGCCTTAGAAGTGTGTTTAGCCTGCTTGATCTTCAAGCTTCATTGTGCCCAATGCACTGTTGGTCAGGGTACAATGCTCTGCATAGCACTGTCTCCCATTCAAAGGTGCTCTACAATGCACTGTCTGCCCTTAAGGGGTGCGTTGCCCCTCAGCCAACCAAATTCTATCATAATTTGTCTTTTGAATTCAGTTTCAACCTATTTCTTGTTGTATTCTCAAATGCCTATTTGACTATAGAGACCAGTTAACATTGCCAGTTCTTCCTCCTTTGGATAGTTGTTTGTTCAATGTTTCATTAGCTGTTTTCTTTATCATTGTCAAATTAAATCCAAAGTTGTAAATTTTGCATTAGATCAATTCTCTGTTTTCAAAAGGAAAATTGTCGTTTCAGTCTTCATTTCCTAAGAGCAAATTGTTGTTTCAGTCCTCATTTCTCAAGAAAGAAAACATTGTTTGATTGATTTGTGCATTTAGTTTATTTTTAATCATTCACATTAAATGAAACTGAAAAGAAAAACATGCATATGCATTTAGAGATTGTGAGTGTTGCATAGGAATAGATTAGGGAAATCTGCATTTAGTTTGTGCTCTTTGATCTATGCTAAAAAATCCGATTGCTCTATCCCTTTAGTAGCTAAGGTTTTCATTGAAAATTGAATTGAAAAGATTACTTCTCATTTAGTTTGCATTTTAGGAATTTCCCGTTACATCTCGTGGTGAACCTAAAAGATAAACTGTTAAGCAAGATCAACATAAAATTTACCTCAATCAACCTAAGAAAGCATTGTAACATTAACGATAACACTTAGAAGGTCTAGGCTAGAAACGTGTTCCGACGTCGTTAAGCATAGCAGTTGTCGCTAACTTGTCTGTGATACATTTCAAGTGTGAAAACTCACTCCACATATGTAAGTATATCAGAGCTCATCCACGTACCTTCGGGTATATAGGGCGTTGTTCTAGTACGAAAAGTATAAGGGGGTGCTCTCACTGTGCGGTTTCGCATTAGACGACGTTATTATGGACTTGGGCCCCATGTACCTTCGGGTATATTTGGGAGGAAAACCTTAGGTTCCTTACCATCCATAGGTAACTGAGTCGGCCACCTGGTAACTTGTGATACACTGAACACTTCTTTCGAAGAGATTTCTGCTTGTACTTCTTGGTTTGCTAGGAGGTATTTTGCAGTTCACAATTACTTGGCAATCCTTTTTCCTAGTATCACCCTTTTATTTGTTTATTTTTCCTTGTAATAAAATCAATCAGTCATCGTGGAAGAAGAACAACCCTTTCCCTGTCATTCGCGTAGAATAGTGCTTAAACCACCTTTACCACCGGGAGCCATTTCTGGTCGGCGAACGCGACCTCGTTCCACCGAATCGAGTACCATCAGTACCTCTAGTGCATCATCTTAATCACATCTACCAGAGTCGTCTCGAGTCGTTTCGACACATCTTGGTTTTTCTACTGTCGTCGAAACGGAGTCCTCATCGCTACCTGTTGACACTGAAATTCCAATCAGTATGACTATACATCCAAAACCCGACATTGTTCAACTAGAAGTTGATCCGGATCCCATCATTCTTTTACCCGAACATCTAGATCCTGAAGTCGAATGACAAGCAATTGTTCCTGTATTGGTCACTCCTCAGTCATCTGTAGTAATTGAATCTTCCCTTCTATCGCACAATCAACCACCTGAAATATATCTCGGGCCTGACGGCGAAATTCTTCCACCTGGTTTGAATTCGATTTAGGAAGAACCTCAAGAAGAAATACCCTCAACTCCAACTCATTTTGGGTTGGGTCTTTATCTTTACGAGTCTTTTCCTCGATTAACTTACACTGCTTCAGTTGATCCTGTTTCAATCCAAGTTCCCGTAGATCCTATAGGGTATTCACTGGGTCATTCGACCATGGTGGAGTCAACATCTCCAGCCGTACCATCTATTACAATTGCGACAACATCTACTGTTGCTACTCTGTCGATGTTTACCACGTCACCCGAGTCACATTTTTATGGTGGTCCATCTGTCCCACCAGGTTACCAATCATTATCTGGAACCTACTTTGGTGCCTCCTCAAATCCATGGACTTCACCCATGTCATCTTCTGGTATCTTATCTGGTACATCTCTAATGAGTACTGAACGACTCGATCCTTTATATACATCTTCAGTTCAGCATCAAGTTGGTCCATCTAGGTACCTTCCATCCAATTCAATCTTGACTGGACTCCCACAATTTGCAGATCAATATATTCCATCTCATTATACTCCTCATATTGGGGGGCAACCTATGGTCACCCATTTTGACAGTACTCCGTCGTTTTATGGTCACCCAAATGTTGGAATGATTGTTTGTCAGTGGCAGCCTATCCTGCTCATTCAACCATAAACGGTTGTGCATTCATACCAACCGGTTCAACCTGTTGTGCCTAGATCTACCTCACCCGTTAATACTTCATTACCCCATTTACAGGCTCAGTTGGTTGTACCTCAACCGTCTCAGGTGGGTCCTTCAACCCATTACCCTCAAGTCTTGGGCCTCCAGACTCCACCTCCTTCGGATGGTTTACAACAACCACATGTATCTGGAATCTTACAACCACGGGCTGGATTACCCTTTTACGGGCTGTCACAAGCTCCTACCAGTCTTACCTATTCACAACTGGGTCCAATCTATTCTGGTTTGGTCTATAGTCTTGGTGGGCAATCAACTTGGCAGCCACAGCCTCAAATGCCACAAAAACAATTCCAACAACAACCAGCTTATCCAGGACTTGGTCAACAAATCCCTCAAGCATTTGGTTATCAAAATAACCCCTATTTGGGTTACCAGCAATAAATGCCTTATGTTGGTGCACAAAGGCTTGTTTCCCAAGCAATTCTATCCTATCTTGGTTATGCTCAACCTGACTTGAATCAACAGTTTCCCTTTGTCGCAACATTAGGATTACCTGATTTAAACCGGCTTACCAATGATCCCATCAGCTATTCTCCTTGGTGGCTGGTGATTCCACACAAATTACCCTCCGAAATTCCTAAATTCAATGGAAACCCTGGAGAAGACCGGTCAACGCATGTTATGACTTATCATTTGTGGTGCTCAACAAACTCCTTAGATGATGACTCCATAAGACTATGTCTTTTCCATCATATGCTTACTGGTCCAGCTGCGAAGTGGTATATTGAATTACCATGAGCTTCATTTGATAACTTCACTGCCTTAGCCACTACCTTTTCAACCCACTTCCAGTTACCCATATGATATGAAATTGGAACAAAAATATTGACCAACTTTAAACAGACAACTGCTACTCACATTTCTGATCATATTCATGAGTGGCATCGTCGTTGTTGAAAGGTCAAAACATTTGTTCCTGTTCAGTTTTTCGCTGAGTGGTTTATTAAGTCCTTGTTGCCATCTATTGCTGAGGATGTAGCCAAAGGCAAAGTCGTCAATGAAGAGCAAGTCATTTCTCGTGCCCAATACTTATATTTGATTTATACTCAGTCTGGCACACTCTATGAGAAAATTCCAAATGCGCGACAATCAAATTTTATTGTTCCTCCTCGATCTGGTAAGGACTCTCATGTCGACGACGGTATGATTAGTTCTGCCAACACTCACACCTCCACTACATCTAATCCTGCACCTTCTTCCGAAATACATTTCGTGTCATCTGACAAAGGCAAGAGTGACAAGCAACTCGAAAGCAAGAAAAAGGGGAAAGCAAAGAAAAATAAAAATTCACCCCAGCAGGAAAGATCATTTGATCAACAATCTGGAAATTCTAGGAAACATTGTTACCCTTGTTTGATTTGTAATGAGGAGCACTTTACGCGAGACTGTCCTCATTGCTCCGAAGTCCCAAAGCTTCTTAATACTTCACTTGCATCTGTTGTGTTGATAGATATTTTTCCGAATCCGAACAAACACATGGTTGCTACAAATCCTGATTCTAGTTCCCAAGTGCTTATGCTATCTATCACCAAGCCAAAAACTGATTTTTTGGTGTCTACGCGAAATAAATATTACGGTAATCAGGCTACTGATCAACATACTACCTCGACCACGAATCCGTCCACTGAATCAATTCTGCCACCTGCTATTCCAGAGTTAACAATAAAGCCACCAAAGGGATTCGTCCACAAATCGACATTCAATCCTCGAGCTCGTGCAACTCAAAATTACAATACAGTTGAAGATCTGGCTCAATCACCTTCAGCTATGTCAACGCTTAAGGTACTTCAAAATTGTCCCTCCCAGAAGCAGGCTTTGTTGTCAGCAATTGGTGGAATCAACCCGACAGATTCTAATCTTGTAGTCTTTAATCACACAGGTTATGTGCCACAATTACCAGCCAAATTAGCATTTTCAATCCAAGTAAATTTTCTAAATCACCTCATTCATCGCACTATTATTGATGAGAGAGCATCTACTTGTATTATTTCTATCAATTGCTGGAAGTCACTTGGCTCGCCTCACTTATCTCAATCGCCTACGACGTTGAAAGATTTTGACAGTCGTACATATAATCTTTGTGGTATTATCAATAACCTGCATGTCGAACTAGGGGGAAAAATTGTAACTATTGAAGTTGAATTTCTTGACGGACCCCTTGACTGGAACATATTACTTGGAAGGCCATGGGTTTACGCTATGACTGCGATCGTTTCTACTTACTTTCGAATGATCGCCTTCCCTCATAAAGGCACTATCACGGTCATTAATCAACTCTCCTTCTTTGCCTCTAGTTCCCAGGTATCTAGAAGCATTCTATTAGTTCACACACCCTAGCTAGCACTTCAAAACATTAGTGTTGGTCTCTTTAAGGATTCTTCCCTAATGGGAACCTTTTCATTACTACCGCCCGCGACGTCGGCGGAAATTGCGAATATAGAGACCTTCTGCATGATATCTTCCACTTCATCTGACTTAAGGAAGATTACTAATAATTATGAAGTAGATATGTTGGGTGAATTTATGCCGCTCATCCCAATTGAGCTCACATAACAATCAATTTTCTTGGCTTGGGCGGCGCATCCTTATCCATCGTCGTCGATCGATTGGGTCGATCGTTCATTAGATTTTGGTACTCCTGATCCTTTTTCATCCACATTCTTGACTGATGAGGGAATTTTGGAAGCCATGATGCCAGAAGGATAACCATGGGACGATTATCATCATCGTTCTCGTCTTCCAGATTACAATGAAGATAATATTATTGAACTATATCACCCTACGATCTCTGATTTATTTTCGAATTATGTTCCAATTAATGCCATCAAATCTGAGCGAAACTTGTCAAATATTGAACTATTTCTATCGATATTTCGACCAAACCTGGCGTTGTAGAAAACATTCATGTCGACGTGTCTTGTTCTGCATCCAAACTCGACACTTATCACTCTCTTTTTCATGAATTCATGACCTGCAACCCTTGTTCGGTCGGGGGGCGTGGTTATATTATTGTCGCAGTCGACTACTTTACCAAGTGGGCTGAAGTGATGCCTACATTCAATAACACAAGCGAAACAATTGCATTGTTCTTTTTCAATCATGTCGTTTCTCGGTTTGGTGTACCACAAGATATCGTTACAGATCATGGTAAGCATTTTCGCAATAACATGATGAATGGGTTGACTTCCAAATTAGGACTGTCACATGATAATTCTGCCCCTTATTATCCACAATCTAATAGACAAGTTGAAGCCATTAACAATATCCTTAAGCGAATTCTTCAACGAATGATAGGGGTTCACAAACGAAATTGGCATTTAATCCTGTACTCGGCTTTATGGGCATATCGAAATTCGGTGAGAAATGCGACCGAATTTACTCCCTTTCAGTTGGTATATGTTCTAAAAGCTATCTTACTAATCCAATGTGAAATTCCTTCATTTAAACTCACTATTGACTTGTTACCTAACACCTCTAATGAAGAAGTGTGTCTTTTAAACCTCATCCATCTAGATGAAACACGTCGTGAAGCCGCATTGGCCAACGAAGCGTATAAGAGACGAATCAAGGCGCAATATGACCACAATGTCAAGCCTCGCATCTTCTCAGAGGGAGATCTGGTCTTGCTTTATGATCAGGAAGTTAATTTGATAGGAACATGAAAATTTTAGCCACTATGGCATGGTCCCTACATTGTCAAAAAGTTCTGGCTAAGGGCGCCTACGAGTTAGTTGATTATCATGGAATTCCATTGGTGCAGCCTCGAAATGGGCTATATCTTAAACACTACTATGCTTAATTGAGCGTAGTAAACTTTTGTATCATATTGTATATATACTTTGATTTGCATTCACTGTCTTAGTTTGTTTTTCACATTTTTCTTGAAGTTAGTAATCCACTTTACATTTCATCGCCGATGGTGCTAGTCATAGTACGCAGAATCTATCTTATGCAGCATGGGCCATTTTCGCTCCAGGGGGCGAGTTAGTGAGTTTTCAAGGGATTTGTATCGGTCGATCCACGAACAATATCGTTGAGTATAACGCGTTGATAGAACTTCTCTATGATGCCATTTCACTTGGCATTAACTGCGTCATCATTAGGCTAGACTCGCAGCTTGTCATACTACAACTTACTAGCGTCTATACCGTCTAAAATACAACAATTCATCGTATGTTCCTTAGAGTTCAACTTTTGGAAAGACATTTTGATTACATTCAATGTCAGCACATTTCTAGAAATTTGAACACATTAACTGATCCTTTAGCCGTAGCTTTTCATACTACAAATTACTAGCGTTCATACCGTCTTAAATACAACATTTCATCGTATGTTCCTTTACAAATACCTTTGGAAAGACATTTTGATTACATTCAATGTCATGACATTTAAATTCCGAACACATTAACTGATCCTCTTTATAGCGAATTATGTTTAAAATGTACATTTGCAACACATGTAAAGATACATTTTCAATTCACATCATACAATTGAATAGGATTACGCATTAAACAAAGGAAAAGTTTTAAAGAAAATAGATATATAGTTTAGGTTTTTACAAAATTTTTTTTGTGCCCAAGACACATCAAGACCGACCTCAAAATGTATACAAAAATGTCAAAAGTAAAACTAGTGATGCTCATGATAACAAGCAATTGCTCTAAGCCATTCTGCACTAACAGCCTCATCCAACGGCGAGGAACAACAATAGTATGGCGATGTATCCTCATAGGTAACTCCTTGATCCGTACATCCGGTATCCCAAGAGTCAACTCTTCAACATGTTGTCAACTCAAAGAAGAGTCCTTTGGCCAAATTCAATCCAAAGGACTTCTCTCGATATTCCTCTCTACTAGTTCACCATCGCTCGCTCGGTCGACCCACCGGCTCTAACGTGACCCACATCTCGTGTAAATAAAAACTTTTAGTTTAAGTCTCGAAAACTTCAAAAAAACAAAAACATGTAGAAACCTTAAAATCAAAAACATGGTCAAAACATTTTTACCCATTGCACCCCATTGAGAGCCATTTGGTAAAATCAAATTTGGATCTAGAAGGAAATTCATTACCGCGTACGGATACTCCCATGGCGACACCGTTGTTGGAGCTAGGCAAAGAATGTAGAAAATATGATAGTCGATTGACCAACATTCCTAGCCATCAATTCGGCCCATCTACATTTGAGGATCTCTAGGACTTGAATGCTCGTTGTCATGTCGCGTCGCATCAATGGAACTCTCTAAAATAAAGGAAATAAAGATCAAACCATAACTAATTTTTTTGTCCTCACCCTTACTTTAGCTTCATTGTTCTTTCATCTCGAAAGAGCACTGCCTGTGTACCCCAGTTGAACAATGTCGCCGAGACACTAGAGAGCATATTGCATATATGATTGATTTGCGACATGTAGTGTCACAGAACAACAAGTTTTGCAATAGTGAAAAGAGTGTTCTCGCAGGTAAATCACACACAACAAGAATGCTTTCATATTTCCATCTTGCCAGTTCAGACTGGGTCGACAATGTTGCCATCGTAGTCTCATCGTCTCGCCTCCACGAGCATCCCGCGAGGGAAACAGGAGAGAACCACGCCAGCCTCGACAATCCACAGTGAACATCCTCAATTAATATTGGGACTACTGTCCCCAATATGAAATGCCCGAGATGCCAGATCCTATGAACGAACCAGAACTCTAATAGTTCAATATGTTGTCTCATCCCCGATAATCTAAAATACTGGCAACTCATTAACCTTGAGGGCTCTTACGTTGCTGTGATCATTTAGGGCAATCATGTCTTATTCTTTCATGTCCCTTTCTTGCCATGTAATGGTCATTTTGATCTCATCAATACCCGAAAGCTTACCATAAGTTTACTAGGATCTATTTCATGCAAAAATTGGGAATTGTTGAGCACACAACAAAGAAACAAATTGTAGCTCTGCACCCAATGCAACTTGAACCATAGACACAGTATCATAGTAGCATCTCGAGCTTCAATTTCAATGCTCGTTAAATGCACTTTTCGCATGCAAGGGTGCGTTGCCCTCAGTAACGCAACAGATTTAACCTAGGGGCTCAAAACCTAAAAAATAAGTATGAAATGAAACAAAAATGACACTAAAAGGAAGAGAAGTTCAAATCTACAACATGGATCAAACGACACGAGAAATATTCCATCGAAACTACCCAACTAACGTCGGTTCAAGGAAAACAGTTTAGAGTTCTACTCTGTATTGTAACTATGGAATTATAAAATGAAATGGTAAAAAAACTTCTTTTTTATTAATGTATTTGATTATTTTAATCATAGTTAATGATGTGACTATAGTTTTTGTTCCTATTCTTACTACAGTCAGACATTTTAACTGCTTGATGGTTCTTCGGGATAAGTTTACAACTGATACAGTTGAGTTTGAAGTGCACAATTATCCAAAAATGAATTGACCACAGAAAATATTTTTACTTTTTTCAGCTCTTACTAAACATCGAAAAAGGAACCCCACCGGAGTCTTCTTTTAGTTTTCTGCATTCGTTAATGTATATGATTTTTCAGCACTTGTTCTTTTCAGCTCAGAAAAGGGAAATGAAACAAAATATACTCAAGATAAGTTTAACTCTTTCCACCGAGATATATTACCGAAATGAGATAGATTATTAAGAAAAAAGGAACAATTAGTCGAACATGGCTAAGAGGTTTTCCTTGCATAATTTTGCTAATTTTTTTCTGACTCGAGTGACAAATTTATGAAAAAGGATTCATGGAGTTTTCTTTTCATTCCCTTTTTCAAACTCTCAAACATGAAATGAACGAATTTTCACTATTGTTAGGACTCGTTAAAACATAAAATAATGACTAACTTGTTCGATAATGACAAGACTGCCTCTTACCATTTTAAAATCGTTAAAATCATCAAATAGTGATGGATTCACCCAAAGGGTCGAATTATAGATCGACATGTTGTTGTCTTCCTGCTTTGTTAAAAATAAGAGGTATTGGTCAACAATTAGGGAATTAAAAGAACTAAACATACTTTATTGTAGTTAAAAGTCACTTCGAACATGACACTTTCACTTCATCTCCGTGTCTTGGGGTTGCAATATTCTTGACGATTTATCATACCTATGGTCTAGCATACCATCCATCACTTCAGTTTTGGGTCAATGTTGCTATCACATTCGCTGTCACCAATATACTCATGAGAAGTTCGTCCTAGCATTCATCATATTATGTAACATCGATAAACCTTCATCTTTCATGACTGCCATCCCCAATATCGTCTACTGTCACATTTTGTTTCAAAATCATTACCTCCGTTTCATGTCGTATCTGTGATTTGTGCTGCTCACATGTCGACATCATTCCATCATCCAGAAGTTGACTTAGAAACATCTTTTCCAGCCTTAGAAACTTGCTTACATCACCATGGTGTTTTCGCTTACTTACGATAGGTTGACATCACATACCTTCAACCGAAAGATTTTGTTTGGCGTTCGACATCAAATCATCTATTCATGCCTTGAAAATTGTACTACAAGATTTTAAGAACCAACAACATCAACAATGCTTTCTGTAGTCTATTAACAGCTCTTTGCTTCATTGGATGGTAATCGACGATGTCTTCCCCCGTTTTACTCTATATCACATATTCGCATGGTTAGACTCATACTCGAACGATCGAGTAAAAAAAGCAAGACCCCGGATCTAGCCTCATCCATCCGGGCTACGTTGCACGCCGACATCATCCGTATGATGGCTTTACATACAAATGGTCATCCTATCATGGGCCTATATCCGTAGGCATGTCTATATCTATAAACGAATTTATCACACGTATATATATTTATGCCGAGCATGGGTGAGACAGTTTCCTCCCTCAACAATTCATGTCCAAGATGTACAAGATATCACGATGTAATGTACGTAAATTGACGTGCAAGTCACCATCCGCTTAAATCCTACTCATCACACCGTAAAGAATCTCATCCAAATATTATCATTATTTTCAATTCATGCTTTAGGGGGCAACTATTATAGTAAATGTAGACACCATTCCAAGACCAATATGAACATGGTCTATTATCCCAATTCACCACAAATTATGTGACCATCCCCCAATCTCGCCATACATGCCCTAGAGAAGTCATTCCACTGAAGGGCTTAATTCATGGAAGTTTGAATGTTTGAAGTATAGTTAAAAATGACCCATTGGACTCATCAACGTTCGAAGGGCCTAAGTGTGTTGTAAAGCACTCTCTACCCCTGATGCAAGGGCGCTCGCAAAGCACTTCCCGACACTTAAGGGTGGGTTGTTCCCTTCCGGAGCGAAATCATCATTGTTCGGGAATCTCCACATGTCCGTTAGTTTCTAGAAGAGCTATAGGTGTCATACTTCGAATACATGTGTTCATCCATCACCATTGGAACTCCGGAAATACAATCACTTATTATTAGAACCATTCAATATCGTAAAACTAGAAACAAACTCACAATTTCTATAAATTATACCCATCTAAGTGCAAAGGAGGGGAGAAATTTATGTAGTGTTATGTTGTTGGATTCTCACCCTGAGAGTCAAGTACCGTGATGGTTGTTGGATTGATGCTTGGTGTGATGAGGACGGATGTAGTTGGGAGCAGTTGACAACGAACTGATCAAATCGGTTGTAATCTATCCCTCGTAATATTGCAATAAATATATTTGTTTTTCCCCCATATATATGCATTTGTATCTTTGTGAATGAATTTCATAATATGTGCATATATTCTCATATTTATTCTACCAATCTAGTTATGATAAATAGATATTGTATATTTACTGCTGCAGTGCTGTCTTCTATTTTTAATCGTGCTATTGATCCTGCAGTCTGTATGAATTGAAAGCTTACAAAAGCGACGAAAGAATAAGAACGCGAGCGAAGGATCACAAGTAAGTCTTTCATCTTTCGTTTACCGCCTTTTTATTATAGAGAAAATTATTTACCTCTCCTTCCGTTGTTCGACGATGAACACCACACTCGTGGAAGACTATTTTTATCCGTAGATTAGAATTCTCACAACACCTCGTACTCATAACTCCGGTGTTTAGAAGCCGTGCAAGCCTGTGTGCATCTTTCAATCTCATCGCACTACAACACTATCATATAACAAAATTCTACTGCTTATGGAGTTGGTGCAATTTTTTGGGAGTACGTGTAAATTTCTAAAAAATTTATGTGTTGTTGTAATTGTACTTTTTCTGCTATGAGTAATTGTTAATTTTCCATTAGAAGACAGCGTTGGTATCAAAGCATGTTTCTTGGCTACTTGGGAACAAGAGTTGGTGTGATGCCACCAAGATACCAATGACTAGTTTTCCAAAGAAGCCGTGGTAGAGGCCATGGTAGAGGAAGAGGTAGAGGTCGTGGGAGAGAACATAAACCTGCAGGTCGTTTTTTAGACACTAATATAGAAGCCGTGAGGGAGGAATGGACCCACATGAGGAAGATGAGAAGCCCACGCCAAGGGGCTGTGACCGTATATTGGAGGAGTTGTTGAGTGAAAATCAACAAATGATGAGACAAGGAAGATCAAGATGGATATGATGCAACAGTGATGGGATTTCAAGTGTGGGTGTAAGGCTAGATGTAGCAACATAACCCCACGGCGGATGGGGGTTCCAGCAAGAGGCAACAGACCTACCAACTCCCGCACACCCAGCAACATGGCCAAGATAACAAACCTTTGATGTGCCACACTTCATAGATGAACCCGAACTCAGAAGGAAGTCGAGCCGCTGCAAATTTGCCCATTTGGTTTCATCCGGTATAGATGAGTATGAGGGGCTGGATGCATAGATCGTTGTGTGATGTCCTTTCGGGTGAGCACATTCACCTAAAGGAGAGGCACACCACCTGGCCTGGAACCATTACAAATGAGGATCTTATAACCGTGGATGCGCAGATTGGCAGTGATGGTCACACTTCCAATCTTTGATAGGGGAGCAAAAGAGTCTTGTGCGTAGCATGGATACAAAAGTCACACCTATTTTCACCTAAACCTCATGAAGGAAGAAAAATTCCATTCAATTTTTCCACCCTTCACTTGGAAGGGGATGCCCAAGAGTGGTGGTGTACCATGGGCTAATCACATTGGGGCACATCAACATCACATAGTCATACCTGAGTTCACCCAGAAAGCTTATCGAGAGGTTTGAGAGGAAGGGACCCGTACGTATTTCTGTGGAGCTAGCCAAACTTGGAGATGTACATGCATTGCATAGGCATTTATCACCGAGCTCAAAGACCCAGCAATCGTGACGGATATTTTGTGAGCCTGCTGATTGGCGTCGTCAGGAGTGGCTTTTGAACCACCGCGTGGTTGGGTGAGGGCTCATAAGCTCACATCGCTATTAGCGCCACACCAGAGCCCAGACATGATTGACGCAAAGGTTTAAGAACGGCCTTCGTTCCCACGAGACTCCACAACCCCGCAGGGGAACATAGACATGAGGCTGGCCACAAACGATGGAGGGCATGGCCGTGGCTGATGATGAGACACAGAGGGACCTCGTGGAGGAGGAGGTTGCAGCCACAAGGCCAGAACCTGGCACCAGGGCACAAGTGCACGAAGGGCAAGGTCCATTTCCTATTGAGTGTGTTCTCAAATAGTGAGCCGCAGGTGGAGGAGACCGATATAGTAGAGGAGCCAAGGGATGAGGAGGACCATCAAGACAGGAGGGCACCACCACCCCCATGTGGAGGAGGACCATTTGCCCCAACATGAGGAGTACTTGCTCTCACTAGCAGGTAAGCAGTTATCCTCGACACTCAGGATTCAGGGCCATTTAGGGGTGTGGCAGTCGGGCCTAGTTGATGCTGGGCCACCACCACTCCCTTTGACGGCCCAAAATGGTGGATCTTAGGGCATATAGACATCCACATTTGAGGGGTTTTCACCTCATGCCAGGAGACCTGACCATGGTACGAGGTATGTTCCGACCCTGACTTTGCAAGATGGGGAACTACCACTCAATGATCATTTATTTGTAAGTTGATATCCCTAATACCAAATGTGGTGTTAGGAGTTCAATGGCTACATACATTAGGGAAGGTGACCACCGATTGGAAATAACCGGAGATGGAGTTCAAGGTCAAATGGGAGGCCAATGTTATTGAGGGGGATACTTTTTCAACCTCTCACCCATGAGCTCGCATAATGGAGGGTGATCTGTGGCATGGATATGTGGAGGAAGAGTTATGCATTTCTTGCATCGGGACACAAGAAAAGGCTACGCACCTAGATATATTAGCCTTGTTGGAGTAGCATCAAGGGTTTTTGGAGATGTTCCACTGTGGAGACCACCAAATCGTGGATCTGCTAATACCTGCTGAGTTAGAGGATGGGGTGATTGTAGTTATCACCACCCCTTATGGCATGCACCCAAAGGCCTATAAGGACGAGATAGAGCGGGTCGTCGAAGAGCTGGCTGAGATTGGGACACATCAAAGCCTAGCTTGAGTCCATTTGCTTCTTCCGTGGTGTTGGTGAAGAAGAAAGATGGGACGCCGTGGCTACGTAGACTACCGGCCCTTAATAAAAATAATTTGAAGAACATGGTCTCGATTCCACCCACAGATGGTTGGATGTATGAGTATAGAGTAGATAAATACTTCTTAAGATAGATCCGTACTTGAGGTATCACCAGATACGTGCGAGGGAGCAAGGATGTCCCAAAGATCGCTTTTAGCTTCCATTATGGTCATTTTGAGTTTTTGGTGATGCCCTTCGAGCTAACCAATGCTCCGGATACATTTTTGTCTTTTATGAACCACGTGTTCCGTGGATAGATGAGACACTTTGTCTTAGTTTTCTTTGATTCTATACTCATTTGCTGTACCGTACATGGGGAGGAACACCTCCATCACTTGGAGGAAGTGCTATGCATACCGGAGAGAAACAATCTGACAGGAAGATGTCCAAATGAATTTGGACTAATAGAGATTTTGTACCTTGGGCATGTGATTGTGTGGGTATATGGAGTAAAGGCACACCAAGAGAAGATTCAAAGAGACTTGGGATTAGCCCACACCCGTGAAATATGACTAAGAGGGGGTTCCCGGGAATTTTCACCTATTACGGAGATTTGTAAGGGGGTTCTCAAACTTGCAACACTTTTACACATGATATGACAAAGAGGAGAAAATTTGAGTGGACGCAGAGTACGAGGGAGGAATTTGAGCGGCTCAATAGGTCATGAGTACCCATCTAATTAGCCTTGCTAGACTTCACACTACTTCGTGCTAGAGTGTGATGCCTCTGAAGGGGTTAGTGTTGTTTATTGGCTGTGAGGCCATCCCCATTGCATTTGAGAGCGTAGGTTGTTGCCTCATGAGAGGCTATATTCAATGTATATAAGGATAAGGCGATGGATGCATGCAATCGCCAAATTTAGCAATATCTAGTGGGAAACCGGTTCAAGGTGAAAACATATCACAACAATTTATCTCTCTCTTCCTTCAAAAACAACCAAAGAGGAGAGTAAAGCAAAGTGGGTGAGCAAGCTTCGTGCTTATATGATTTTGAGATTGAGTATGGAAGGGAAAACATAATGTGGTAGCCGATGCCCCTTACCGAGACTAGCAAGATCACAGTTAATGGGTGCCACGTAGATTAGAAAGCTCAACCGTTGGTTGAGTATTCCACATAGGAAGGCTTGTGAGATTCGGATGGCACACAGTGGACACCCGATTCTGTGTGATGGATGATGTGACTCACTAAAAGGACCGGATCTATTTGGTACCAAAGTCTCAGTTGAGGGAGAGATCATGCAGAAAACACATGATTCTCCACTAGGAAAGCACCTGTGTTTCCGAAGACATATCACACTTTTAAAGAGGTATTTTTCGAGGGACCCAAGGGAGTGCGTAGATTTCCGTAGAAAAGGTATAGCCTTCTCATCTGTAGTCAAGGTTAAGCAACCACTCTCATTCCTGTGAGAGGAAATGGGAGAGCGTGTCTATGGACTTCATCACTAAGACTTACCAACTGGCAAGTTGATTTCTGAAGAGTACCGCATGTGCTCTAAGTCTCCACTCTACAGTGAGCTTAGACACATGGTCTCCAAAAAATACCCAAAAAGAAGCTAGAATTCCACCCTTGATGGGGTTTTTATTAAAAATAATTAATTATTTTTAATGGAAGCCTAAGTCTAAACTTAGGTAATTAAAATAATTAAAGTGTATTAATATAACTCAAAGGTAAATCTTCTAGAAAAAGATGAAGATCAAATCAAGTTGACTTTGCCCTTGATTATGTTTTTAACCTAGATATGATTAACGAGAAGGTTATAAGAGAAGGCTTGATGGGCATTTGGAAATCACATAAGGAGAGTGTCTAGAGATCGATTTATCAAGTGAGAAGCGTGAGTGCACCAAGAAATCATTGAAGTGATTCTTTCAAAGGAGGGAAAAGATAGTTCCGCCTGGAGAGATTTTTCTCTTTGAGTCACAGGAATACATCAAAGCAGCAGGAATGCACAGAGAGGACGCAAAAGAGGTAGCAAGGGCTACGATGGGCAAGCAGAAAGAGCCACGAGGCAATGGCCGAGCCTCCGAAGAGATCCGTTATTTTGGCCGAGGATCAATCAGATTTAGTGCCGGAGAGATGCTGTATGAGACTCGTAGGGGCCAGAGAATAATATCCAACCAAAGGTAGCAGATCAATCCGAAGGAGTGGACATACCTCAACTATTGTGATGCAGAGTCAGTGTGCTGCGTGATGGGGCTTGCCGGGTCAGTGGTTGGGTCACACGTGGTCTCCAGTTGTTAGTGTGAGGTAATCCTCACCACTCCTTCACACCTATTATCCCTCTGGCTTCGGGATATTTTATTTGGCATCCATACAGCGAAAAAAACTACCGCTTAATAATACAAACCCTCATTGCGACTAGTTTTCTCGCATTGGGTTTTTTTCGTGACATTAGCCCAAAAATAATGTGCTGTCACTTGTGTGTGTTGTATTTCTCTGCTCAATACTTGTCTTCCGCATTTTATTTATTTTGTGATGGCTATGTCAGAGTTTGCTTCGATATTTACTTGTAGAACACAAGAATAACTTGTAGAATTTAACAAAGAGAGAAGTAATATCAACATGTAGTGAAACTGGTCAACAAAATTTCACATTGCGCGGTAGATATTGAATCTATGTAGTGGTTGAAAAATCAATTCAAGTTTTTACCCACTGTTATCACTAGCCTTTGCACTCTCCCTGTGCATGTTGTTGTTATTTCAGAGGTCAGGCTCGTTGCATGGCCTCCCCAAGACCAGATAAGAGTAATAGACAAAGTCATGGGGGATTTTTGGTAGGAGCTATTCCGTTTGTGACTCATGCCACACCAAAGATTAGCTATCATCTCCAAATTCATGGGAAGAACCTAGATTGTGAAATGTTGCTGGATGGGTACTACTAACTACGTGGACAAGGAAACAAAGAGTGTGGGTCATACACATCCTCAGAGTTTTATACAGCAATAACCTACCACAGCATGTCTATTGGTATGTCCCCTTCGAGCTATTTTTGGATATGATGCACTTACTTTTTTCGACTTGGTGTTTGGAGACAACAGAGTCTCCTGTGAGCTGATGATTGGGTTCAAGAGAGCTGTGATATTCTCCCCGAGCTCTCAAGAATAATTTATGGTGTAGCCCAAAATCAACAAAAGATATATGCCGATAAGCACTGTGGAGAGATAGTTTGAGGTAGGATATTGGTCTACCTAACAAGCACATGTACCCTTATAGACAGATTCGGCCACAAAAAGGGTTCGTAGAAATTTTGGCCACTGCTCTATGGACCTGCACGAGTGGTGAGGAAGGTGGTGAGGTGGCCTACAGTTGGGAGCTGCCTCCCAAGAGCCGGATTCACAACGTATTCCATATCTCACACTCAAAAAGGCGTTGGGACAACACGAGGTAACACCACCTAGTTGCCTCTCGTTAGATGACTGTGGGCATTTGATTTTGACATTCAGAAAGCCATAATCGGGAGACCATGAGAGGAGGTCGGGGAGAACGTAGTAGTCAAAGACATTTGGTCAAGTGGAAGGATTTGCCGGAGGAGGATGCTACTCGGGAAATGAGCAAAATTTGCGAAATTTCTTCGTTTTTTGCCGGGGGGGCCTGTTTCGGGGGTCGACAAACATTTGGAGGGGGGGAGGACCGTAATGTCCCTTCCTAAATTTTTTTTCCGAATTTTCCCAAGGTCTTAGGAAATAAATTTTGACAATTTTGATTAAAGCTAACCTACAAAAATTTGTGGAGAACATAGGAGTAAAATTAAATACGAAATGGGCGAAAAATATGGGACCCATAGGGGAAACACACTTGGAAAAAATCAATTCGAATTCCCCAAAGGAAAAACTAATTATGGAGGGGCCCACAAGGATGCATGGCCAACACTTATAAAAAAGGAAGCGAAAAAGGAAGTCATTGGGCCCTTTGTTCATTTGAGAAATCAATTGCCTTAGTTTTTTTAGCCGAGCTAACATTGTGTCAGTGTTTTGAAGACAAGAGCTTCCTGGTTAAAAGTGAATTCAACCTTCTTCTGCGGACTTCTTTATGCCACCCAAGGAAGGATTTCATTTCGTGATCAGAGAGATAGCATCCATAGGTCCTGCTACACTTAAAGAGGCCAGACACGTTGTTGAGCCAACACCGCACAACAGAGGGAGACAAATGTTGTCAGGAGCTGAGTTATGGAATAATTGTCTATCAGTAAACATGGGGAGGGATCCTTAGCCATTTTTTGAAGCGGTGAGAGCGCCTATGCCTGTGGAGAAGCCTCATCTATAAGGGGTCCATCAAACGACACTGTGGACTACGTCATCCTCTTTATGACTGCTAGGCTTCATAGGATGGAAGCTATTTTGGGTAGCATTTGCCAGAGGAATTCGAAATGTAGGTGTTGGGGAAATATTTGGAGGGGCTCGGAGAGAGTATTACGGTGGACAAAATTCGAATTGGAGGTGGCGAAACTGTGAAGGGTCAATTTTTTAAGGTTGAAATTAGAGGAAACCCTTTCTAAGCTCGGGTTTTGGGAAAGGATCACCTTCCCAAATTCCCAGATTTTCGGGGAAGTTTTCAATGGGTAAATTAGAAGCCGAAATCGTAAAGGCAGTTTTGGAGCAACAAAGTAGTTTTTTGGAGGAGCTTGCTATCAGATCTATTGACTCCCATCGTACTCATCATCTAGTTCTCGTAGCTTTCCTCAGGTGTTTGTGTGCACTTTCTCCAACTTCTATGGCACCACAACATTATCATATAATACAATTTGGCTAGTTTATGGAGTTTGTGCACTTTCTAGTTAATGTATAAATTTCCCCGAAAATTTATGTGTTGTTGTAATTGCATGTTTTCTCGTTATCATTGTTAATTTTCCATTATAAATATTACAAATTAATTTCTCATATTCTTTAAGTTTAGACTTAGTAAATATTTAAAAATTGACTAACAATTTAATTAAGACTTCTAGGCGAATATCCAAAAACAATTTTTGGTTTTGGAGATCTTTATATTCTAGCCTCTCCACAAAATTTCAAGGCTAGAATACATCTGATGCTACAAAACTAACACTCCCTCTAGAGAGGAATGTGTTCTAGTGCTACAAATCGCTACCAAAACACACCGTATTTGCACCATCTCGTGTCATGCTACCGATGTCCGGCCATACTTCCCACTTCCCACCAAATCCATCGCGCAACTCGATATGAGCCACATCTATGCCGCCGCCGACCTCTCGCTCAACTACTCAAACACTCGCAACTCCCTCCTCATTTGTTGTTGCCGCAACTACAACATCCGAAACCGAGAAGCATCCGACATACCGAACCAATTGTGTTCAGAGATGCATTTGTCACCCGAGTCCCGACTACTACTAGCATCTCGTACCGTCAATGAAGGCTTTGTACTGTCGTCGACTCGCACCGTCCCCAACCGTACTTTTTCCAACTCGCGCCTCGCACTCCCTAGCATCCTCTCGACTATTACCAGACTCTCGCATCCGTCACCCCGGCATTTGACCGCACCAACCGTCACCGGTCCATCCCGAAGCACCGAATATTGTGGGCCTCGTAGAAAGGTATTGATCTAAAAGGTGGGACTCCCCGCTTTATCTTCCCATTTGTAGCGCTTCCGGGGATACAAAAACCAAGTCGCTCCACCCTCACTCCTAGAGGCTCACGAACATCGGCACATTCCTCAGCCTCGGGAGGAAAGTTCATTTATCTTTTCCAAGAGCCGCTAGTCCTCAAGGTACTCGTCCTTATCCTTCTTTCCTAAGAGGACATTGGGTAATGTAGTGTCAAAAATCACCACACTTAAAGCACTTGACCTTTGGATGGTGTCATTCTTCTTCTTCTATTTCCTCTTCATTTCTCGAATGGGACCCTTCGATGCGAGGCCACATTCTCCTCCTTCACTTGCTTTGATTTGCTGTTGTTGCCACCGATGGAGCTCTTTACCAAGCCTTGTCTCAAATCCCCGCCGCCGCCGCAAGCGTCCATCGTCCTATCCCCCCACCTTGGCAAGGTGTCTCTTCCCAAGATACTTTGGAGAAATACCTTCCACTCCTCTAAGACATTTTTGAGTGCCAATCACACTAGCTTTGTGGGTTGAGGTGGATGCCTTCCAACAACCACAATCTGGTCTCGTATCTCCCGAACTCGGTGAGGAAGGGGTTCATGCGTTCCTCTTTCTCGCATTCTGGGCATCTTAGCTTCTCCTCCAAGCACATCTTCCGTCGTCGAAAGTTTTCCCTAGTACAACGGGAAAGTGTATCCCACATCTTTGGTTGTTCCTTGGCCGAATATGTGTGATACAATGTGATCCCGAACACCATCAAGGATCACCCTTTGCCCGCGCGCCATCTCTCCCTTCGTACCTCCTTCGGTACCGACCCCATCCGTGGAACCAATACCACACATTATCGATATACGCCTTGAGATCAAACTCAACTAGAAGGAAGGAGATCCTTGCTCTCTAGATGACATAATTGGAAGCACCATCCAACCTATCTCGATCACGAAGCCCAACAAAGGCTATCTCAAAAATGTCGAAAAATATCCTCTTCCTTCTACTCAATTGTTGCTCAGCCGATTCACACTCCTTATGGAGTGAGAGACCTCCGTTCACAACGACCGTTGATTTGCAAGGGAAATTAATTTATTGAGACTAGAAGTTCGAGGAAAAGTTTCTTCGTGTGTGTCGCTCTTCCATTTGATGCTAGTTCTTCTTCAGAAAATTGTTGCAAACCATCAAGGCCCGCCCAGAGATCTGCCTACGAAAAATACCGGCTTCTCCTCTACCTTTGTAATCCTCAATCTAGTGAGATCAAAATTTTTGTCCCTCTCTCAAAAATCGATTCTCCTCAAGAAATTTGACCTCTCGTCCAAGGTGACTACGCTTCCCTTTGGGGTTTTGATTTGCTACCCACACTAAAAAATGAAACTCTTCTTTTCTTTGCTATTGAGCTCTCTCAATGATGATTTGCGTCCGATACCATGTGAAAATTCAATGACCCGAATCCTATTGGCAAAGAATCGAAATAACCTTTTAATTGTTAACCACTTTTAACAATTTATTTACCGTTTGTTACAAAAACTACTAAATCAATCACACGGAAACTTCACACAAATAAACCGCGGAAGAAATAAATGCTTTTGAAGAAATGCTAGTACACACAAAATGACACAATTATTTTTACCTAAAATCCTTAAAAAACCCAACTTGGGAAAACTAATGCAACAACTAAGAGTTTTATTATTATGCAATGTGCTGAAATAATTTGAGTACAACCGAATGCCGAAACCGGAGATCCTATAGAGAAAAACTCCCAAGAAAACGAAAGGAGAAATTTCCTCACCCACAGGAAAACTTAGCTCGACCTTAGCTCAAATTGAGCGTCCAAACCGGCTCTACGAACACCGCAGACCGCTCCCAGCGCAAGCTCACTTCTACTCAACTAGGAACAACTTCTCCTCGTCGTCTAGTCATCTATTATATGGGAAAATGTCTCTCTTGGCCTTCCGGAACCTTCCGCGCGCAAATTTTCTTTGGCACCAAAACCTCCGTTTTCCTCCCCAACAAATTTGAAATTGCCCTCTATGTCAAACCCTTTCCGCAAATTCACCGCCGAATCCGGAATCCTTCGACTTCACTATCTCTGGCCCTCTCTTCGCCTTCGGGTCTCACCGACTCTCTCTCGAAGAAATTGAAAGATGTTACCTCGAAATCGTATCCGCCAAGGAAATTGAACTCGGTCAAGTGATTTTCTCTAAGCCCTATCGACTTCTTTCTATAATCCTCTCGTTGGAGACTTCAATGACCAAGATTAGATCTTAATCGATGGATATGATTAACTTCGAAGTCGATTCGTGTGATTTTCTAGAAATTCACACCTTGACTTAATTAACTATGATTAATTAGTTATATCCTCTTAGTTTAGACTTAGGAAAAATTAAAATTACCGAATAATCTAATTAAGTTACTTCTACGTGAATTTATAAACAATTTCCGGGTTTTGAGATCTCATGTATTCTAGCTTCTCCACAAATTTTCAAGGCTATACCACATCTGATGCTACAAAATTACTCTGGTGGGATCACCCATCAACCCTTCAAGGGTTGGTGGGTCCAAGTCTCCCGTAATCAACACCCACACATAGACATCCTACGGATGGTTTTGCCTTGAGGCATAGTGATGGTGTTTACCCATCCAAGCGTATGGCCCGAGGCATGGTGGTAGTATGTTTGCATCTCCCATCCACCGGATAGATACCCAACGCCACATTGTGATAATTTACAGAAGCCCAAATACACTTATTGGAGGTTTGGGTGCTAGCCTTCACACAATCACTCTAACAACAAGTTTATACTAACCCTAGGATATTTATGAGCGAGCAACTTCCGAGGTTGTTACCTATCAATCCAACGACAATGTAATTAAAATTCCGTAAAGACCGGTTTGGACTTATGTATACCCACACGGTCTTTATTACACCTTTTACATTGATAGAATAACCAATGCCGAACCTGCCATTTTACTATACAATAAGATAATCAAAATAATAGAAGGCTTAGTTTGAATTCCATAACGAGGCCGATTTCGATAGCTGTATTTCACAATTGAAAAGAATAAGGCCTAGGTCGGATTTCATAACTAAGACATGTAAGTTATATATATATATATATATATATATATATATATATATATATATATATATATATATATATATATATATATATATATATATATAAGTAATTGATTTACGTCTCCTTCTCGTCGAGCTAGCATAAACTTGCACCGGCCATATTGGAATTAATATATGTATATATCATTAAGTTTTGCATGAAATGCTTGGGTCGATTTGCATGTGAATTTTAATTCATAAATTCACATAAGTTATGTTAAAATATCGAGATGTGCTTTATATCATCGTATGTTTAAAGCACCCAAAATATGATTTCAACCTCCCTCTCGCGTTTAGGTCCTCGAAATTCCGAATGAAAACTAGAAAATAAAATGCAAAAACGATAGTCTAAAGCAACATATACCCGTGATTATTCATATGTTCGCTCTTCCTCCCTCAATACCATCACCCTCGCCCTTCACCCTCGAACAACTCGTTTTTTTCAATACAAATTGGGGGTTGCCTCCCTATGACTCTTCATGCTACCTTACTGATTAAATTACCTTCTTTTGATGCATGAGAAGGAAATTCAATCATGTTTTCTCAAAAGATAAATACTTGCATTAATGGACACTTAGTCTCTTAATGTATGACATGGCAACAGCTACAATCGCCCTTCTCGTAATCTAACCTCGTATTTCTTCACAGGTCATTAATAATTAAATGGATTATAAGTAATTACATTGCCACATAATTAAAATACTCAAATGTAATTAATTATGATCACAATTAATTATGGTCATCTCGATAATTACAAATGATTAATCATAGTTAATTATGATTTAAAATTAATCGTGATTAATTATGGTGCTCAATTATTATGATTACAATTAATTATTAATTGCAAATTTACTATTAATTGTTTATTCAAGTGTTGAAAACATGATTAATGCTTAAATAGGGTATTCACTAACCTCGAAATAAGAGTGGATTTCACGAGTAACGATATTTATTATATTAAAACAAAGAGGTTCGCTAGCAATCATATATTGCGTTGAGATAATTAATTACACAAAAATGTTTATAAATATTATAATTAAGGTAAGGGCGTTATAAACCCTACCAGCTTAAAGGTTACATTTTTAGGTTTTATGAATTTTTCCTTTACCTGGCCCTGTTTGTCAACATCCCTCCATCATTATTTTTGTCTTGTGCTATCTTGAACTTCTATTTTATACCAATAAGTTCGTTCAACTTACTTAAACATATCCGGCTAGAGAGCTACCATATTTACGGTTCATCACACAAATAATAGGCTTGTTACACTCTACCATACAAAGCCTTGAAGGGGCTTGTTATGGCAACACTCCTTGACCACAAAGGAGTAAGTCTTACACATCATAGTTCATTTCTGCCAAAATATTTGAATGGTGGGATGGCTTCTTAAAGAGTTTGAAATAATTTCAACCTTTAGGACTTTCATGCATTTGTAGTAATATCCTCTAAAGGGAAATAAATTGAAAGTAATAAAATGTAAAATTGCCGTACGTATATAGAAAATACAATACAAGAATCCGCATCGACCGAACAATTGCACATAGGATTCCGCAAACTCAAGTTTTCATTTTATTAATCAGCACATAGAGAGGAGTACAAGAAAATCAAAGAGGTGCACCTATCCTTGCCCTAGGCAAGTGGAGACCTCTCGTACGTAATAATGGCCGCAACAAGGACAGCTGGCCCTAGCTTCTTCGAAGACTCAAGCCGGACCGCGCCGGGTATCATGGGCTGGAAGGTCGGAAAACACCGATCTCGTACCCAAACCCTCACCAATGGAAAACGTCGTCTCCGCTAGTGACAAATAAGAGAAACAAAGATGAAGTACTAAGCACCAAAACCTCCACGTACGGACTGCCCATCGAATGCCAGGTCATGAGCCCACCACACACAAGTCGCTTCCTCGATCGGGGCCCTACCCGGTGGATCTGCCTCCCTAATGCTCGTATCTGCCGGACCGGCTTCCAATCAGACCGCGTCCCATCCCTCCCATCTCTAAGGCTCTGTCTCAGACCGCATCTGCCACCAATCCTTCGGACCTATGCCGGGATCCGACAATATCTTCGCATCCTCGGTGCCTTCTCCAAGGCCGGATCCGATGTTAACTTCTTCGTATCTAGGCTAGATCTGCCAATATCTCTCGTATCTGCACCCCAAGTCAAGATCTAGTGCTATACCCTCCGCATCCGCAACATACAAAACCAGATCCGCAAATATCCGCCGCATTCACCGCCAAGGTCGCATTCATCAATGACCTTCAGACCGCGTCCTCTCTTCGCAATCGGGACAACACCTTCTCTCCCCTGGCCGGCCCCATCCGCGTCCTTCCCTCCCCCGACGCCGCGCCTCGGCTGACCGGGACCGCGGCTCCTCCTCGGGAATGGGGCCGTCTCTCACTCTCCTAGGCTGACCGTCCTCTCTCCCCGGCGAAACACGTCCTTCCTCTCGAACCGCGTGCCCACAAGAGGGCTTTTCTTCCAGACCGCACCAGAAACTCGCTCGCTACTTTGCTACCGAAACCGAAAGGTGTACTCGTAATGCACCTACTAGGGCGGGCACTGTCCCCCGAAGCTAAGGGTGAAACCAGAACAACCTTACCAGGCGGTGCACTTAAGTCCCCCGAGGCTAAGGGAGAGATCTCCGACCGTAGACACTTCGTTGCACTAAACAAAGGTCGTTGCACCGACCAAACAACCGGGCGTGGCCGAAGCAGAAGGTAAGTCTAGCTCTAACAATAATATCAAATCATGGATGATCCAAATGAGATGAGAACCTCCTTTTTATAATGCCAAAACTCCCTCCAAAACTTAATCCCCCTTGATCTCGCGTAGCTACCTTGGGTCAGCCCGATGCCTCCCCTATCATGCTTATGTGGACCCCCAAGGCCCTCTAAGCTACAACGTCAATCTACTAGGAAAAGAACACTTTATTATAAAGTGAGGTGACTAAAGTGAGGTGACCCCTCTTATTTCTCACTTTATGTATTATTTTCCTAACTAAAGCGGCAAAATAAAGCAAAAATGAAATATTCCAATTAGCAAGGCCAATTGGGAATATTGCTAGCCTTCCCTGCAAAACGTTGCTTGTCCTCACAAATCAAGAGACGGATGCCGTAAGATCTTCTCATCCTCCCAAGTGGCATCCTCATCCCAAGCAGTATCTTTCCATCTCACCAAGAACTTCGATCTCTCGCTCCGTACCGGTTTCTCCCCGGTGTCAATAACATTCTCCTACTGCACACCAAGTGCCCCTCATCATCCGTCGGTGGTAGTTCCCCGTGACCGGCCACGCGCTGGCCTGCCTTCTTCAGCATGATACATGGAAGATGTTATGAATCCGCTCTTTGGGGTGCCTAACTCATATGCAACTCGCCCGATCCGACGTATCACCCCGTACGCCTGGCCCCCCCCCCCCCCCCCCCCCCCCCCCCCCCCCCCCCTCGTTTGAGTGAAGACTGCTTGTGATACGTAACCGTAGGCAGACTGTGTCCCCCACCTCAAAGTGTTTCTCCACCCGACCTCTTATCTCGCATACACTGCTGATTTTGTAAGCGGCTATGTTGTCCTTGAGAGCCCGTGAGGATGTCTTGGCTCTCTTGGGATCCATACCTGGCTCGCGAGCCTCGCTAACACCAAACATCATGTCCACAAAAGATAGGGAACAAACGCTAGCCGCATAGAAAGGTGTCACGCCAATGGACATGTGGTGGGTTGTGTTGCAGCGCACCTCGCCTGCATGTAGCCATTTCAGCCACGTTCGCCGCCCATCGACGTAGTTACGCAAGTAGCCCTGCACCACTTGGTTAACTATCTCCGTCGCCCGTCCGTTCCGGGGATGATAACTAGTGCTCTCTGTCAACTCAGCACTCCACTAGCGAAAGAGCTCTGCCAAAAAACCGTCCATAAAACTAACAACCTCGTCGCTAACAATGGTCTTGGGTAGACCATGAATCTGGAAAACCTCTCGAAAAACACTGCCTAATTGGTGTCAGATAATGCGCCGAAATGGCTAAAACACATATTTCCTCACAATTTCTCGGTCAACTACTACTTAAGGCCCTGCCCCCGCACCGTGGGCAACCCCGTGATGAAGTCCATCGGGAACACTCTCCTACCCCCCCCCTCTGAATGGGAAGCTGGGCCGGCAACAACCCCAGCAGATGGCTCGTCTCCCCTTGTTTCGCCGGCAAACCTCGCACCTCCTCGACATGCCGGGAGCACGTCCTCCCCTGAGGCTCTTTCCATGCAAATTCTCCTGATGGCCCCGTACATCTTGGTGAACCTCCATGGCCCGCGCCAATGGTGAATCATGAGAAGCTCGGAGTATCTTCCTTGAGCCGAGATCCCCCGCCGAAGAAGATCCCCACCGTAACAGATGACCTCATCGGCCACCCGTACCGCTATCCCATACTCGTCCATCCAAAGACTAAGGCAAATCTATTTTTGGAATACTAACCGCAGTCGAGTTTTCCAATCAGCGTCCAAGCTCATGAGTGGAGCACGTGCTGGTCTACGGGAGGCAGTATCTGCTACCACGTTATTTTTTCCTTGACATACTAATGTCAAAGTCATATATGCCCGGATTCGTCGATCCATTTCTCACGCTCTTGCAAATCGGCTTCTCGTCTCCGTAAAGTACCAGGCCGTTATGATCCGTTCCTCACCCCCGAATCTGCCACCTACTGTGTACCGCCGGAATTTGGCCAATGCATGCATGATGTCCAAAGATCTCTTTGTCATATATGGGATAAAGCTCGTGTGGAAGGAGCCCGGTTTCGAACGCAATCGGATGACCCTCCCGCATCAAACTCGCCCCAATGCTCTCTCCCGATGCATCGCACCCGTGAAAGGTCGTAGCAAATCGCAATGCCAACACAAGACAACTACTCATCACCTCTTGAGCTTATCGAAAGCTCGCCAAGCGGTATCCGTCCAACCGAATGCCCTTCGCCGCCCTTCCGTGAGGGGTGCAAAAGAAGTCGTGAGAAGCCCTGACGAACTTCCGTAGTAAGCACATACCAATGAACCCCCTAAGCTCACACATTCCGCGGCTCGCCGGGCCCCTCGATAGCCCGGATCTTCTCCTCGTGTGGACTCTCACCCCGTCCACCTCCGATGATGTGTCCCAAATACAACATCTTCACAACTAAACTCACACTTGGAGAGCTTGGCAAAGAATCGTCGCCCCTCCAATGTGCAAGACCGTTCAATGTGCCGAGGTGCTCCCTCCCCAGTCTCCGCTCGTATATGAGGACATCATCAAAGAAACCGCAAGATGAACTTCTCGTATGATCCCCGAAAATATGGTTCATGCAAGACCGGAAAGCATATGTGCATTGGTCACCAACCCAAAGATGACCGTAAACTCAAAGTGCCCATAATGACACCTCGAAAGCGCTCTTGGGAATGTCCTTGCCCTCACGCGTATCCGATGATACTCCTGTGATCTTAAATCGATCTGAGAGAAGAACCGCGTTCCCTTCAACTCATCCATCAACTCATCGATCCGGAATGGGGTACCTCGTCTTTAGGGTCTTTTTGTTCGTAGCCTCGTAGTCAATGCACATGCGTAACAAAGTCAGTTCTTCTTTCACCAAAGACGATCGAAGAAGCGAAAGGATCGGTGTCAGTCGAATGTGCTCAAGGGCCAGCAGCCCCCGAATGGCCCGCTCTACCTCGTCCCGATAGGCTTTGGGATGCCTATACGGTGGCAGTGATTACCGCCCGTATCCCCCGCTCCGCCCGATCGTGTCAAACCCCCATCCGCGTCGTCCCGGCGGAATATTCTGCAACCATCACAGACTGGCCGAGAAGAGTCCGTAGACTGCAGCACCGTCCGTCCGCATCTACCGTCTTCCGAAGCCCGCAACTCGGGACCGCTCACTTCCTATATCTCTTGCGAATGTCGCCTCCATGCGGTGTGCCGACACTGTCCGAGGTGGATATGTGTTCGTCTCTGGGATCTTCTCATGCCTTCCCGTTCTGGGATCATCTACCCATCTCCGTATTTCCAATCAAGCAGACCTTTCCCGCAGTAATAAAGCTACTGAATCCCCAATATCACATTGGTGTCCGGAATGTCCACCATAAAGAAGTGATTCGTCAATGTATAGGTGCCCATCGTCACCGATAACTCGGGGTACATATCGAGCACAAGCCATGGTCTGATCTCCCGGGACCAAAACGGAAAACTTCAAAGCCCTCCGTTCTGCATGCCTCTCCGTGCAACCATCCGGGCATCAATGAAGCCGTGCAGCCCCACCGTCGACCAAGACCAAAACTCTCTCGTCCCCGCACTGTCCCACGCACACGCAATGTCGTGCACTTGGGGACCTTCGAATGCCGCCAGAGCTCCCCGCAGGTGCGAATGAAGCTCCACTCGCATCGGCTGGTGGAGGGTGGCGGCACTCGCGCCGCATAACATCCTCCCCCGTCTCCCTCATCATCCCCCTCATCCTCTTCCCCTCACGTTTTCCTGGGAGAAGACCCTCTATGAAAATGTGCCTCTCCCCCCGCCGTACACCTCCCCCCCGTAGTCCCGGCGGCCCACGGCTCCCCGGCGGGGTGTGTAGGGGTGACAATCGGCTCTCGGTCTCGCCCTCTCCGGCCCTCATCATCAAACCTGCCTCGTCCTGGATTCGCCTGAGAGGCGGAACCCTCGTGTCCTTACCCTTAGGCTAGAAAGCCTGTCTTCGGGGGACAAGGTGCCGAGTCCTAGCAAGACATCTTGTAGGTCACGGCCCTACCGATAGCATCCCGTAGTGTAGCCGGTTTGTTTGACCGATTCAGGCCACGAAGTGGCTCGATGTGCCCCCTCCACAAACCTGCGGACCATCCGAGCTGTCGACAGTCATATACCATCATCGAGACCCCGTAGTTCCAGATGTAGCGTCTCTCGCACTCCCCGTCCGTCCGAGCTTGGCCGCCCGAAGAAAGGCCGTTTCCGGGGTCCTTCCTCGTCAAAACGTTCCACCACTCTCCGGTGAACCAAGCATATGTCGTCACCGCAATGTCCTGTTGTTGTCAACCCATGAAACCACCCGGCCCCGGGCCTCACCCTCTAAATGCAATGCAGCCATCTTAATGGCCTCCCTCTCTCGGCATCCGGTTGTCGAAAATAGAGGTCTAGTTTCTCCACCCAAGACTTTGTCGAGGCTCGCGAACTATCAAATATTTACAAATGAAATTGCTCGCTGCACGGTGACCATCAATGTGGGAGCCACGTCCTCGTGTCGCTCCCCGCCATAAGTCTTGCCGCCACATCGGAACCGGATATAGCGTATCTAAAGGGAAAGCATCCATGAATGCCGGTCCCGTTCCTCGCCAATCCGCAAAATAGCCGTATGTTGAGTCGGGACCCCATCTCTTGGTGCCGTTGGCTCTTCCTCTACCGGAAAGGTAGGCATGGTGGGTCACGTGGGTGCGGAATTGACCCTCTCAGCGTCGTCACAATGGGAATAGCGTCCGGTATGTAGCCAGAGCCACGCCCCGATCCCTCTCCCAATTGAGAACCCTAGGGGTTTCTTCCTCGTGTTTCCCACAAATGCAATTTCTTTGGTTACATCCTCGTATGAATGTATCCATCTTCTGCCCAACTTCACAATTATGTCCTCCATTGGACTCCGCTCGTTCCGTCTCGAATCGAATCACTTCGAAGAGACTCTTCCGATGGGCGTAGCTGTCCCCGGCCATAGACCGTTAGCACCACAAAGCCGAGCGTATCTATGCTCGATACCAAAGGCCCAACCACTACACCAAAAGCTCGAACTGTTAGTGAGGGCGGCACTTGCAGGGCATAGGCTCCAAGGCCCACCGGAGCATCTCGGACGGGACCTCGCGCAAATTTCAATTACGCAAACCTCGGCGCCGCGTCGAAGGCCCGACCCGATCCTCGGGGTCAGTGAGCGTGTCGCCCTAAACAGGATATGCCTCACCACGCTCCGCAGTCTCGACCGAGACCTCGGCTCGATACCACCATAATATCCTCAAAGGAACAACGCATAATAAAAAATGTAAAATTGCCGTACAGACATAGAAACACAATGGCGCAACCGCATCACCGAACAATTGCACATAGTGATTCCGTAAAATCGAGCTATTTTTATTAATTCGAAAGTACATAGAGAGTGAGTACAAGAAAACCGAGGCACCTATCTCTGCCCCAGGCAAGTGGAGACCCTCTCGCATGTATTACCGACAATAAGGACAAGGCCCTAGCTTTCCGAAGACCTGTTGATCAAGGCTGGCATCAGGTCAAGGTCGGGAAAACACTATCTTTTACTCCAAACCTCACCAATGGAAAACGCCGTTCCCTCGCTAGTGACAATACAGAAACAAGATGAAGCACTACACCAAAACCTCCGTACGTACGGACCGGGGCCCATCGAATGCTAGAAAACGTCGTTGAGCTCACTCACACACAAGCTCGCTCCTCGCACGTCGTCTCACTGTGACCGCCCAATGCTCGCATCCGCCGGATCTCAAGCTTCCAACCGCACCGCGTCTCATTCTCTCCTGGACCGCGTCCTCCCAGGATCGATCGCGACCAATCTCGCATCTATGTCGGGATCCGGACAATATCTTCGCATCTCAGCCTTTCCAAGGTCGGATTCCGATGTTAACTCTTCACATTCAGGCTAGACCGGCCATCATCTCTCCTCGCACCGCACCCTCCCGCGTCGGACTCAGTGCTATACCTCCGCACCGCAACACAACAAAACTAGATCCGCAAATATCGCTCGTATCTACCTCGCGTCCGGATCTATCAATGACCTTCGCAGACCGCGTCCTCCTCGAATCGACGTCGGGCCTTTCTCCCCCACAAACCGCGCGCTCCTTCCCCCCCCCCGGGACGCGTTTCCCCGCGCGCGCACCGGGGATCGCGTCCTCCCCCGGAACAGCCGTCCTCACTTCCTCCTAGGCGATCGCCGTTCCCTCCCCGGGCAGTAAACGCCGTCCTTCTTCCGAACTGCGCAGCCACAAGAGGGCTTTTTCTCTCCGCACCGCACTAGAAACCGCCGCTACTTTTGCTACATCACAATCGAAAGGTGTACTCGGTATGTAACCTTACTAGGGCGGCACTCGAAGTCCCCCGAAGTTGCGGGTGAAATCCGTAAATGTCCTTGCTTGTGGCGGTGCACTCAAGTCCCCCGAGGCTAAGGGAGAGACCTCCGACCGGAGACACTTATTGCACTAAACAAGGTTGCATCGACTAAACAACCCAAGGCAGACAAGGCATTACGTGTCTAGCTCAACAACAAATCATGGATGATCCAAATGAGGAACCCTCCTTTTATAATGTCAAACTCCCTCCAAAACTTAACTTTTCGATCTCGCGTAGTTTACCTCGGGGTCGCCCCGATGCCTCCCTATCATGCTTATGACCCCCAAGGCCCCTCTTCTAAGTTACAACGTCAATCTACTAGGAAAAGAACACTTTATTATAAAGTGAGGTGACTAAAGTGAGGTGACCCCCTCTTATTTCTCACTTTATGTATTATTTCTAACCAAAGCGGCAAAATAAAGCAAAAATGAAATATTCCAATTAGCAAGGCTAATTGGGAATATTACAATTTGGCAAGTTGTGGCAAGTATAAACTATATGGAAAAAAATTTAGTAGTATAGGGGAGTAGATTGTGATATATATGCACAAGATAATGTACTATGTCTAAGAAATATACATATCCTAAATCAGTCACACAACTATAAGAGTGGCCTTTTACATAAACCGTGTTTTATAAAAGAAACAACATTTAGAAATCATAATACATGCATAAAGAATCTCATAAATCCTTCATGAAACCTTCACTAGCATGCTCTACACAACATATAGATGATTTGCCATAAGACCGAATGATAATTAACTATTAGATCCTCTAGCAAAGGGTTTTACTCATACTTCATAGTTTACAACTCATAAATTAGATAAATAAAATAACAAGAGAAACACACCATACATTTGATAGTCCTTGAAAACACAAAGTCCTCCAAGACAGCCAGGGGATATTCACACATAGGAAATAGTCTTATCCGTAGATTCCTACACAAAAGACAGAAGTGCAAAAAGGATTTTCATTATGAACAAGTCTTCAAAGTTGACCAAAATCCAACCCTCAAATGGTATTTACAAATGATATTTATAGAGAGAGGCACCAACTTCATCTCACCTAAAAATAAGGATCCAATTTCTCTTCCTCTCATTACATAGTATTCAATATTAATAAGGATATATCCTATCAAAGAGCAACTAACAAGAGTTGTAACAAGAACTTATTAGACAACTAACAATTCGAATGTTGCTAAGTGGCCAGCAACCCGCCTCTTACTTTTCTACCCATCCTGCCTCTCCATGATCTTGGTTCTTTAAAACCATATGGCTTCATTAGATGTGTCATTTAACAACCTCAAAACCACTTATCAACCATTACTTGACATGTCCATATCATTAGATTCCTCATCATCCTTGGACTAGCCTTAAAATTCTACCGACAAGACATAAAAAATCATTAAAAATGGACGCTATCGAACTTCCGATAAAAATCGTAGCCACCACCGGTAGCGCCCTGCTTTCCTTTTTAAAAAATGCACAACAAGATATTTGAAAATTATGTGCAAGACAAAAACATTCGAAATTGAGTTGTTCCAAAATATATCTAATAGGAAAATGATACCTCTATTGGGACATCATTTTACTTCTCCTCCATATGAGCTGCAATTTCTACAAGCTTGTTCAAATCTGATTTACTATCAATTGTTGATTGTGACCTTGTAGTCCTAGTGGTTGTCTTTGGTAATGGCATTTTTCTCTTCCGAGCTCTTTTGGACCTTTTCTTCTTGCATATTTACAGCTCGAGGGAGTTTTACCCTTTTCTTCTTCTTGAACCCACTAGGATTTAACTGAAGGAGTTGCTGCGTCGTGAATCTTCTATCGTCTTTCCACATCTATAAATTTTGGTCATCAAGCTTAGGTTATGTAGGGCTTTGATCCTCTGTACTTGAATTTGTTTCTATTCTTTGTATGTCTTTTCCGCTCGATAACAACTTGTATTTTCCCGTCGCTAACATCATACCTCGCATCCTTTAGAGCTCTTCAATCATTTGGTGGGTCATAAATCTTTGAACCTTATGCTAAATGTTTGCAACCGAACTTCCGAGAGCACTTATTTTTTTTATTTTTCTGCAAATGCAATTTTTCCTTTCTCGTCAGGCTCTTTTCATATACCCTGCAAGAGAAACAAGAGGCACAATCTTCATTGATTGGCTTGCGAATAGATGAACCTCCTTTTTCAACTTCTCTTCAACTTTGGTTGTAGAGTCTTTTCCTTTTGTCCTTAGCCTTCTTGTAGATATTTACCTTTTTTTTATTTTCTTTCTTTGTAGTCCTTTTACCAACCGATGAAGTAGTTGGTTTCCCCATTTTTCCCTTCTACTCAATAGGTTGAGAATGTTGCTATGAGGCTGAGGTTGTTGAGCAGAATGTTTTTGTGTAGGGTGCAAAGTTGCCCCGCTCTATAAAACAGGGAAGCGTCTTCAAGTTTGGTTTCGTTTTGATTTTCTTCAACAATCAACGCCTTGGGAGTCGATGGTAGATGTTATAATCAAGTCAGACATGGGTTTGTATTCTAGCTTACATCTTAGTCAATCTTTTCAGCAGGAAGAAAGGAAGGTTGAGAGTCTTCACACTGCAAGGTGAAACAAAACTCATGTGATACAAAAAATACAATAGTACCCTCTCATAAGTAAAATAAACGAGTCAAGAGCTTGCATTTCATCCCATTCATCCTTTTTTGAGATAATCACTAGGAATCCCTTTGTATCATTTAAGTTCTCTTATTCATCCTTGATGAAGTTGTTCATGTCTTCAAAGGACAACTGTTTTTGAACCATTCTCTCCTTCTCGTGGGAGTGTGGTTTCATCAATGGATTCTATTGATACCGTAGTTTTTTGAGGCGATAAACATTTGCTTCTTGTCCATCGAACAAGAGGAAATAATTTGGCTAATCCTAGATGAGAGCCTAACCTTGATGCAAATGGCACTCCTGTTAGTACAAAAACCTCCCCACATTTGGTTGGCATCTATTAAATCAGCCCCATGAGGTTCAACACGGTTAATTTTTCTCCCTCTCTTTAGTCATCCTATAAATAAAGAAGGTTGTCTACTAAATTTTTTGTGATTCCATCCTTTGGCACATTAGGTCTTAAATGGATCAAGATATCTATATTAGATTTGAAAGTATTTCACATCAAATCTAATCATCATGGTTGACATGTTCACTTTTATTTTGCATTAACTTTTAAGTTTACATTTGGTATTAGAGCCATTCGATTTATTTGATTTGAATATTTTACTTCATTTCTTTCTCTAAATTAAATTTTTCTCTCTACGATGGTATTTTCCTTTAATACATTTGATAAAAAATAAATATCTTCATTGGTTTTCTTCCGAAATCATGATTGATTAGAGAATTTAATTTACAATTATGTTAAGATAATGGTGGTTTTAGAGAGAGAGAATGTAGTTAATTATTATGATATACAAAAGATTAGTGTATATGAGTTTTAATATATACATATGAAGGTATTTCACTCATGATTTGAGTTAACTTTCAATGATCGTATATGGTGACAATTTAGTATCCGAAACACAATAATATGAAAGAACTAATGGGTATAGACATTTAATGACAATTAATTGTAGAGTTATAATCGAGAATTATGAATTATGCATATATCATAAATGTAATTTATAGTAATGGATGCCAAAAACATTATTTGAACATGGTATCAAGAAAATAGATATTTATATGATTTTCCATGTATTATTACAAAACATGCATACCTTGTTTTAAGTTAATTCAAGATAACATGACATGGCTTTAAGGTTTTACGTTATGTATCGTGATGCTGAAATATATGCACATGAATCAACACCATGATATGCATCATTTTTGTGACACTGTCATTGTATTGTTATTTTCACGTGTTTCTTTTATATATTTTGACTATGTATGATTAAAATTAATGCATTGACATTATGATTAACTAATGTACTAATTTTTAATCGTTTTGATGTATTGACCTCAAGAATATTCGATACATTTTTTTACTATCCTTGATGTTATTATATGCTTGTAACATTTAATTGATGAATAAAGTAGCCACAACATCTTAAGTCAATGATAAAGTACAATCACATATTTGATGCACGTGATTATATTAATGAATAGTGTCAAAATTGTGATTAAATCATGAAAATGATATGTCTTTGCCCCATATGGAGGAAATCACAATTCATGAATTAATCAGAAAATGATGATAAATTGGGAATCAAATTAGAGACGATTTTGAATACCCATGTAATCATTCATCTCCTATTGATGTTAGATCTATTAGTTGCATTATAAATTCATTGAGCAAATAAATTGGCGTATTGTAATCTTGGCCCACAGAGATTATGATGACACACTATTTTGATTTTAGTATTATTAATGTGGATTAAAATAAATTATGGTCATATATGAATCGTATCATTTTATGTTTAATTTTGCATATATTCCATCTTCAGTTATGTCTAATGAAACATCTTGTGTTCCAATGTTAATCGGTGATAATTTGAGGATTTGAAGGAGAAAAATATCCTTACATTAGGGCATGGACTTAGATTTGGTGTTCCATGAGAATGAACCACCTTGCCTACAAAATCTAATACACTTGCAAAGAGGGCCTTATATGAGTGGTGGGGAAACTAATTTCTTAAGTCTATTGTTCATAAAGAACCATGTTGGAATAGGTATTTAGTCTCATTCCATAATTCCCTAAGATAAATAAATCCATTAATGTTGTTGAAAGTATGGATTTCCTATAAAAGGCACTAATAATACCCTAATGAATAAACTATATCAATGAAACCTAGTGATATGAGCACATGAACACATTAAGGAAATGAGAGACGTAGCTCGAGTAAAAGCTTATAGGTCAGTATTATCGCAGTTTTTCCTGTCTAACTGGTGACTTGCTAGACCTACGCCTACATAATATGGGCCATTTAAGATTTCTTATAATACACGAAGGAGAAATGGTCAATTAATGAACTATTGACCATGTGTTCAAGAGGAAGGAGATTCAAGTAGGAGAAAAACTAAAAAGTGCTCATCTAGTGATTCATGGAAAGGGACGTTTAGAAAAATGAAAAGAGTGCTCACTTTAAGAAAAAACATAACTAGTTAAGTCAAGAATAAGGATACCATCAACGTTTTTTTTTTTTTTGCCGAAGAAATCTAAACATCAAGAAAGAGTGCTCCAAATGTAAAGGCTGGCTTGAAAAGAAAGGTAATATTGTTTATTTAGTGTGTTGTGAATCTAATATGTTTAATAAATTTCATAATGCTTATGGATTGAATTTGGTTCTACAATCCATATTACTAATATAATGCAAGGTTTAATCAACTACATGAAACCTAAGAAAAGTGAACAATTCTTCTATTCAAGAAACAAGATGAGTGGATGTGGAATTAGTAGGGAAATTCAAACTTATCCTCAAATTTGGATTTGTTTTGAACCTTGAAAGGGAATTTTTATATTCCTTCTTTCTCTAAAATATTATTTCAGTCTCTAGACTTATTCCCATGGTTTTAGTTTCACTTGTATTGTTCTACTTTTCATCTTATCAGATGATTCTCTTGGTGTTGGTCATGAAACACTTTTTGATGGTTTCTATATACTCCATTTAAACCTTGATTTTGATAGAAATGTTTTAACCTTGCATGGGTGTTAATTACCATTTTTTCACCATTATGAAAATGACCACCAACTGATCTTTCACTATATGATTAAGTGTTCCAAGCATTCCTCAAAATGTTGGAAGCAAAACAATCCCAAAGAAACAAGAATCCTAGATTACATTGCTTAAAAACCTATTTTCAAGCACTTAAACATTTTTCCTAGTCATTACCTATGCAAGAAGCAATTATGACCATTGTGGCCTATGCTCTATCCTCCACCGAAAAGTGTGCAAATCTCTTAACATGGGTAAAAATAAAAAGTAATTTCTATGTTTTGTTGGGGGAATATTTCTCAACCAAAAGGCCTCATCCCCTACATACTTAGGGCCTCATCCCTTGGTTCATGGATCAAACACCCTCTTTGGAAACCATAATCCCTTCCTTTATGGATCTCATCCCTTAATAAAAGGATCTCAAACCTCCTCTTGGCTTATAAATTCAACACATGTACCGTAGGAGTAAGGGAGACTTTGGAATGTAAACGTATGTTGTCGAATTAGGTTGTAAGCTTGTCACCTAAAGGGAGGATTGAGACTATTATGAGGAGGTTTGCAACATCAATGTTAAGGTTTAATATCTCCTTCTTATTCAAGATTAATACAAGTGCTTGTTTTTTTCCTATTTTCATCATATGATGCTCATTGTAAAGCTCCTTTGATACTTTTCTATGTTTATAATTGATTATTGGATTAATGCTATGATATATGTTATGTTTCAATTTCAGTCACTAGGTTTCCAATATTTATCTATGTTATGCTTTTATTCCTTTTTTTGTTTGGTTTATGCAGACCTCTTGGCTGTTACAGGCTTTTGAAAGCATCAAGGGACATCTACAAGCATTTCATAGAAAAGGTAAGAGATCTTGCAATTTTCATACATCTTGTTTTGCGTACTAATGAAAGTTTGGTAGTTACTTGCTTGTTTGTTTCTAGATTTGTCTTTGAATTTAGGGAGATCGCTCTGTCTACAAGAGCAATTTGTCTGCTATAAAAAATTGGTGCCATATTGGGGAACGTTTTGTTCAATGTGCCTTCATGTTCCTTCCACTTCCTTGATTGATTGTCTTTACGTCTTTGAGAAGTTAACATTTTTGGACTTGTGGCTTCATTTCTTAGTTTTCTTAGTTTTTCTTGATTTTAGCACTTTTTATTTAGCAACAAGGCACAAGTTGTGCAATTTTCCTTTAGTGTCAAATGCAACCGTGCAATGAACCTAATTGCTCACATGTGACACACACAAAAAAATTAAAAATTTAGGGATTTCTTTTAGCTCTTCTCTATTTTTAGTCGCCATCATAGGTTTAACCAATTTATTAACAATTTTTTGTTGAATTGTGTATGAGTGATAATCTCCTTTTAGTGTCATCTCCTTTGATCTTGGAATTTTCGCTTAAATTTTAGTTTGAGTTCTTTGTTAATAAAATATCATATTACATTTGATTTCATTTGGCTTCATAATTTTTTGTGAAATTTCATTTGCTTACACTCGATTGGTTCTTTTATTGCATTAGTGAAAGAATGTATTGATGTGCATAAGTAGTATTATTATATTGTTCTTTCGTTAAACTCGGAATCATCTTGTGTTTTGTCGAAGAATTCTCTTTACATAGATTACATTTGTATGGCTTTGGTTCATAGATTAGAGTTGGTATGATTTTGAATTAAATTTTCTATAGTTTACATTCTTGAACAATCAACCATAGATTTAGATCAAAGTGTGTTTCAATGTATTTTTGAGAAAATCACTTATATTTACGTTTAAGGTTTTGATTTTTTCTTTGTTTGTTGATTTGTCAAAAAAGAGTTTTCGCTTAGAATTGGTTGTGTTAGTCTCTTTCTTTTTAGTGAATCTCATCATATGAGCCATGTATTCTTGTTGTAAAGAGTTATTTCATCGATTGAAAAGCTAGTGTCTCTAATTGAAAGATAGTCTTGATTTGAATTCTGTATGTTTTTATGCTTTTTTTAAACATAAAAACGAAAAAATTGCTTGAACTGATTTTGCATTAGTATTTTCCTATTGAAAATTAGTGCATTAGAGAATTTACTATGTTTTCTCTTATTTATCAATTTTTGCATTATTGAAAAGTGAATGAAACCTCTTTCCTTACTTTAGTTAGGATTCATCAAGTGAAAAGATTACATTATCATATTCGATCGCATTCAATTTTGAGTCAGAATATAACACCACTGATTTCATATCCATCAAACTATCGCAGCAAAACAACATAAAATGATGCTAATAAAATAAATTAGACTTTTATATTTCAAGGGGCTCATTACACCCCAAGTATCAATAGATCGCATTGTAGGGATTTGGAATAAGAAACCGAGTTAAGCTCCCAAATTTGCAAACAAACAATAGAGTCTTACTAAGAGGGAGTAAATCCATCTATTGCGCTTGACTCTAGAAGCCTCTTACACGGGAGTTAAGCACGAGATCATATCGCACCTAGTGAAGTGATTGACCCCGGCTTCATTGTCATTGTGAGTGTGATTTTCATGTGCATTACAAATGGTTTTGGTGCTGTACTGGGAGTTACTTGAAGGATAAATCTCAAATTTACCATGTTGAGGAGCTCAGAGGGGGATTGAGCTTTTTTAATTTTCCTCGCGTGTATGTTCGATCTACGATGTCCCCTTAGATCAAGTTGTTGTATGTGGCAACTCTTAGCGACCATTATTCAGTCTTACCAAGGTGACAATGTGGGGAAGTCCGTTGTACTTGGAGAAGACGTTGATTAGACCACTTGGACCTTTAAAGGGTATTATTCACTCAATATGGAATAATTGAAGTTACTTGCAATCTTCGCATTGTGGCCATTAAATAGGTTTTCGTGTAATCGATTCCACCTACTCCATATCTAGCCACTTTTCACATTGATCTATGTGACATCGGGTTTCATCACCAACTAGTGATTTCACTGTGAAAAGGTTGTTTGCATGGTTTGAATCCTTATATTTATTAGCATGTGTTATTTGCTTGTTTTAATTTTTCCAAGACCTTAGTGTGGATTGTGAATTTGGATTGTTAATATTGTTTAAATCTTTAATAAAATCTTTACCAAAGTTTAATCTAGCAGTCAGCTTTCAGAATTTACCAACCAAGGAACCCCCTTTTCCTTATTTTGGAAATGTTGGTCCTCCTTATATACATTTGTATTCCTAGATTCATGATAGGTTTACCATTATGGTTGTTTTCAACCTCGTTGGCCTCAAATACTCAAACTATTCCACCTCAATCGATCTTCACCCTCAACCCAGTTCTCCATCTCAACATCACTCAACCTCATGTTGACCCTTTACCTTATTTTCCCAACATGTCCTCCTCTATTTCTTCTTCGCTTGGTAAAAAGATTGATGCTAGTAATCAAGTGGTTAAGAAGTAGAAGAAAACAGAATAATAAGAAGCAAAATAAGAAATAATTCAACGAACCACTCATGGTTGTAGGTATTGGTAATGCTTAGGACTTCCAACATACATCGTAAGCCCAAATACCCTTGAAATATTTGTAAGGGTGACCAATTCCTTATCAATTGTCTTATTCCTAAGGTCTTGGAAGTATGGCTTGAAAATTCTTATCAAATTATTGTTGATCCATCAATCGGTGATGTAAATACTCCAAGGAAAAGGGTAAAGTTAGGTTTCCTTGTAGGTTGTGCAAAAGGATTCATAAAACTCGGTATTTTCCCTTACATGGATGAAGCCTCAAATTTGTTGGAAAACCTTATTGTTTCTCAACAACGACTTCCAACTAGTTAACATTACAAGATTTCTCCCAACCTACCGTTAGCTACAAAGTGATTGATCTAATTAAAAGTATACAGCCAATCCCACTCTTCCATCGGAGAGTGAAACCCATATCACTAAAGTTGATGAACCGTTGGTTCATCAAGTGGTCAAATCAGTTCCATCTTCGGTCAATCCCACTTCCTTTAGAGAGTGAAGTTAATACCACTCAACTTCTTTTGTTACCTGCATTCCACCGCACAAGGGGGAATTTCATCTTTTCATGACACCCACTCCAAGTACAAAGGTCCATTTTTATTGGAGTAGACCGAAAGAGCCTTGTCTCCCTTCGTCCACCCCTTTCCAAATCATTGTGAAGGCTTATGATAAGAATGTGTGTCTTACAAATATAGATGAAGGTGATTCTATTAGTATTTTATCCTCAACTACTTGGAAATATTTGTGTTCGCTTATCTTGTGTTTGTTACACAAAAAACATTTTTCGTTTTAACAAAACCACCGGCTAGAACTTTAGGTTCCTTCCTAAAACCTGCATTATCTTGGAAGGTAAAATTGTCCGTATTGAAGTTATGGTAGTCCAAGGCCATTTGGATTCTAATTTTCTTCCTTGGGAAAGGCTATGTCTATGTCATGAAATTTGTGGTGTCCGTAATTTTTTGGTGATGTATTTCCTCAAAATGGAAACATTGTGACTATTGACCAGCTTTCCTTCATTGGTCTTGGATTCGACTACAAACCATCTGACATCCATGAATGTTCCTTATATGGAAGTAGTATCTACCCCACCATAGGTTAATTATGTGGAAACTATTCCCCCCGCATTCATTTACCGATAGAAATGAGCTTCTGCTAGAAGTTCATCTTATTTTAACTTAGATCCGGTAAGTTACATGTTGAACCCTTGAATGAGGAAATTTGAACCCGATTTTCTTATCCAATTGAGTCCTTGACATGTGTTCATTCCATAGAATAGTTCTTCCTTCTAATGAATACCTCTTGGAAGCCATGGAATGTATCCTCTCCAAGAGTATTTCTTAAATCCATAACAAGGTCCCCATGAGGATGGTTTCATCAAAAGGTCAACCTCATTAAAAAATTAAACATGACCCTATGAGGATGGTTCTTTATTATCGACCTCATTAAAAAAGGAAACAAGTCCCTATAAGGATGGTTCTTTTACTATGTCAACCTCTGCGAAAAAAATGAAACAACTATCTTCGTGATATTTCATTTTCTTTGCAGTCGATCTCTTTAAAAAATGACACAAATCCTCCTCAATTGATTTGAGTCTTTAACCAGATCTCAAAAATTTTAACTCGAGTCTTTCAACTGATCTTGTAAAATGAACCTTCATTTCATTTGCCTATTAGTAACCAATACTCTACTTAAGAAGATCAAACGAAGCTTTTAGGGGGCATGTGCCCGTTCAATTTATGCTTGGGGCATACCCCCGCAAGTTATGTTGGTAAGCATGAAACTTATCTCTGCCATAGTTTTTTCTCTATTTTAAGCTTGTAAAAATGAAACCACTCTCAAACATATTTTTCCCATGTTTCGATATTGTGTAAAAATGAAACTTTCTCAAGCATAGTTTCATTTGTTTCAATTTTTTGTTTAAAAATGAAACCACTCTTACTTTATCCTCGTGATTTCCACTTTTATCGTCTATTTCTACCATATGAGCCTTGGTTTCTTTCATTCATTTCCGCCATATGCTTGGATGATCAATCACTTTCACTTGGTGCTCTTTCCTTTATCGAGGAACCACTACGATGAGTGGTCTTATTAACCACCTCTTCACCTCTATGTGTTTTTGAGTGCCTCTCCATCATGAACTAAATCAGCTTTCACCCTTTATACCACGTGTTCCTCCAAGCTAGAGCTTACCTTTAAAAAATTTCTGAATCTTGAAATATTAAAATATTGTCGATTACACTTGTTTTTCTCTAAACTCGTAAAATTAAGTGAAATAATGTCTCTGTTATATGTTTACCCCTTTTACGAACCAAGTAGACTAGTTAACAAAAAGGTATACTTTAGTCGGTCATGGCTAAAAGAGTTATCTCCTATATTATTTTACCCTTTTCCTCGGGATTTGAGACCAAATTTACAAAAAAAAGACATTTTGGAGTTTACTTAGGTTTTATCCTAACTCCCTAAATATGTAAAAAACTCTTGAGCTTTACATTCTCTCCTAGATCGTTAAAAATTTACGTTGAAAGAACTATATGAGTTTTATTTTCGTGTATTTTCAAACTCTTTAATATGCAAATGACATCGAGTTAATCCTTCTCTAGACTCGTAATATAAACAATGCAAAACTTTCCAATCATGATGAGACCAACCACTCCTTCCTAGGGTCTAAAATGCTCAAGGACTCATCTAAGTGATGAGCTTTTACAAGACAAGCATATGTTATCCTCCTCAACCTTGCATAAAAATAAAGAGGTACTTCCACAAAGGATGGTGGCAGTAAATGGAAAGAAATATTTATTTTTTTATTGTGAAAAGGTAGTATGTTGCTCTTGAACATGACACTCTTTCACTTTTGTGTTTGGGTTGGAAAATAAATTTTCTCTCAATTGATCATAACTCATTGAAAGTCTTCAAACTAGTTTTGGGTTTTATTTTGATTCAAATGTTTCCTCTGCTCAAAGTGTCGTTTCACCGATATGTTCAAGATAATTCCAACTCACCAAAATTACCTTGTAATTCATAACCTTCAATCACGTCAACCATCCCTAAGTCAATGGAATCACTCAAATTTGGTCTTCAAATCTTAATATGTTTCATGTCGTAGGCCCTCCGTGATAGGATCACTTCCTATCAACTTCAACTCATTATCTAGGAAGTTGATCTAGAAACCTCCTTTAGTACGTTGGGAGCTTGCATGCCTTAATGGTAGGTTTATCACTTTTGATGGCAAGTTCTCATCATTGACCTTTGATTAAATGATTATGAGACCAACTTCAAGACATTTATTCACACACTTCATAGATTGTGTGGCTGATTACCTTTAAATCCATTGTCATTATTGGTGGTTTCTCTCGTACTTGTTAACAATTCACATAATTGACCGATAATCAGCGTGGTTTCTACCATGTTCGAATTTGATACATTTACTAGCATGGTTATATTTGTACTATGGATCGACAGAGATGGATACCAAGCATCTGGATCTAGTTTCATCCATCCGTGTTGCGTGGAGTCTTAAATATTTGATTGTAAATATAAATCCATATTTGATGGTTGCGTCCATACCATGTCTAATGTTGACATGGACCTTCGTACGTTTCCATACCGGTTATTTGAGATACTTATGCTCCTAGTATGGGAAAATGTATCGTTGATGATTATATGAAGATATTGTATTCTAACTTTGATTGTTTGTTCAGTTCCACCAATTGGTCTGTAATCCATAATTTTTGCCATGATAAAGCGCTTTAGTCCTCAAAAAAATTTATGACTTTGCACTTTAAGGGGAATCTATTACACGTCATTTTGTCACCATTAGAAAAATGACCGCCATTCTAGCTCTCGTTGTCTCGATGAAGTGTTCCAATAATTCCCCTACAATGTTGGGAAGAAAAATAATCCCAAAGAAAACAAGAATACTAGATTACATTTCTTTAAAACCTATTTTCAAGCGCTTGTGTAGTTTTCCTGTTGGCAATATGATGCAGAGTGTTGTTTTTTATGGCAAACCCACTGAATGAAGATGAAGACATGAGATTGTTGACTTGTGTTGTCCTTGATGGCAATCCACCTGATGAAGTTATTCTTGACTTGATGGACTTGGTAAATGATGTAAATCTGATGTGATATGATGTCTGTTGACAATATGATGCTGGGTGTTGTCCTTGATGACAACCCACTTGATAGAGGTTTGTCCTTGAATGGAAACCCACCTGATGAAGTTGTGCTTGATAGAATATGTCTTGATGAACCTGTTTGAAAGATGTAATTCTGATGTATCTACAGAGAGTACAGAAGGAAATGAAGAAAAGAATTCAATATGTGCTAGATCTATGATGAAAAGAGTATGTCTCAAGGCATACGCAGATTTGTCTAAGGGAAGTCATGTATGCACGCGGGAAAGAATGTGACAAGTCGCGTATGGGCAAAAGCGCTCATAAAGTGCAAAACCAGGGGTAACCACCATGGTATTGACCCATTGTATTGGGTAATGATTCGTCTAAATGACCCCGTCTAGGAATACCATCGGAAGTAATGTGGTTTTCGCTCATGGTATTGAAAAAAGGGTAAACCTATATAAAGAGAAGAAATTCATTGTGCAAATGATGAGTGTGGGTGCAAGATGTCTCAGCTTGAATGAATACTTCTCTCTGAAGTATATTTGAATGGAAAGGGTTACAGTTGAATGATAGATCTGAATGCATGATGCACCAATGAAGAAATGATGAAGAAGGGAATCTAGATCTGGAATGTATTTGTATTTTCTAGATCTATTTATGGAATGATTAGATCTGAGATGAGGCGAACATTTGTCTGAAGTAAAAGGGTTAAATCTAAACTGAAAATCTGATCTGAAGAAGTATGCTGCTCTATAATGACTGAAGATGTATACGCTAGTTCGGAACAGCGGAAGCGCGTATATACGCGGGTTTGGTAAAGCGAAAGCGCGTATCTGCCCTGAAGTATAAACAGATGTATACGCTGGTTGATGTGAACGGAAGTGCGTGTATACGCAGTATCAGTGAAAGGAAAGCGTGTATGAAAAACTAGGGTTTGCTTAAGTTTGTGGTATGAAATGTCTGATCTGTTCTGCTATGTTTCTGCTATCTGTCTGGGTTATCTGAATTGACAAGTATCTGTTGGTGATGTATGTTTGAGCTTAAAAGTATGGAGTGGGTCCAGTCTGAAAATATGATGAAACGTGGCCTGCAAGTAGTGTCCTAAAGGAAGCTTTGGATCCAGTGTGAAAATTGATGAAACGTGGTCCATGGTGGTGTTGAGGGTTGTAGCCTTCAGTTAGGGGGTTGTAGCTCCCTTCCAGGTGAGGCTGGTAAACGAGATCAGGGGGTCGTAGCTCCCTTCCAGGAGAGGCTGGTAAACGAGTCAGGGGGTTGGAGCTCCCTTCCAGGAGAGGCTGGTAAACAAGCGCAGGTGGGTGCCTGCGTGCTGGTAGGAGTCTGCACCGGCACATATGTTGTAAGATGTTTTCTCTATAATAAAATATTGAAGGCTGAGCAACTGCAGCGGTGGTTTTCTCCCGACTTGGGTTTCCACCTAAAAATCCCGGTGTTCATGTGTGATGCTTATGTGTGATGGTTTATTCTGTTCTTACTGCACATGTTTACTGTTTATAGAACATCTAATGAATGAATGATGGAATGATATAAGTGAAGAATTAATGGCATAATTAGATCTCTGTGTATACGCGAGTTTTATGAAGCATATCCGCGTGTATACGCTAGTTGGCTTCCGAAAAGTAGCGTATGGGTTTTAGAGAGTGAAAAAGTAAAAAGTTTGATAAAGTCCTAAATACTGATTCACCCCCCCCTCTCAGTATTTTTCCCAACAATTGGTATCGGAGCAGGTTCTTCTGCAGAAGCTTGATCGCTTGAAGGAGATCCGTCGCAATGGGAAGTCTTGAAGGAGTAATGTCTATAAAGCCACCTCTATTCAATGGAAGCAATCTGATATTCTGGAAGGTACGAAAAAAAGCATATCTGCAAAGTCTTGGTGCAGATGTATGGGCAATCGTGGAAGAAGGCTATCAATATCCGGCAAGTATTCCTACTGATGCGGCTGAAAGGAAGAAGTATGAAATCAATGCCAAAGCAGTGAATGTCTTATTGGGAAGCATGTCTGAATCAGAATTTGCTAAAGTGATGCAGCTACATTCGGCAAAAGACATATGGGACAAAATCATTCTAAGCTATGAAGGAGACACAAAGGTAAAAAGTGCAAAACTCCAAACTCTTAGAATTGAATATGAAAATTTGAGGATGCATAGTGATGAAAGTGTTGCCAGTTTCTTTCTTCGTCTAGATGATATTGTAAATCGGATGAGAAATTTGGGTGAAACCATGGCTGATACTACTCTGGTGGAAAAGGTCTTGAGATCTTTGACTTCAAAATTTGACTCTAAAGTTTCTGCTATTGAAGAAAGGCAAGATCTGCAAACTCTTTCTGTTGTTCAATTACATGGTATTCTGACTGCTTTTGAAATGAGACAAGGAGGTCCTTCTCAAATCAAAGAAGCTGCTTTTAAGGTGTCTACAAAAGGAAAAGAAAAGGAAGTTGTCAAAGAATCCAGCTATATATCCGAAGAAGAAGAAGCAAATTTCGTGAGAAAACTCCAACTAGGTACTGGAAGATTTAAAGGTAAGCTTCCCTTCAAATGTTTTGAGTGTGGAAAAGTTGGTCACTATGCTGCTAAATGTCCTTATAGAGAAAAACATGGTAAAGGGAAACAATTTGAAAAAAGGAAGAGTTATTATGCAAATGAAGATGATGTTGAAGTGTCCAGTGAAGTTGAAGAAGATTCTGACCATGATCTGAAAGTGCTTATGGAAAAGAAGCAAAAGAAGAAGGCTACTCGAAACAAGAAGATATCTTAGAAAACATGTATAGAAGAAATTGAAGAAGATGAATCAGATAGTGATTGGGGCCCTTGTAATAATCTTCTTTGTGCAAACAATAGTGAAGATAGTGAAAGTAAAGTTGTGGATCTAGAAGAAGCTCTCAAGATTAAAGTTGAAGAACTACAAAGTTCATCTAATAAGAAAGAAACTATCTACAAAGAGATGATCTCTCAAATGGAAAAACAAATAGAAATGTTGAATGGACAGGTGGACAAGTATCAAAGGTTTCATACTTATGCATCCAATCGAATTAAAGGACTAGAAGCAGAAATCAATGATCTAAATGCAGATCTCGAAAAATCAAGCAAGAAGAATGAAGGACTTGAAGCTGCAATCATCTCTCTGCAAGCAGATCTTGAAGCATCAAGTAAGAAGAATGAGGAACCTCTACAATCATTTGAAAAGGAAGGGCTTGAAGCAGAAATCATCTCCCTCAAGGAAGACCTGGATAAATCAAATAAGAAAAAGGAAGGACTTGAAGCAGAAATCATCTCTCTCAAAGAAGATTTGGAAAAATCAAATAAGAAGAATGAAGAGCTGCAACAAACTTGTGAAGAAAACGAAAATTGGTTGAAAGAAGAGATTCTAAATCTGAATGATCAAGTAGAAGATGGGAGAAGGAAAGAAGAAAGCATGACGAAGCAATGTCAAGCCTTGGAGGTTGAGGTAAACATTCTCAAAGGTAAATTAGAAGAAAAAGTTAAAATTTTTAGGTTTCAAGATAGTACTAAGATTTTGGACTATATTCTGAGTAATCAAAGGTCTCCCGCTATCAAACTTGGTCTTGGTTTTCATGAAACTGTTAAAGGAGAATCTAGTTCACAAGGAAGTGCTAAAGATTGAAAGGAAGTCAATGCAAAACCTGAAGAGTTGAAAGAAACAAAAGGTCAACCAACGATCATGAATTCTCAAAGGATATCATTCAAGAATGTTGAATGTTTTAAATGTCATAATTATGGGCATGTTGCAGCAAATTGCAGAAGCAGAATATTTCAGCCACAAACTAACAGATCCTACGTAGAAAGGTACTCTGGTTTCTTCAAGGGATATTATTTTTCATGTAACAAGTATGGACATAAAGCAGCTGATTGTAAAAAGAGGAAGATTAGAAATACTCATTATGATTCTTATGCTTATTTCTCTGGACACATGAGATGTTATTCTTGTAACAAGTATGGACATGTAGAAAAGGAATGCAGGTTGAAAAGATCTGAGAAAGTGGACAATTTTCAGCACACAGTTAGGAAGTTCAAGCAAATTTGAAAAAAGAAGGAGGACCAATCAGAAACATAGGGAATTCTGACCCTACTGCAGTCATCCACTTCTGAAGCTTACTTCTCTTATTGACTGCAGGAATGATGTGGGATATATTATGAGATTTAGTAATGTATCGTCACAGGGGGAGCAATGTATGATGACTCTCATGGTTGATTTGATTATTCTGGTTATATGTATTTCTGACAGAGCATCTGATATGAAGAAGATAGGTACAGGAAGGACAAGTTCAGGGGGAGATGAAGGAATGTGAAAATTTCTATGCTTCACTTTCCATACGCGGGTTCGATGAACAAAAGTCGCGTATACACGCGAGTTCCAGCAGACACAGTCGCGTATGCATTTATGATAAGAGAATTGGGATGACAGCTGAAGATCAGGAGCAGAGGTTCAGGGGGAGCATCAGTCTGACTGTTAATAACTATATTATTGACTCAGTATCAGCTTAGTTTCTCAGTTCTAAATAATGATGATATGATACTTGGTTTCTTATGTTGAAGATTATGGATGAGTCCTGTTTGCTTTTTGATGAAGAGTATTCGTTGCTGAGATGAAAGTCTTATATTTCAAAGATAAGGACAGATCATACAGAGATTGTTGCTGATGACTTGCTGATGAAGGTGTTCAAGTTGCACAAGTTAAGGAGGAGCACTGGTTCAGGGGGAGCAGCAGGTTGAATACTAATGATTGCATTGTTGGCACTATGACTGCTTATTCTTTGGTTATTGTGATACTCATGCTCAAATAATGATGACTTGGTATATGGTTTATTATGATGAGATTTTGAGCCCTGTTTGTTGAAATGTATCTTTTGTGCTCACACATGGATGAGTTGGAAGTCGTTTGATTCAGAAATAAGAATAGATCATGCAGAGTTTGTTACTATGGTTCAGATCTTTTCCCTACATATGTTACTTCATGTTAAATCTTAAAGATCATGGTGATATTGGACCACATGGATGATTGACACATATTTGAAGATATTGTTCTGGTATGATAATTTCTCTTGGAAAGAATGTATTGATGCTGCAAAGAATCTGAACGCTTGGTTTCTAATGTGCTTATGCTACAACCGTTGGATGACGCTTGAAGACACAACTACACTGTTCTATCTATCTGTATTCCAGGGAAGCATTCAAATATCTCAAAAAGAAGCTGAACACTGTCTTTTCCTCACAGAGGATCAGATCTGGTTAAAATATAGAAGATGGTATTGGATACGCGGATTTCCTGAAACACAGTCGCGTATATACGCAAGTTCATGCACATAAAACCGCGTATGTCTGGTTGTTGACAAATTTCTGTTTGGGGTCATCTTTCTTCAGCACAACTGCAGTGTTTTTTGGTATCCCTGATACTGTTTGGTATCTCTGGTGGTGTTCCAGTTCTCATAAATTCTATTTCTAATGTTTTGATAAAGATGCCTTGATGATTTGTTGGTGAAAGTGTTCAGGATGCACAAACTAAGGGGGAGCCTTAGTCATATGGAAAGGATGCTTGGATGCACAGATTCAGGGGGAGCATTAGCTTTGTTGAGTATAATGCATTGTTGGCATTATTCTGAAACATGTTCTCTTTCTTGAGGATTTTCTGGTGTTGGTCCTAAATGGTCTTATTTGTAATTTGATGAAAAGGTCTTGTTGAGACCCATGATGTAAAATTGTAATATTCAATCATGTAAGGACTTGTCAAATTTGTAAACCCACTTGGTTGGGTAGCTGAGTCAAATTTTGTAAACCCACTTGGTTGGGTAGTTGAATTGAAATGTGTAAACCCACTTGGTTGGGTACTTGAGTCTCATATGTAAATCCACTTGGTTGGATATTTGATGTAAGTATGAGTCTTTGGTGATAGGAAGTTCATAGAGTCATGTACTTCATTGAAAAATATGTTTGAAGATTCAGCATGAACTCAGGGGGAGCTTGGTCACTTCAGTATACTTTAGATCTACAGAACGCTTCTTCTACATGAGGAGAACAGGGGGAGAGTGTGTTGGTTTTGATCCGCCCTTTGCCCTTGATGTCAAAGGGGGAGAGTGACATGGTGTTTGAAATGGAGAGCAAGAATGGTGTCAAAGAATGGGGAGAGTGACATGGTGTCATTGTATTCTCAATGGACCTATCTGTTTTGATGATCAAACACCATCGTGGTTGCCATCAAGTCCAAAGGGGGAGATTGTTGGCAATATGATGCAGAGTGTTGTCCTTGATGGCAACCCACTGAATGAAGATGAAGACATGAGATTGTTGACTTGTGTTGTCCTTGATGGCAATCCACCTGATGAAGTTATTCTTGACTTGATGGATTTGGTAAATGATGTAAATCTGATGTGATATGAATGTTTGCTGACAATATGATGCTGGGTGTTGTCCTTGATGACAACCCACTTGATAGAGTGTTGTCCTTGAATGGCAACCCACCTGATGAAGTTGTGCTTGATAGAATATGTCTTGATGAACCTGTTTAAAGATGTAAATCTGATGTATCTACAGAGAGTATAGAAGGTAATGAAGAAAGGAATTCAATATGTGCTAGATCTATGATGAAAAGAGTATGTCTCAAGGCATACGTGGTTTTGTCTAGGAGAAGTCGCGTATGCACGCGGGTAATAACGTTCCAAGTCGCGTATGGGCAAAAGCGCTCATAAAGTGCAAAACCAGGGGTAACCACCATGGTATTGACCCATTGTATTGGGTAATGATTCGTCTAAATGACCCCGTCCATGAATACCATCGGAAGTAATGTGGTTTTGGCTCATGGTATTGAAAAAGGGTAAACCTATATAAGGAGAAGAAATTCATTGTGCAAATGATGAGTGTGGGTGCAAGATGTCTGAGCTTGAATGAATACTTCTCTCTGAAGTATATCTGAATGGAAAGGGTTACAGTTGAATGATAGATCTGAATGCATGATGCACCAATGAAGAAATGATGAAGAAGGAAATCTAGATCTGGAATGTATTTGTATCTGCTAGATCTGTTTATGGAATGCTTAGATCTGAGATGAGGCGAACATCTGTCTGAAGTAAAAGGGTTAAATCTGAACTGAATATCTGATCTGAAGAAGTATGTTGCTCTATAATGACTGAAGATGTATATGCTAGTTCGGAACAACGGAAGCACATATATACGCGGGTTTGGTAAAGCGAAAGCGCGTATCTGACCTGAAGTATAAACAGATGTATACGCTGGTTGATGTGAACAGAAGCGCGTGTATACGCGGCATCAGTGAAAGGAAAACGCGTATGCAAAACTAGGGTTTGCTGAAGTATGAGTATGAAATGTCTGATCTGTTCTGCTATGTTACTGCTATCTGTCTAGGTTATCTGAATTGACAAGTATCTGTTGGTGATGTATGTTTGAGCTTAAAAGTATGGAGTGGGTCCAGTCTGAAAATATGATGAAACGTGGCCTGCAAGTGGTGTCCTAAAGGAAGCTTTGGATCCAGTGTGAAAATTGATGAAACGTGGTCCATAGAGGTGTTGAGGGTTGTAGCCTTCAGTCAAGGGGTTGTAGCTCCCTTCCAGGTGAGGCTGGTAAACGAGATCGGGGGGTCGTAGCTCCCTTCCAGGAGAGGCTGGTAAACGAGTCAGGGGGTCGTAGCTCCCTTCCAGGAGAGGCTGGTAAACGAGCGCAGGTGGGTGCCTGCGTGCTGGTCAAGTCTGCGCCAGGACATATGTTGTAAGATGTTTTCTCTATAATAAAATATTGAAGGCTGAGCAACTGCAGCGGTGGTTTTCTCCCGACTTGGGTTTCCACCTAAAAATCCTGGTGTTCATGTGTGATGCTTTGTGTGATGGTTTATTCTGTTCTTACTGCACATGTTTACTGTTTATAGAACATCTAATGAATGAACGATGGAATGATATAAGTGAAGAACTAATGGCATAATTAGATCTCTGTGTATACGCGAGTTTTATGAAGGATATCCGCGTGTATACGCTAGTTGGCTTCAGCAAAGTAGCGTATGGGTTTTAGAGAGTGAAAAAGTAAAAAGTTTGATAAAGTCCTAAATACTGATTCACCCCCCCCCCTCTCAGATTTTTCCCAACATT
>JAXQQM020074363.1:0-128096 GCA_034641835.2 Pinus albicaulis | reverse complement strand
GCATAAAAAGGTATCTTTTTAACACCTATTTATCTCACATTAATTATCAATCCAGGAGCGAATTTTTATTTCAAGAGTGTACTCAGTCTGAGGCAGCAATTTATCCAAGAGTAATGCTATGAAGATGTAGTACAGAACAAATGCAAAGGTAACAAATGCTTGTAAAGAAACCTACTTACAGTGACATGAATGGAAAGATTAAACTACATCAATCTTGCAGAACATCGATCAGGGATGCAGTAGCAATAACTCTTTCCCTTAGAAATCGATGCAAGATTACCAATTCTGGGGACTTGGAAGAAAAAGCCTCTATCCTCGACAGTTGGAAATCTTAAAGCAAATGAAACACAAGCAAATTGAATAAAATCAATTTAAAGGAAACGAAAGCTGGAAATGAACAGCAGCATGTAACTGTAACTCATCTATTTGCTGATCTAAAGCTATGAATCAGAAATAAACAATAAACAGAAATCGAACAACAATATGAACAAAAATCAAATAACTCTATAATCATAATAAATCTAAATGCAATTATCACACAACAGAAATAAAAGAATAGAAATACAAACAACGGATCGCTCCACCAGGGCTGGGCCCTCAACCATCGGTGAAAGCGTTGCTGGGCTACTGCAGAGCTTGAGAAATGGAATGAAAATGCCTCTTTGTATTAATCAAACATGAATTGCTTTTACATCAGTTTCTCTTTGATCAAAAGAGTCAAGGAATTACAGTGATACAAAATGAATACAATAATCATCCATTCTCCTCCATCCTCCCCCAATACACAATACATGTTCTCCTTTTATAATCAAAAGGAGGAGAAATTAAATAGCAAATATAATCTTCCATAACAATATGATCAACCAGAAAATACATTTCCAACAATATTTTAACAAGAGCAAGGCGAATTTAGCTTTGCAGCTGAGATTTGGAGGACGGTCGCAACAACAGAACTAACAAAATCGTGCTTAAAGAACCCTGCGTATCTCTCAATACAGGCCGAATTTGGGCAAACAATTTTTTGATAAAGTTAATTGGGTCCGTTCTGAAAAAAACCCATGTTCCGGATTTTCTAGATTCTTCTTCGTTTGCTCAGAATATCAACCGCAAAACTCACAGCTAATCAAAGGATTTGAAGTTGAATATTTCATGTAATGATTTTGGAAATCAAATCGCAATCCGCAATTATCTTTGGAGGCTAAAATGGTGAATGATATTAATAAACCATCATTGATAAAATTATGCATAATAATAATCAATTTATTAAAAATAAAGGAGAAGAATTAATATTCATCCATAAGAGCATAAATCATTATAAAATGGATTTATATGATAAATTATAATAAATGACATGATAAAGAAGATTGAAAATGGATGAAATAAGTGTTAATAATTGGTCCTATTCACGGCCCAACACTCGTTACAGATTATGCATGGATAACGAGGAGGAACATTGAAATTAGATTGCGGTGCATTAGGGATTTTTTTCATAGAGCGTGCCAGACTAAGTGAAAATGAAGTCTAAATATTGAGCACGAGAGATAACTTTCTCTTTTGTGACGATGTCAACTTTAGCCACATCCTCAGTTGTAGATGGTAACAGGGAATTAATGAACCATTCAGCAAGGTGCTGATGGGGAATAAATGTCTTAACCATTCGTCAAAGGCGACGCCACTCATAAATATGATCGGAAATGTGAGTAGCAATAGTTTGTTAGAAGTTGGTCAAGAGTTCCGTTCCAGTTTCATATCTGATTGGTAACTGGAAATGGGTCAAAAATATAGTAGCTAAAGCAGTAAAATTGTCGAAAGAAGCTCTAGGTATCTCAATGTACCATTTAGCAGCGAGACCTATGAGTGTATGCTGGAAAATACGTAGTCGAACAGAATCGTCATTCAAGGAATTTGATGAAAACCATAAATGATAAGTCATGACATGAGTAGACGGATCTTCTCCAGGGTTTCCATTGAATTTAGGAATGTCAAAGGTTATTTTATGAGGTATCACCAGCCACCAAGGAGCATAATTGATAGGATAATTGGTTAACCAGTTTAAATCTAGTAATTCCACGGTTGCAACAAAAGGCAACTGTCTATTAAGGTCAGGTTGAGCATAGCTAGGGTAAGATGGAATTGCTTAGGAAATAGGTCTTTGAGCACCAGCATATGGAATTTGTTGTTGGTAACCCAGATAGGGGTTGTTTTTCAGAGAAATTTTTTGAGAATTCTGTTGACCAAAACCTAGATATGACACTTGTTGAAATGAAGTTTGAGGCATTTGCGCTTGTGGCTGCCAAGGTGTCTGTCCACCAATGTTATAACCCAAATTAGTGTAAGTATGATTTGGTTGATATGTATAACCAGGTTGTGTTTGTGACATCCCATAAAATGGTACACCAGCTTGTGAATAAATGATCCCTGATACAGGTTGTTGTAAATTAACCAAAGGATTTTGAGTCTGTGGACCCAACATGTGATTATATTGAGTCAAAGAACCTCCCTGATAAGATTTATGTACAATATTTTGATTCCATAACAGGGGTATAGATGTATTAACAAGTGGTAATGAAGTGGGTGTAACATGTTGAACCAGTTGATACGAGTGTACAACCATTTGTGGCTGGATAGGCAGAGTGGGATGCCATTGACAAACATTCATGTCAACATTATTTTGACCAAAATGTGATTGAGTATTGCCGTATTGGGTGACCAAAGGTTGCCCCCTAGCATAAGGAGGATAAAAAGACGGAAAATAATTTTCTCCAAATGTTGGGAGTCCAGTTGATATGGTACTTAAAGGAATTGACCCAAAAGGACCGACTTGATATTGCCCTGATGATGTATGTAATGAATCAAGTCATTCATTACTAACTATAGGACTACTAGTTAAATCACCAGATGATGACATTGGTAAAGACCATGGTCTTGAATTTGTACCAGAGAAAGTGCCAGATAATTATTTGTAACCTTTTGGGACCGAAGGGCCACCATGCAAATATGACTCTGGTGAGGTTGTGAACATCAACAGAGTAGCGAGGGTAGGAGCTGACATAATTGGAACAGTAGACCCAACTGAAGATGTTGGTTCAGACATGGTTGTATGACCAAATGTATACCCTGCAAAATCAACGGGAGATTGAATGGCAATGGGATCAACAAAAGCAGATGGAAACGATTGAGGAAAAGACTAGTACAGGTAAAGGTCTCCCCCAAAATGGGTTGGACTTAAAGGTGTATCATCTTGTGGTATTTCTTCAATCACAATTAAACCAGGAGGAAGAAATTCACCGTCGGGCCCAAAATATATTTCAGACGGTTGACTATGTGATATAGGAGTTTCAGTGGCTATAGAAATTTGTGGGATGACCATGGTAGGAACAACTTTCGGTTTCTCGACTTCAGGATTCAGATGTTCTGGAAAAAAGAGACAGGATATGGATCAATTTGTGATTGAACAACGTTGGGTCTAGGAGGTATGGTCTCAGCGATTGAATGGATCGTGACCACGGGTAGCTATGAAGACTCCGTTTTGACAACAATAGACGAACTGGGATGTGTGGAAACAAATTGAGCTAGCTCTTGTTTAAAATAAGATGTTTCGCGAAAGGTATGAATTGTACTTGATTCAGTAGATTGTGATCGCCTTTGCCTACCAGAAGTAAATTCCAGTGGTAAAGGTGGTTTTAAATCTAATCTACGCGAACAACGGGGGATGGGATTTTTTTCTTCTTTGATTAATTATTTATTTTAACCAAAAAACAAATAAACAAAAAGAGGGTAATGCTAGGCAAAAGGATTTACCAAGAAACTGTGAACTGCAAAATACCTCCTGGTGAACCAAGAAGTATGCGCAGGTAATCTCCCCCAATGTTGTGTTCGGTGTATCACAATTTCAGGGCGGCCAACTCGGTTCACTATGGATGGATAGCACCTAAAATTTGTCCTCCATAATATACCTGAAGGTACGTGGAGGCCCAAGTCCATATTATCGTTGTCTGATGCGAAACTGCACAGTGAGAGCACCCCTTTATACTTATCATACTGTAACACCGCTCGATATACCCGAGAGTACATGGACGAGCTACAATATACTTATGTACGTGGAGTGAGGTATCACACTCAAAATGTATCGCAGACAAGTTAACGATAGTTGCTATGTTTTACGATGCCGGAACACGTCTCTAGCCTAGACCTTTGTTATCATTATGGTTCCAATGCATTGTTAAGTAAATTGAGATTTATTTTATGTTGATCTTGCTTAAAAAATTTCCTTTCAGGTTCACCGCGATGATGTATATGAAATTCCTAAAATGCAAGCTAAGAATGATAAACAAACTTTCAATTTTAGATTTTTCAATGAAGAACCTAGCTACTAAGGGAAGAGATCAAATAGTTCGTGAGCAAACAAATCAATGAACAAAAACAAAATCAATGAATCAAAAACTAAATGCAGATTTCCCGATGTTCCTTTTGCAAAACACACACAATCCTACATGCAAATGCAAGTTTTTCTTTTCGGTTTCCTTAATGTTATGAATGCAGAAAAAAAACTAGGTGCACTAGATCAATAATTCAAATGCTTTTTACTTTCGAGAAACGAAGAATACAAACAAAAATTTCTCTTTTGAAGGAAAAATGAGGATTTCAACAATAATTTCTCCTATCAAGGAAATGAAGATTTTAGAACAATTTCCTATTTCAAAAGCAAATGATTCTTAATGCAACCATAAAAAATACTTTGAAATCAACGTGTTAATGATAAAGAAAAACTTTACTAAACAAAAATTGAACAAATTTTCAGCCAAAGGAGGAAGAAGTATATAGATTCACTAGTCAATTAAGCATCGAACTTTTCAGAACACAGCAGAAAACAAAAATGAAGCAAGTTTCCAAGTCAAATTCAAGTGAATTTGGTCACTTTGAGGAGTCAAGGCAGTCTCCAAGGGGATACAGTGCTCTGCAACATAGGCTATGAAGGGATATAGTGCTTTGCAAAGAACTATTTCCAGTGTAACAGTTCGTTGGGTGCAGTATGTTAGCCATCAGTAAATTTTTGTCATAGCAAATGATGGCTAAAACAAGTCTTGAGCCTTCAAGAGATTATTTTCATAGAAAATTTCTCATTCCTGAAGCCTTCTGGTGCTTTCCAACTTAAGAGTAATCTTCACTGCTGTTTCACTCAAAAAATCCACCAAGAAACCCTGTTGATATCAAAAGAGACTGTTTTTTAGGCCATTTTCCATCATTCTCTAAGCATATTTCATTCATTTTTCCCTTTTATTTATCCTCCATTTTCCTTTGAAAATCCCATTTTCTCCTTTTCATTTACCCTTAATTTTCCTAAAAACCTTCTAAAAATCCTTTAAAACCTATAAAAAAACACCTTTTTATGGTTTGAATTACCCTATTTTACCTATCAGAACCTTTTTTAGGCTTAAAAAACCCCTTTTTTAGCCTAAAAATGCACCCTTTTATATACAGGCTTTAAGCACCTGAGGGCTTAAATCTTCCACTTATTTTTCTTCATATGACCTATGCCCGTGACTAGGTGCTAGCCCCCATTGCATCAACATTTCCTCTGTAAACTCACATTTCCTTTGCAAACTTTCCACCTTGATAGCGATGCTCCAACGCGATCTCCATCGTTGATCTGGGATATCCGACAGCCCTCATTTAACCCGCCGATCACCCCATCCCCACTACTTCCTTAGCTCCTTCTCCCTGGCTCCTGGTCACCTTATCCCTCCATGGGACCATGCCCTAGCACCTACCCATAAGCCCCCATTGCATCGGAAAAAAATGACTTTCCTTCATTTGCACTTTCTTTTTTCATTCGCCGACGAATCAACCCCGATAGGATTTGTGTCGTTTATCTACCAAGATCAATAGTTGTCATCGCTCTACTTCATTACCCCTTCACCCCATTCCATTGTTTTCCTCGACAGATCTACACTGTAGATCTGCAAAGATCAACGGCTACCAGGCGCTTAACCACTGCGGGGGCACTTCTCTGTCCGCAAGTCAAACCTCTGGTGCCCCTACAGTTGACTCATCAGGCCATAGGAAAACTCAAATGAATGGCTGATATTCACTGCGGGTGTTGTCGCTCCTAGAGACAGCCTTGAGTTGTGAAAGACCAGTGCCTAGGACATCTTATATATAGCAAGGAGCATAGGGTATAACAGGGGAAGTTATCAATACAAAGCTCTCATGCTATCTCATTAAAACCAGAAATGTTTATTTGAATGGGACCAAGACCCTCAGAAACTAGATACAGGGAAAGGAACACTGCAGAGGCAATGTGCAAAAATCTAATATAAAAGCAACAAACAATTCAGAGACAACTTACTGTAAAGAGGGCCAATTCAGAAATACCTCATAGAAATAAATTATCAGAAGGTGTGGTTGTAATGAAAGATTAAGAGAATACTAGCTATCATCGAGATGATATCCAGATACAAAATATCCCCATGTAATGGGCTTACCAATTTAAGAATCCATACATGACAATAGCGTTTTAAAAATACCCTCCCAAAGAAACTAATATAGCAGAAATATGGTTTGAGTGAATAGTGAAACAGAATATCATGACTAAGCCATATCTAAAGCGCTTGACTAATCTGAGCATGGGTATCAACTAGGATAAATCCATACCAAAAATCAGTGAGCTAATCGCATTCTAGAAACATGATACAAGAAAGGTGGATGAAATGAAATGATCTATTAAAATAGCACATATGAGAGAAAGTTACACACTGTGAGAAATCAAAGACCAGAATCCTCTTTAAAGACGGAACTCCTCCTCACTGAAACCCAACGGGCTCTGTACATTCATATGAGAGCTTTTACAAAATGCATACAAAAATCCTCTTACTGCATAATTTTCTGATAAAATTTGGAACCCTAAATCATCTGTTCTTTGGGAGCTTTATAGGAGAAAAAGAAAGCTTGAAAAGGGAGTAGGTGATGAACATTTAATTTGCCTCATTAAGACAAGATGGCGGAAATGTGCAAGCCCATATTGCTGAATGACTTTGTAGTGCTGTATGTACTCTGCTGCTTGGTTTCTGAAATAAATGCATTGGGTAGAAGTCTCTTTAGGAATACGACAAAGAAGTAAAATCACATAGACATTCCGTACTTTCCTGAAAGAAAATGGTGTTGAAAAGAAAACTTTAGGGTATTGTTTTCTACGGATGGTACCCTCTGCCTTCTAAACCCTGAATTAATGTTTAAGATCTTCAATGCTGAGCGTTGAATTCCTCGATCATTCACTGATATTTATCTGCTGCTCCATTAATGTCTCCATCTGCTCAATCTGTGCTTTAAATGACTCTGGAGGGTTTGACAGATTTTAACCCTACTTCTTTAATGGAAGTCTTGTCGACATACCTTCCCAGGGCTTTCTCCATAATTCCAGCCTTTGAAAAATGGTCCTTTGATGTGCTCTCTATTACAGTAATAGAGACTGTAAATCATGGCAGTTTTCCGTCGCTGTAACCCTGCAAAACCCGCAAACTCGTTAGGAAAACCATGCATGGGGATGGTGGATGTGGCGGGGTCAATGAAAATGGTCGTGCGGACATGGCGAAATGGTGGAACAATGCAGGGTGGCGGAAAAAACGCAGTGAAACGATGGAGGATGGATTGGTGAAAGTTTTTAATGTAAAACATTGAAATTTGACTAATGAATGAAATATATAAGGGAGGAGGAAAAATACGACAAACACGTGGAACGGTGATGGGGCGGAAGACACATGTCGATGGTGGCGAGGTAAGTGATCTAGACCGTCTGATCTCATGACGAGATCGATGGCTGAAAATGCGTCGGAGAGCGATGAACGGTGGGCCAGGGGTACGATTTCCCCGTGTTAACTCGCGAGCAAATTTGTGGAGCGATCGCCGTTAGATGGGCCGCTCTAGATCGGACGGCTCACGTGCATATCGCGCCTTATATTCTACCGAACTATAACGTGTGATGAGCGGCGGTTTTTAAATAGTGCTCGGTGATGCGTGTCACGCGATGAATGGCATTGCTCCAAAATGAGAAATACCGCTCGCCCTCCAAAAGGCGGTGCGATATAAACCAACGGGTTTTGTACAGTGAGCGGGTGCACTATGGACCGTTGATTTTGCAGGTTGATCGGATGGTGGACGGGGCGGGCCACGGGCGTGATGGAGCCTTGCGAATGTCGTCCGATCTATACAGATCGACAGATAATACTGCGCCGGATATATGTATGTGATAAGCGCCTTCATGGCTAGCGCTCGGTTTTGACTTTCGGTCATGTGGAGAAAAAGGTGCAGGGGCTAGGGCCGAAAGGTGCTAGGCCTTAAATATATTATAATGTTGGATTTTGGCCCTTTTATGTAGTTTTTAGGCTGGGAGAAGGTAACGATGAGCAGAAAACGAATTTCTCAGGGGAAAAAGAGGGGGTTTGAAAGGTTTAAGCGAGATTGCTTGTCAGAATTTAACAGGGGGCTAACATGATCAACATTGGCTCCACCTAGGGATGGTACGTTCATCCCTGGGTGTGTCAAGAACTTCATAGACCACCTGATAATCTTCTATACGAACTCTACTATTCAACACCTCTACTTTCTCTTCATAATTCATCATGAAACCCACATTATTCAAACAAGGGTGAAAACAGGAAAATAATATACAATATAATACACCAGGATATCTCTGCCTGAATTAGAACTGGAAGTAGGGTTTAGGAAACTGACCATTTACAGGGGCGTCAAGCAAGTCTCCCTGTAAATTTTCCAGTTTGAAAGTATTGTTACCTCCCTGTTCCACGATTTTGAAAGGACCGAACCAGAGTGGGTCAAATTTACCATGTTTTCCTTTTTCAGTCCTCCGGGTATCCCACCTGAGCACTAAATCACCAATCTGCAAATTCCTGTCCTTGGCATGCTGATCAAAAAGGTATTTCATCTTCTCCTGATATTCAGTCAGCCTTCGACTTACTCGGTTGCGGGTTTCTTCCAATTCCACCAGCTGATTTATTCTCCTAGTCATATCATCAGGCTCTTCTTGAATTTCTTGCATGAATAAGGCTACTGGTAGGGCTAATTGTATAGGGAATACTGCTGCCCTCCCATATACTAATTCATATGGGGATTTCCCAGTTGCTCTCTTGTAGGTAATTCTATTGTCCCACAGAGAAAATTTCAACTCGGAATCCCCGTTTTTCTAATTTTCATTGATAGCCTTCTTCAGTGCCCTCACCAGGGTTTTATTGGAAGACTCTGCCAAGCCATTTCCCTGTGGATAATAGGCTTTAGAGTGACTTAGTGTGATGTTATACTACTGACAGAAACTCACAAACTTTGCAGACTTGAAGGCCTGGGAATTATCAGTTACTATTCTGGCAGGACAACCAAACCTAGATATGATGTTTTCTTCCATGAAATTTATTATCAAAATATCTGTTACACCATTTTTTGGTCATCTAACCTATTATCATTAGATGGACCCAAGTACACCATGTAAGACCAATTTTGCCCTAAGTAAAATTTCTTTCACTATGTAAAATAACTTAATAAAACACATTTATTAGGTTGTTTATGGTCTAAACAGGAAACCCCAAAAGGAAATATTAAACAAACCTATATTTGTTTGATTTTCCTAGTCATGTTTAACTCAAAACAAAGAAATTAATTAGATAAATCTTTATTTATCTTATTATTTTCTAGGAATAATTATTTAAATCTTATTTAAATAATATTCCTTGTTAAATATGACTAAATCACCCATAAATAATTAAATAGATCATTATTTATTTGATTATCCTTCAACCACTTCCTTAAAATGATAAATAAATCATTTATTTATTTATTATTCACAAATAAAGGGATTTGACCCAAGTCAAATACTTTTTCCCTCCAACAAATATAATAAAACATTCCATAAAAGGTGGATCTAGATTTGGTTAATGTTATTTTAATCATACACCAAGATCTAGAATGACCCAATATTTTGTTATAAATAGGAGGGTTTTTTCTACCATTCTTCACCTTTTGTTGCCTATTAGATCACTCTGGATCTAAACTCTTGGTCTGACTTTGAGCCATTATCATTGTCATATTTTCCATTATTTGCTGTGTGAGCTCCCTTTGAGTTCTATCTTTGTCTGGGTTTTCTACACCAACTGGAGAGAGAAATGCTAGATCTGAAGTGCTGAGGACTTCCAAGAACCCATCCCATTGAGGAGAATTGGAAACACCTTCTTGTTTTCCTCCCAAGTGCCCTTAATACAAAAAATTCTTTCAAAAATTGTTCTTGTCTTGTCTATTGGATGTATGGAGCAAAACCTTATTTTTACTGCTTAATGTCTCTATATGCATAGATCTGGTTTTTTGCAGCACTTGTCTTGATCAACTAACTGCAGATCTGAAGATATTGGAAGCCATATTTGATGTTAGGGCTATAAGTTATGCGTAGCTAAAGTGGTCTTTTTTCGTACACTTCGACAAAAGATTCATACTAACAACTGGCGACTCCACACGGGTTTTCAATTACGGCCGCTGTCATTTTTCATATTCCTGCATATCCAGCTACTTCAAACCCTAGGGTTTATTTTTAGATTTTTTTTTCCTATTTTCATGTTGTTTTTCACCTATAAAACCATAAAACATTAAGATTTCTAACTTCCGCGTGTTTCTGGCCCTATTGCGCAGGTGACAGACATCAGCCGCAACTGAGACGACAACTTTTCTAGAAATCTGCCGCTGGGACACCCGGAGCTTCAGGTCACACTTTTCAGCCCAGAAACTACGACCTGGACCTCCAGGTCACATTTTTTGCCCATTATCTGCGACCTGCACAGAAAACAGGTCAGAACCTGCGACCTGCCGATTTTTCTGCTATTTTTCTGCAATTTTTTTGGGTTTTTCTGAAGCTTCTGTCAGGGTTTTCCAGCCTCTGTCTCAGCCCGTTTCAACCTGTTTCTGATCTGTTTCACTCATCTAAGTGGGAACATAGCCCCCTAGGGCTTCAGTACCCTCCACTTTTGATGGAAGAGTTTTTATCTGTTTCAGGTGTCTGTTTTTTCAGAGTTTCAGCCCCCCCTTTTCCAGATCTGATACCTCCTTTTCATATCTCTTTTAATCAACTCTTCTCCCTTTCAAATCACCTCCTACGGATTTTTTTGGATCTACCTTTAGGGCCTCCTCCTTGCCCCTTTTGCTTTTTGCTGATTCCCTCCTTTTTTCCAGCCACCTTGCCTCTGCCTCTTGGCTACATTCTGCCCCTCTTTTCAACAGATTTCTCCTTTAGATCCCTGTCCCTTTCGACCCTAGATCTATTGGCCTCTTTTTAGTGTGTTTTGACTAGATTTTTTCCCTCTTTTAGCTTTGTTTTGAGAGACCCGCCTTCTTGGGTTAGATTGACGCACTATTAGCTGTTAATTTTTTGTTATTTCAGCATTATCTACTGTTTTTTTTACAGCATTATTTTCAGTTACGCAGCACACTTTTTCTCTTGCTCTCAAAACGAAAAGGGTTTAAAAATTAAAATTAACGCACGCCACACACTCACCCTAAGCGAAGAAGAGCCTGGTTTGCACCGCCGGGAAAAGACTTTAAAATCAATTGACACTGCACCTTTCTGCCCTTGTTTCGACATTGTAATCACTTGATTCTGCACCTCCCTGCCTTTGTTGGTCGTTCTTCTTCCCCTTGTGCCGTGTTTGTGTTGTCACCATTGCGCCCCCAAGGTGCACATCCTGGAGACTTCTTGGCCTTCACCCTCAGTTTTCGGTCGGTCGACCTACTCCTTCCCGCCATCGTCGAGTTAGTCCTCCTCCGAGTCCACACTCTGACTCCTCTTCTGATTCATTGGGTTCTCCTTCTGGTTCTCCCCTTGTCACCTTCACTATGTCTGGTCCAGGGCCTAACGCTAGCGGTAATCCCAGCCCTAATGCCGGGACTACTACTAGCGGAACCGCCACAGGAAATACCTCGGCTGCACCTTTTCTCCCTTACATGGCAGGTATCAGCCTCCCCGATCTCAATCGGTTGATCAATGACCCTATCCGCCACGATGTTGGTTGGCCTGCTATGCCAACCAAGCTCCCCTCCAACATCCCTAAGTTTGAAGGCCTTGCTGGAGAAGATCCAACCAACCATGTCCGATCTTTCCACATGTGGTGTTCCTCCAATTCCATTACTGATGATTCCATCCGTCTTCGGTTGTTCCAACGCACGCTTACCAGCGAAGCTTCTAAATGGTATGTTTACCAGGCCACCTCTTCCCATACCACCTTTGCGACCATTGCCCAAGCCTTTTTATCTTATTTCCAGCTCCCTCTCCGATACGATACTAGTACAGAGCTTTTGACTTCTTTCAAGAAAACCTCTTCAGCCCGCCTTTCAACTCATGTCCAGGAATGGCGGAGAAGAAGGGGCTTATGTCGAGCTCCCACCTTCGAAGATTGGGTTTATATGGACTGGTTCCTTCACACTCTCTTACCTCCCATTGGCAAAGATGTCACCTCCCATTTCCCTCAAACCGAAGAAGTCGCCCTCCAAATAGCCTTGAAATATGACCTGATCTACGCTCAGTCTAGTTATGTTTATACCATCCTTCCTGACCTCCCCAGGCCCGGTGGCGCTAATGCCCCGGGGTCATCTCATTCCACCGACGGTATCGTTGGAGCCCTTTCTCATCCGTATGCTCTACCTCCTATGGGATATGGTCTCCCTCCGGGAGGGGCCAGCACCTCTAGCACTTTTCCCCCTCCAGGTAGCATGTATCCAGGATACGGCATGCCTCATCCTTTTGCCCAACCTCCTGCTTACCTCGATGTTTCCCAACCTAACCATTATCCTTATGTGCAGCCTGGTGCGCCAGCTCCTCCAACATATGCGCTTCCACCTCCCTTGCCTTCTCCACCCCCGCAACAGCACCTACAGCCCCCTCCAGGGCAAGTATTTGCATAGCAGGGCGTGACTAATCCCCCTTCTTCTCAAAGAAGGTGGAGAGGCAATCCAAATCAATCTGCCCCTGGTACTCGTGGACCCAATCCTAAAGGTACTGACCCTAACACTGCTAACCAGCAATAGGGCACTCAGCCCAAGCCGGACAGGCCTATTCGCACAAATAAGCCTTGTTCGTGTTGCGGTGTTTATGGTCATTACACTCACGATTGTCCCCTCTTACCACATATGCGGCAGATGTGGGAGTCTCAAGCCACATTGCGAGGACAACATGCCTACCCTCATGCTCCCCCTAATGTGGCCACTACTCAACCAGCTGTTTTTACAGATCCTTTCCCCAGCAAGGATTCGTGGCTACCCAACCACCTGACGGACAGGTCGCCACTCAACCTTCCCTCTCTGGTTCCTCCGATTACCAGATCCTCATGATGACCTCTGATCCATCCCCAACCATCGACCTTAACCTTCAAACTCGGTCTCGCCAGTACCCCAAGCCTCCCGCTCAGTCTACCTCCGAGTCCCCATCTTTAGGTTCTACCGAGCCTCTTTCGACATCCAATGGTCCCTTACACATCCCTCAACCAAAAATTGAGGTTCATACCAAGATTACTAAAGGACCATTATGCCTAAATGCTGCTCCTGGTCGAGCTGCTCATTCGAATAGCGTAGTAGATGATTTGGCGCAGTCTCCTGCTGCCATTTACACATTGGAACTCCTCCAATCGTGCCCTTCCCAAAAGAAGGCTTTACTATTTGCCATGGGCACTGTAGATCCTGCTGATGACCAAATGATTGTTTTCGACGCCCATCAATCGGAACATCCTCCCCTTCCTGTGTCCGTAGCCTTCCAAATCCCAGTCAAAATCCGGAACGCTAACGTTTCTCGGTGTATAATGTATGAGGGGGCATCCACCTGTGTGATGTCCGCTTCGGTTTGGAAGCAACTCGGATCTCTTGAGTTGGCCCCTTCCACGATCACCCTTCGAGTGTGGGATGGCCACGCCTCCCAGCCCATTGGCCTCTTCCGTTATTTTCCTATCACTCTTGCGGGCAAGACTGTTTGCGTTGACGTCGAAGTCATCGACGCTCCTCTAGATTACAACATTCTCTTGGGGCGAAGCTACACCTATGCCATGTCTGCTGTCCCTTCCGCGGTTTTTCGCAAGATGTATTTTCCTCACAATGGAAATATAGTTACCATCGACCAGTTGACTTATCATGAGCCAAAGTCTCAGACCTCCCCTGAGACGACCATCTCTTCTGTAGCCAATAAGCAAATCGTCGATTCCTTGACCAATGTCTCTCCCGGCGTCTATAAAGACTCCTCTTTTCTTGGGACTTTTCCTGGTCTCCCTCCTCCTCCTATCTCTAATCCCAGCTTCTCGAATGTTTGTAGGATGCAATCATCTCGAGCTACCCTTAAGCGGCCCGCTTCGGCTAGTCAGCAACCTCATACTCAACCTCGCCCACTGCAACCCGCTCCTATCCATTCATCTCAGCCAGCCGGACCTCCTCCTTCTGGCCCTTCTCCTACAACTGGTATCCCTGAACCCCTCTATCCTCCTGGGTCGATTCCCCCAGCCCTCAACCATCTCAGAGCTGTCCCTCCTGGTCATTACCCTGCTGGTCAGATACCTTTCCTGGCTCCCCCTCCCGGAGTCTATTCGGTCCTCGTCATGGCCACCCTCTCTCTCCCTAACCTGACCCTGGGTATACCCGTCTGGTACCTTGACCCTCCAGCCGCTACCCCACCTGGTCACCCCAAACCGTATCTTGCTTTGACACCCGTTCAACCGGTCCCCCTCGCTTCCTCCGTTGCCTCCATGCCCCCAGCACCTCCTCAGGACCCTGCTCCTGTGGTGGCAACTCCAGGACGGAAAGGCAAAGCTCGCAAGGGAGCACCCAAAGACAAGGCCACCCCGACTGACCCGGCTCCTCCTCCGCCCGCAAAGCCTTGTGCCTTGTGTGATGTCGTCGGTCACGCCACCCATACTTGTCCTGAATTGCCCCGTATTCAACCCATGGTTAATGTCGCGTTCCCTGAGTCTACGGTCCCTGACCCCTCTATTCCATCCTCGTCCGTAACCAAGAACCCAAATATTATTCGCACCAACAAACCTGTGCTTTTTGTGGTGCCCATGGCCATTACTCCCACCATTGTCTTCACCTGACGCATTACTGCACCTCTTTAGAGGTAGTTCGAGAGTATGAGGTTGAAAAAAACCAGTCTACCTCTCCCATACTTGCGCAGTATGCTTCAGGACAGCTTGAGGATCCCCCCGCTCCCATTGACATCCCCCCCCCTGATGTCCAGATGACGGAGTCTACTACCACCATCCTCTACCTATCATCCCCTGTGAGACCCTTGGAGAACATTCCCCTTGAATCCTCCCCTGTTGTTTCACTCGATCCCCCTTCAGCGACCACCCTGGGCTCAACATCTTTTGACCATTCATTTCCCTGTTCTTCTGTCATTCCCCGTAACGATCCGTATGTGAGATTTTCTTCCTATACGGATGATTTAGGTAGCCTTGCCACGTCATGTGGTTTCCCTTCCACTCGTCATCCCCTCTTTTCCCATCCGGATGCCCCCTTGGAAACCTTTTCCACCCATGACCTCATCCTTCCTGCCCATACACGGGATAACCCCACTTGTATCTATGTTGACCTCCGCAGCCCGAGTCCCAGCCATACCTCCTGTAGCCCTCATATACCACCATCTAGTTTGTATATGTGCCATAGCCATCCTGCCCATCACACTCCCTCCCGCAGTTTCCGCTCGATGACTACTATACACTCACGATGCCGTCATTTTTCCCCCTCCCCCCATTTTTTGTCTGGTAACACCATTCCGCAGGACCTCCCGTCCACACCCTATATCGGTTACGCCGATGGTGCAAGTCGTTACTCCCAGAATCTAGCCTCGGAAGGTTGGGCCATTTTCACCCACTTGCATGCCCTTGTTCTCTCAAACGGGGTCTGCATTGGTCCTGCCACCAATAATCAGGCCGAATATGATGCAGTGCGTGGTCTCTTAGTCGATGTCCTCTCTTATCGCATCCTCCATCTGCATGTTCGTTTAGATTCCCTACTTCTTGTCATGCAACTAAATGGTGTCTATCGTGTGCATAATCCTGTGCTGTTTAGAAGATATTTATGAGTGAAACTCTTGATACGTGAGTTTGAAACCATAACTTTCAACTATGTACCTCGAGAACAAAATCACTATGTAGATAGCATTGCAAACCATGTTCTAGATTGGCATTTATCACACGCATTTTATACAAGACAATAAAATTCATAATCATTAAAAAGGATGCATATCCATAATATGTGTCGCAAAACATGTGTTTAGAGTCCATCTACTCTGATACATATGACATGCCCATAACATGTTACAAAAAACTCAAAACTAGGGACACCATCTGTCCCTACATACACACTAGGGAGCACCACCTGTCCCACACCTAATCACTATCTGGCGGATCCCGAGCCAATGGCTCTGCTCCTGCAGCCTGTAGATCATGTATCCCCTGACCATCCATTGCCATGCGCCGCATGACACCTCGCCATTCCGAGGGTAGAGCAATACATGGCTCTATGTACTGGTCGTCTAAGTCTTGCCACCCACGCTCTGACACCCCGGTCAACAACCTCTCGCATCTACGGTGGATGTCCTCCAGAAGGGCGGCCGCATCCTCATTATGCGTTGCTCTCGACCCACTCAAACCTGCAGCTCCAGGTGTTGTCGGTCATCCCATATATCAGGCTGGTTTTACCGGAGCTATATCTGCATACCAAAATTACATGAATCAGTACCCTATCTACGATTTACTAACTTTAACATGCCCAAAAAAGAGTAGTTACTTCTCACTTACCATTGGGTCCCCATACTCGACCAGGCGGAAGTGGTAGGTCCGGATCCCCATAATAACTCATCCCACTATAGGGATAATCGTCTATGTATAACGGCATCTGATCCCAATGGGCGAAGAACTCAGGTCAAAACACTCGTCCGACCGCCCCTCCTCCTCCTTTGCACAGTAGCCGCCCCCACCGGCGCATCCTGGGCTCTCTCAGGCCCCCATCTGGGAGCTGTATACGAGGTCGTAAGGTCGGGATATTCTCAAAGAAGAAGGTGCACAATAAAGTCCCATACGAGCAATCGTGGTTCACTTGCCGCTTGCAGAGTGACAACTGTCGTTTTAATGACACCAACATCATTTGGGCCCCCCATAGTAGGTCCCACTCAACACACTCTCCACAACCATCATCTGCCCCCCAGTGATGTGATGGAGCGCCTGCTTGCCCAGGATCCGCAGCACTGCTACGGCCACTGCACGGGTCTCTAATCTCTCTAGGTCCCCGATTGGTATCCGAGTCCCTTTGACTTGGAGACTCGGTCGACAATGTCGCTCCACAAACTCCATGATGTTCTGCCCCCACGGTAACACTGGCTGCGTATTTCCCACCATCCCAAGTGGCGGGAGACCAGTCAGGAAATACAGATCCTGGACTATCAATTCGATCCTGTGCCCCTGCACTACAAAGACCTCATGATCTGGATCCCAATAACTTACAATCCGGGCCAACAAGGGCTCCCCTTCTCTCATCAATGGGTTCTCCAAAAACTTTAGAACCCCAAACCTGGCCAATACACGACAGACACCCTGATCTTCCTGGATCTCCGACCGTAATGTACCCAGGTCCCTCTCTCTCCAGTTGACCCGTATATCTACCATATCTACACAAACACATCATCTTTGTCAGTATACAGATAGGAAACACTGTAACTAATCACAAAAACCCAAATCTCAGCCCTAAAACAGCACTGAAATCTCATTCACCCTCCAGGTTGCACTTTTCTGCCCAATCCTGGGACAGGTCGCAGTTTTTGGCTCAAAACCTGCTTCCCAGGTAGCAGTTTTTGGCCCAAAAAGTGTGACTCGGCCGTAGAGGTGAAAGAGGGTCTGTTCCTGAGATTCTGGGCCCTAATCTGAACTTTCAATCCATAAAAATGAAAGAATAAGGTTAGGCCTCTTACCTGCAACTGACGGATCTCGATTCCAACGGTCAGTTTGTCCGCTACACTCACTACAAGATTTAGGGCCTTCTCTCCTCTCTACATTCACCACAACAACACTAGCAAATGAGTGAATTTGGAGGGAAAACTGCCTTATTAAAAGAGAACCCTTATTTTTTCTTTCGCCTGTTGCGACCACACCATAACTCTGTTTGACAAACCGTCTACACCGTTGGAAAGATCTCACTGAGCCCTCAAATGGGTATCTGTTAGTTTTTTGTGATTTGATACTTCCCCAGAACCCATTTTGTCCAAGATGGATCACTTCACCTCCCCCCAAAATTGAATTTCTTCACTTACAACACTTGTACTTGGGGCACCACTTTGCCTCCATACTTGTCTTTGTTCGTGTCGATTTTCGTCATGAGATACCATCTTGTACTCATGTTTTATGGTCCCCCTTGGGACCTTTACTATGTGGCAGCACCATCACGTCGCCCTTGTTTAGAGCATCCGAGTTGAGTCATCACTACATTCATGGAGTCTGTCCCGAGTCCCTTTATATCCCACTATAGTCCTCCATCCTTCATTGTTTGGTCCCTCTCTCGTGTCGCACATTATGGCCTTCAGTCCCACTGTCCCCTATTCCTCATGATATTGTGTCAGTCGCTGCCATGTCATTCATGCCCTTTATGCTCTAACAAGGGAAGTCATCCATTCGCTACTCAGTCCCCTCCATTTCATTATCATCATTGGTATTAGTCTGTCAGTCGCTCTACTATTTTCTCTCGTGCCTTAGTTGAGGATCCCTTATCACCTCACCTATGGCGGACCTCCTTCTATCAACATCAACTCATTCATTCCAGAAGATAGGTCTAGAGGGCAGTGTACCTTGGTTCCAGCTTCCACTCTTGTTCGGTGCCTCAGATCAGGCAAAGGGTTTTCTCATTACCCTTTGACTTGATTGTTTCTCAGCTCTAGCTCCTTTCAGCATGATCGAGATCCATATAGTTGATGGTTCAGTGATGCAGCAGAAGCTCTTGGTGATTCTCGGGTGTGTGTGAGCTGTCTCAACCCTCATGAGGGGGTGGCCCTGCAGGTAGCCCCCCACATGCCCGGATGACCTCTTCATTGCACCCTTCGATGCAGCTCCATATATTTGATGATGTAGGCCTTAGCCGCTTGCAGCGCCTCTTTGATTTTCATGTATCGGTCAGATTTTGTGAGCCCTTCCCCGCTTGTAGGGGGCATTTGGGTTGTATTTGTATCTCATGTACTCAGATATTATTGTATAAGTCCTGGCTGTTATCCCAGGCACAACATGTATATGGGATCCCTCATTGTATTTCTATCTGGCTCATGTTTATGCCGGCTGTACTTTATGGTTCGGTCCCTTGTTTACTGGACACACTATTCTTTTTTACTTTGTCTCGGCGGGCATAGGTATGCCTCCCCCACCGCCTTTAGCACAGGTACCCTCTCATAAAAAGAGACTTGTTGCACCTGCAAGTCTCGTCTCCTCAGGGTCTAGTTCTTCAGCACATTAGTCTACCTTACATTTCTCTCTCTGACTTCCCTTTTTGATGTCTAGTGATTGAGTTCTTACAACGTACTTCGGTCATACGATTTTCTCCTAACACTCGCACGCTGGGGGGCAATCTGTTACACCATTTTTTGGTCATCTAACCTACTATCATTAGATGGACCCAAGTACACCATGTAAGACCAAATTTACCCTAAGTAAAATTTCTTTCACTATGTAAAATAACTTAATAAAACACATTTATTAGGTTGTTTATGGTCTAAACAGGAAACCCCAAAAGGAAATATTAAACAAACCTATATTTGTTTGATTTTCCTGGTCATGTTTAACCCAAAACAAAGAAATTAATTAGATAAATTTTTATTTATCTTATTATTTTCTAGGAATAATTATTTAAATCTTATTTAAATAATATTCCTTGTTAAATATGACTAAATCACCCATAAATAATTAAATAAATCATTATTTATTTGATTATCTTTCAACCACTTCCTTAAAATGATAAATAAATCATTTATTTATTTATTATTCACAAATAAAGGGATTTGACCCAAGTCAAATACTTTTTCCTCTAACAAATATAATAAAATATTCCATAAAAGGTGGATCTAGATTTGGTTAATGTTATTTTAATCATGTACCAAGATCTAGAATGACCCAATATTTTGTTATAAATAGGAGGGTTTTTGCTACCATTCTTCACCTTTTGTTGCCTATTAGATCACTCTGGATCTAAAATCTTGGTCTGACTTTGAGCCATTATCATTGTCATATTTTCCATTATTTGCTGCGTGAGCTCCCTTTGATTTCTATCTTTGTCTGGGTTTTCTACACCAATAGGAGAGAGAAATGCTAAATCTGAAGTGCTGAGGACTTCCAAGAACCCATCCCATTGAGGAGAATTGGAAACACCTTCTTGTTTTCCTCCCAGGTGCCCTTAATACAAAAAATTCTTTCAAAAATTGTTCTTGTCTTTTCTATTGGATGTATGGAGAAAAACCTTATTTTTACTGCTTAATGTCTCTATATGCATAGATCTAGTTTTTTGCAGCACTTGTCTTGATCAACTAACTGCAGATCTGAAGATATTGGCAGCCATATTTGATGTTAGGGCTATAAGTTATGCGTAGCTAAAGTGGTATTTTTTTGTACACTTCGACAAAAGATTCATACTAACAGTATCTATTGCGTTCCTCGTAGGTATGGCTTCCACCCATTTTGTGAAATAATCAGTGGCAGTTAAAATCCACTTATGTTGACCACTCGATGGAGGATGTATTTCACCTATAAAATCAATTCCCCATTGTTGGAATGGTTCATCCACATGAACGTGAATCATGGGCAGAGGTGCTAGCTTCTGTCTTTCAACAAATTTCTGACATTTCTCACAAGCTCTAACCTGGGAAAAAACATCTCCAAAAAGCTTAGGCCAATAGAAACCAGCCTTCAGGATTTTGTGAGCAGTGGCCCTCCAGCTGTAATGACCACCAAAGATTCCTTCATGAAATTCGGCCATTATACTCTCTACCTCATCCTCTGTGAGACACAGGAGTAGGATGCCTAAGGGATCTCACCAATATAGCCAGCCATTGGCGACTATTTACTTCTATGATTTAAATCTTAGCATTATGTATTTAGCTTTATCACAGCTTGGAGGGAAACTGAGTGTGAGGAGATATTATACTATCTCTTTGTACCACAGAATGGTGAGGTACTTTATATGTGTTTCCAGAGTAGCTATCCCAATTCCCTGTCGCTCTTCTTTCTCCTCAGATTCCTCACCTGCTATTATGGACAGATTTATGCCCAGAGCCTGATAGTTTGATACAGATAATATTTTGGCTAGCCCTTGTCCTTTGATTAGTTTGGTAGGGCGGATGTCTAATTCATACTCCTATATTTTGGCAATCCACTTCCCCCTTTTTCCTTCACTATCCCCTTGGATAAGAATATCTTTTACAACAGTTGTAGGCACAAATGCAGTTATATGGGACTACAAGATATACATGCGAAATTCTTTGAGGGACTTCACTAGGGCATATGCTTGCTTTTCTAATATGTTGTATTTTAATTCTAAATCACGGAGCACCTGACTGAAGAAGGCGATGGGCTTCTCGTACCCTTCCTCATTTTTCTGCAATAAAACTCCTGCTATTGTATGAGGTGATGCAAAAGAAAAGATCATGAAAGGTTTAGCATAATCTGGTCCAGCTAGCACAGGGGATTCTGCAAAATAATTTTTTATTCTGGTAAAGGCCTCTCGTGATTCCTGGGACCATTTAACTTCATTATCTTTCTTCAGCATGTCAGTTATATGTATAACTATTTCAGAATAGTTAGGAATAAATCTTCTCAGGAAATTAATGCGCCCTAGGAACACCTGTACCTCCTTCTTATTTCTAGGAGGAGAAATAACATTTATAATCTCTACCCTACTAGGATCTATCTTCACCCCATCTTTGGTGACAATATTTCCTAGAATTTTACCCTCTTCTAATGCAAATAATGACTTCTGAGGATTTAGAGAGAGACCGTACCTTCTTCATTTCTCAAAATTTATACGTAGATGCTCAATGTGCTTAGTATCATTCTTTGAAAATACAGTGATATCATCGAGGTAGACTACCAAAAATTTATCTTTCTCCCCAACAAAAGCAATGTCCATGGCCCTCTGAAAAGTGGCCCCTGCATTAATCAACCCAAAAGGAATCCTGACATACATAAATGTACCCCATGGTGTGGTGAAAGCAGTCTTCTTTTGATCTTCTGAAACTACATCCACCTGATTGTAACCAGAGAATCCATCAATCATTCACATCCTAGAAGCTCCAACCACCTTCTCTAGGAAGTGATCCATCTTAGGCAGTGGATAATTATCCTTTAAGGATGCTCTATTTAAATTTTGGAAATCCACACACAGCCTTATTTCTCCATTCTTCTTTCGGACAGGGACTAGGTTTTCCACCCATTCAGAGTACCTCAATGGCACAATTATTTTGGCCTTTAACAGCTTCTTAATTTCCTTCTCAATAGAGGGAAGCAACAGGGGATTTATCTGTCTGAGCTTTTGCTTGTGAGGTTTAGCATCTCCCTTTAGTGGAATTTTTTGTTGCATTATACTGATGTCAAAATTTTTTAGGTCCTGATAAGACCATGCAAACACATATCTGTAGTATTGAAATAATTTCTGTTATAGCCTTTTATATTCTTTTGGGACTTTCTTGGATAAGTTTACAATTTTGGGGTCAGCCTCAGTACCAAGATTCAGGTCTTCTACCTGATTTTTTTCTACCACTTTGCTTGGCTGTAGTTGGACATCATTCTTGTCAAATAATATTTTTATAGGCACCAGTCCTCTAGGTATAATGTTTCCCTTCAATTGCAACACTTTATTACCTGCCATATTCTGCTCCCAATTTCTTTATGAAGTGTCTTCAGTCTCTTCTTCTTCATCAGCATCGATCTCCATATTGGAGAATTCCCCTATTGTTTCTAGGAATGTCTTCATCTGTTATTCATCCTCAAATACCTGCCAGTGCTTGATGTTATCTGGGATTGATGGTCGATAACGTACCTCAATTTCATATCTTAAAAGGGGGTTCTGAGGTGGACGAAATGTACTAGCAGCCACAGCAAGGGAATCAACCATCCTATTCTGTTCTCGGGGCATGAACTGGATATTAAATGCCAAGAAAAAATTCTCTACCATATCCCAAAATTCATTCCTATAAGCCCTCAGCCGAGGATGTTTGGTTTGACACTGATTCCTCACTTGTCTAACCACCAGTTCTGAATCTCCCAGAACTTTCAAACTTTGTATGTTCATGCTCTTGGCTGTCTGCAATCCCAATAGAATTGCTTCATATTCAGCCACATTATTAGTGGCTTCATATTCCATCTTGAAAGACAATGGGACCCATTTCCCTGTAGGAGAAATCAATAGTATTCCAGCTCCATTACCTTCTCTTGAATTTGCTCCATCAAAATGAAGTGTCCAGATTCCTGTTTCATGGCTCTCTGAGGGCTACTCATTCTTGATCTAACAGAAGGATGGTTCATGAGCATAATCTTGATCCTCTTCCATCATCAAGCATGAGAAATCTCCTTCTTTATTGTAGACTGGTGAATTAATAGAGTTTTCAGCCTTAGTCACCATTTTGACAAATCTAGTTTCCCTATACAACCTCCTCTCTTGGCCACCAAAAACTGGGATAGTGGCATATGTTAAATCCAACTTAATTGACCCACCAATTTTTTTCCCCTAGGAACTTGACAGTAACATGCCAAAGCGAGCTGGGATGTCAGCCACCACGATGTCCATTACCACACTTTTTGCTAGGATTTGAGCCAAATTGACCACCAAATCCTTCATCATCCCCAAGCATTTAACTCTTTTGGAATCAAATGAATATAGGTCCTTGTATGGATGGGTGATTTGTAATCCTAGTTGTTCCATGACTGACAGAGGCAGTAGATTATGGGAAGCTCCAGAATCTAACATACAGTTATGTAATAGCAGGTCATGAATCACTAGAGACACAAAGAAAGGAGGAGTTGAAGCATCTAATTCCTCAACATGTGGGCCAAATACAACCATGGGTATTTATTCTTGAAGGTTGAGACTATCTGGGGTGAGTGCTGCTTCTAGAGGGATCATAAAAGAGGTGACTTGGGATTGATATGCAGGTTGCTTCAATAGTTCAGTCAAGGGAACTGGGATTTTGAATTTCTCAAGTTCCTTTTGTAGAATTAAAATAGGGGGGACTTATCTATTACAACCTATTTTGACTCTTTATTTTCAGCTGATGGTTTGACTTCTTTTGACATAGACTTGGTATTAGGGGGAATGACTACTTTTGAAGAAGAAGGAATTTGATCATTAGACTGCAAAGTTTTGTTTAGAGGCCCCTTACCTTTGCCTGTGACTTTCTGCATTGTTGACTCCTTCTGAGTAGGTGCTTCTTTCTGGGACAGGTCTTCTTCTTGATCTTGAGTATGAGTCCTCTTCTTAGAATATTTGAGATCGTATCTTCTATTGAACTGTGCTTGCATGAAATCAACAAATTGCTTACAATAGTGATCAATTTCTGAGTCTTCTGTGTCCCTAGCCTTTTATTCTTCCTGCAATGAGCACCCGGTTCCATTAATTCCTTGCAAAGGGCATTCTTCTACATCACTATTCGAGAAAGCAAGATTTTCATACTCCAGTCCATAAGCAGTGTCTTCAGTAGGATCATCTACTGGACCTTCCAAGTACAATGGGTGTGGTACCTGATCTTGTTGCTCCTTTGGTTCCCTTTACAATATTTGCAGGGGTGGTTTCCTATACTGAGGATTGTACCCTCTATTTGGAGCATTGTGGAAGTTCTTGGAGGTTGAATTCTTGGCCTCCAATTCAAGCTTGACCAGTTTACCAGAAAGGTTCTTAATCATTTTTCTCATTTCTTCAATTCTGTCATTAGCTGAGTCTCTGTCTTGGTTTGAGGTAGATACCTCCTCTTTGCCTCTTCTTCTAGTATCTTGTTCAGATTTTCCCTTTGATTTACCAGTGGAGGCAAAATTTGCTTCCAACTCTAGTGCATCTATCTGAGCATCATCCAGAGTAGCAGGCTTTCTTTCTCTCAGAGAGAAAACGAATTTTGAATCAAAGGCTGCTACAAAAACAACCTTAGCAGCAGTTTGATGAGGCTTCATATCAGCAGGAAGACTCATATAAAATTTATTAATTCTCTTGATGAAATATGACATGCCTTCATTATGTATTTTCTTGAGTGTATTGAACTCAGTAAGACAATGTCCATGATCTTTCTTCTCTCCCAATTTCCTGAAGAAAGTATCTTCCATTATTTCCCAAGTGGTAATAGAACGGTCTGCCAATGTATTAAACCATTTTCGAGCTTCACCCTCAAGAGATTGGACAAATAGCCTTAAGACCACATCTAAATGTTCCACATTAAAATTCTTTGCAAAAGAACAGAAGGAATCAAGATGTTTTTGAGCATCAATCTCATTTTCCCCATTGAATCGGTGTAAAATCTTCACATAATCCTATGGCATATCATTCAACACTTGAGGTAATGCCAGGGGGGCATATTTATTTAGCAAGAACCCTGGAACATGGGCCATTGGAGGGGGTGGAGGAAGTGCAATATTTTGATGAGTAACAGGAGGAGGAGGAGGAGGTGGAAGTGGATTATGAATAACAATAGGAATGTAATGAATAACAGTTTGAGGTGTTGAGGGGAATAATGGTCTGTTAATAGCAGATACTTCGGTGACTTCTTTGACCTCTTCGACCTCAGGAGTAGGGTGAAAATTATCTTTATTTATGACACCTCCTCAGGGTGGAATATTTGAATAGTAATCGGTATCTTCCACAGTGGAGTCGAGAACTAGCCCTTGGGCTACTTGAGAAGAAGAAGATGGAAGGTTTTCTACAGAAAATTCAGGGATTTCAGAGTGGACTGATTTTCTTTCCCTCCAATTTCTTCTATGTATGATCTTCTCTGGGTCAGACACTAAAGGTGTCTTTGGCTAAGACATATCTGACCTCAGGTGTGGCTTACGAGGAGCTAGGACTGCAAGTGAATTTATCTAAATAACAAATGTGGAGTCGCCAGGGTGAGGGATCTACAACTCTCAACTCTCCATACTCACCTACTTGAAGAGTGAATTAGGTTTTGTCAAGGCCCAGGGATTTAAATTTTCTCAACTTCGTTCCCCGACAATGGTGCCAAAAAGATGTTTTCGCTCCTAGAGACAGCCTTGAGTTGTGAAAGACCAGTGCCTAGGACATCTTATATATAGCAAGGAGAATAGGGTATAATAGGGGAAGTTATCAATACAAAGCTCTCATGCTATCTCCTGAAAACCAGAAATGTTTATTTGAATGGGACCAAGACCCTCAGAAACTAGATACAGGGAAAGGAACACTACAGAGGCAATGTTCAAAACTCTAATATAAAAGCAAAAGATAATTTAGAGACAGCTTACTGTAAAGAGGGGCAATTCAGAAATACCTCACAGAAATAAATTATCAGAAGCTGTGGTTGTAATGAAAGATTAAGAGAATACTAGCTATCATTGGGATGATATCTAGATACACAATATCCCCATGTAATGGGCTTACCAATTTAAGAATCCATACATGACAATAGCGTTTTAAAAATACCCTCCTAAAGAAACTAATATAGCAGAAATATGGTTTGAGTGAATAGTGAAACAAAATATCATGCCTGAGCCATATTTAAAGCATTTGACTAATCCGAGCATGGGTATCAACTAGGATAAATCCATACCAAAAATCAGTGAGCCACTCGTATTCCAGAAACATGATACAAGAAAGGTGGATGAAGTGAAATGATCTATTAAAATAGCACATATGAGAGAAAGTTACACACTGTGAGAAATCAAAGACCAGAATCCTCTTTAAAGATGGAACTCCTCCTCACTAAAACCAAACGGGCTTTGTACATTCATATGAGAGATTTTACAAAATGCATACAAAAATCCTCTTACTGCATAATTTTATGATAAAATCTGGAACCCTAAATCATCTCTTCTTTGGGAGCTTTATAGGAGAAAAAGAAAGCTTGAAAAGGGAGTAGGTGATGAACATTTAATTTGCCTCATTAAGACAAGATGGCGGAAACATGCACGCCGATATTGCTGAATGAATCTGTAGCGTTGTATGTACTCTGTTTCCTGGTTTCTGAAATAAATGCACTGGGTAGAAATCTCTTCAAGAATACGGAAAAGAATTAAAATCACATAGACATTCTGTCCTTTCCTGAAAGAAAATGGTGCTGAAAAGAAAAATTTAGGGTATTGTTTTCTGCGGATGGTACCCTCTGCCTTCTAAACCCTGAATTAAGGTTTAAGATCTTCAATGCTGAACGTTGAATTCCTCGATAATTCACTGATATTTCTCTGCTGCTCCATTAATGTCTCCATCTGCTCAATCTGTGCTTTAAATGACTCTGGAGGGTTTGATAGATTTTAACCCTGCTTCTTTAATGGAATTCTTGTCGACATACCTTCCCAGGCCTTTCTCCATAATTCCATCCTCTGAAAAATGGTCCTTTGATGTGCTCTCTATTACAGTAATATAGACTGTAAATCATGGCAGTTTTCCGCCGCTGTAACCCTGCAAAACCCGCAAACTCATTAGGAAAACCATGCATGGGGATGGTGGATGTGGCGGGGTCAATGAAAATGGTCATGCGGACATGAAAAAATTGTGGAAAAATGCAGGGTGGCAGCAAAAACGCAGTGAAATTATGGAGGATGGACTGGTGAAATTTTTTAACATAAAACATTGAAATTTGACTAATGAATGAAATATATAAGGGTGGAGGAAAAATACGACAAACACGTGGAACGGTGACGGGGTGGAAGACACGTGTCGATGGTGGCGAGGTAAGTGATCTAGACCATCTAATCTCGTGACGAGATCAACGGCTTAAAATGCGTCGGAGGGTGATGAACGCTGGGCCAGGGGTACGATTTCGCCGTGTTAACTCGCGAGCAACTTTTTGGAGCGATCGCCGTTGGATGGGCCGCTCTAGATCGGACGGCTCACGTGCATATAGCGCCGGATCTTCTACCGAACTATAACACATGATGAGCAGTGATTTTCAAACAGTGCTCGGTGACGCGTGTCACGTGATGAATGGCATCGCTCCAAAATGAGAAATACCGCCCGCCCTCCAAAAGGCGGTGAGATATAAACCAGCGGGTTTTGTACAATGAGCAGGTGCACTATGGACCATTTATTTTACAGGTTGATTGGACGGTGGACGAGGTGGGCCACGGGAACGATGGAGCCTTGTGAATGTCATCCGATCTGTACAGATCGATGGATAATACTGCGCCGGATATATGTATGTGATAAGCGCCTTCATGGCTAGCGCTCGGTTTCGACTTTCGGTCATGTGGAGAAAAAGGTGCAGGGGCTAGGGTCGAAAGGTGCTAGGCCTTAAATATATTATAATGTGGGATTTCGGCCCCTTTATGCAGTCTTGAGGCTGGGATAAGGTAACGATGAGCAGAAAACAAATTTCTGAGGGGAAAAAGAGGGGGTTTGAAAGGTTTAAGCGAGATTGCTTGTCAGAATTTAACAGGGGGTTGACATGATCAACAATAGGGGCACACCCCGATTTCTCTCATCTGTACCCCCAAGTACACCCCTCATGACATCACCTGTTGGCTCACCTTCCACTTCCCCCTCGTCATCCAATCCACTCCTGCCACCTGGCCTCTACCATATCCCTTCCACCATGCACTTTCCATCTGTCGCGCTCCCCTACAGTCGTTGGATCTACACCCCCAGATCCAATGGTCCACATTCAATTTCGTTTAGAATTTGCTGTCAGGGTTTAAAGACCTAGATGAATGCGAAATAGGTGGTATTGGAGTGGACAAGTGTCACGCCCTGTGTGGTATCATGTTCAAAACGCACAAAACCACTTACCGCTTGGATACTGCGCGAAAACCACCGACGGTTTTCGCAAAACCACTATTATATTCTGCGCCCAAATTCACAATTAACCTTGTTTTCACATGTTTTGTCCATAAAACCTCCCCCTACATACATTTCTTCCTCCTTAATGCACCTTTCGCCCTCCGTCGAGCCTCCAAAGTAGTTTATCCAATGCTGCATGATTTTATAACATTTTTATTTGTTTTATGTAGGATTTGATGGCAGTTCTAAGGGTGAAAACCCTTTCCACAATCCATAAAGGGATAAGGCCAAATGTTATCACCTCTGAAGCAAAAATAATGTATAATAGAAGCTTCCAGGGTGTAAATTCTAGGTTTTAATCAATGTTTCGCAGGCATTGGTTATACAATCAAAGCCCCCACCGCAGTAAAAGCCACCTATACACTCACAAAGGAAATAGAAGAAGAACAATGAAGATATAGATTAAATAAAAGGGATTACGCACAAAGTTGAAGGTTAAAGGATTTTTCCACAGTTTAGGGATAAAGCACAGAGAAAAAGACAAATTGATTAAAGTTAATACAGTCAACAGAATAAGACAAAAACCCTGAAGATGATTATAAGGCCTTAAAGCACAAATTCAAGGCCTAAGTAAGTGTTTAAAGCCACAAAGTAGACATATCAACAGAAAGAGCCTCCAAATGGCACGTCATTGAGGCAATTAAATCCTCAAAATGCGACCTACAAGTTCATTTTCCTCAAAATAATACAAATTGAATGCACAGTCAGAGATATTTTCCAAAGACAGCTCATAAAGTAATTAGAAGCCTACCAAAAGCCTCTAAAGTCAACAAAAGTGACTAAAGTAGATAAGAGTTAATGTAAAATCAATTAACAGATTTAAAACATTTGAAATCTTCTCCATAAGGCCTCCCAAAGGTCGAGAAGTATTTACTCTGTATTAATTGATTAGTTGGACCTTCTTTCCACTCCACCTCCTCAAATTTACCTATATATATCATATGAGGAGCCTAGTATTATTGTTGGTTGAATATTCATTGAATGTTAATAGCTATTGAGGATGTTGAAGCTCTGTTTTGGTAATTGAAGAAAGATAGGTTGAGAAGAGAAGTTTGAAGCTGTAAAGACCTACTAGACTTGAAGATTGTAACTGGTTTGAACATCAAATATACAAGCTGATTTATGGGATCCTGGTCTATGTCAATGGTGATTTTTTTCTTACTGCAATTGTCATTTTTCTCATGTTTTCCATACTATCCATTTTCTCTGATAAAGAACAACAAATATAGATTAGGATTTACTGTAAAGTACCCTATTTCTCATTGATAAATCTTTATCTTTATGTTTTCTTCTAATTGTTGCTTTGAGGATAATTCGATAGAGTATAACTAGTGAAGTGTTGGTGAGCCGATGTTTCCTGAGTACAACTTGAGATATTGTCTTTGAAAGTTCTTGAAAAGTTTGCTAAGTAAATTTGAACTAGCGAAGTCTATGGTAAGCCTTTTCCTCTACTTTATCTCCAACAGTATCTTTGAAAAGTTCCCTAAGAGTATGCCAAAAACAGGATAGGTTCAAAGTCCTTACCTGATCTTAGGCTACCCTTTGTTCTCTTGTATGTTTTCTACTTTCTGAAGGTAATCTGTTAGGTTGTTGGATTGTTTTCTGAAAAGTGTGCTTTATTAAAAGTTCTCCCAAACAAGTCTATGGTATGCCTTGTCCTTTGGCTTGTTTCAAACAGTTGCTTTGAAAGGCTTCTCTTGTTTAGTGAAGTTAATAGATTCTTAAATGGTTAATAGATTTTCTTTTTTCACAACACTTTTAATGTTCCATACCACAAAATCAACTTAAATAGATCCTTTGATATAGATGACTTGCCCCATGGACCACTCTTGAAACTTGTTGTGCAATTAAATCCTTTTGTGACTCCATAGCCCAATGGATTGATACTGTTTCTTACTTATCCTATCAGCTGAACCATTCTTTCAACCTGCTCACACCTTTACCCTTCAAGAAGACTTCCTTCATTTTGATGATATTCTACCCAAACAAAAACAAACAAAACCCTTTTACTTCATAACTAGCCTAATATCATATCATAAGCCTTAAAGAAATATCTTTGAAAACACTTAGATAGAGAGATCCCTCTCTGAATCCAGGAGGGCTAGATCCTAGGATTCCAAAGTTGTTTTGATGTAGGCTCTGCAGCGTTTGTTCTTTCCAATCTTGCAAACTACGGGGACCTAACACAGTAAACAAAAAAAATTGCTATTGTTTAACTCACTGTATTTGCAAATTAGCCTCTGAAAAAGGTTAATATTTATGTGTAATAGCTACTAAGTGGATAAACAAAGAAAATTAGAGGGTATAACACCTATAACTAAGAGAAATTATCCCCAGTGGAGTCGCCAATTTGTTGGGCCAGAATTGTAATCTACGGATAAATTACACTTCCCTAGATAGGTGCTAGTCTAGAACAATAGGTGAAAGACTATACTACTATTTCTCCTAACTCAGAATAGATATACAGAGAGGATTGGAGGCTTACGTGTTTAGTCTCTTCCAAATGGCTCCTTTTGTCGCTTCTGTTGCAACTTCAAATTCAAGCAGTTTGTGAGCTGAATGCTTCCTGCAAGAAAGAACACTAAAACATCAGAAGATGAAATAATATAGATATCTATTCAATCTAGTTAGCTAAATCAGTAAAGCATAAACTTCATTCATCAACCAAGATCTTACAATATAGAAAATCAAAGCCAATACAGATGCATGTAGGGAAAAATATGAAGTACTCTTTATTGATGATAGAAGGAGAGGTTACAACCTAGTGACTGATTTGAAGTGACCTTCCACCAAAGTTCCTAAGCATCATCACAGTATAAATATCTCCAGCAGTAGCTTCACAAATATAACTCTAAATTGAAAATCCTCTAGCATTTCTCTACTCAAATTCTTCCTTCTCAAACACTTAGATCTGTGTTCAATTTATAGATGAACTGTAGGTTGTTTTGCAATCAATAACTTTCCAAAAATAGGCAAGACATGTTTCCAATCATGTAGATGTCAAATGGACACTTGGATCCGAAGATTGACACATGTGAAATCTTCTAGAAGGCACTGGCCAAGTGGAGATTCCAGAACAATGAGAATTTTTCTCCCAATGTGACCAACACACCTAAGAATGTGGGGAAGTGCTTTGGAGAGCAGCCCTGCATGGGGCTACCCGCATATGCAATGCACTTAGGCCCCTTAGAGCCTGCGTTGGTGAGTTCTCATATGCTATATAATAGGATTCAAACCATGGAAACCTATGCTTGATGAAACCTCTTTAGAGACTTACCTAACCAAGCATAACCATGAGAATCATTTTGTCAAACCAATCAATAACATGTAATATATAGGTCATGAATGCATATATGAACATAGGGGTCTGATACTTATCTGAGAATCTTCATGAAGGTATAATTCCATTTGATAATAGGTCCTATAATATTTTTAGGTCATGCATTCATTAAACATTCATCGCCAAATCAAATACATCAAGAGCCATCACTAGAACCTATTATGTTACAATGCTTATTGTTATAGGTAAATTTGGGCATCATTCCCAATGACCTGGTTAACTGGGCATCATCTCCTAGACCAATGTATAGGGTTTATCATCCCCTATCATTTCAGTTGCTACATGCCCTAAGACTAAGAACAAGACAAATGAATCAAAGAATTTCATTCGCAAAGGTTTCCAAAGTTTGAAGTTTATAATATATCATATGAGAGCTCACCAACGCTGCCTCTAAAGGGACTAAGTGAATTTCATATGTAGTGTTATGTATAATTTGTTAATTATTAGTTAAATATTGTTGTCTTAGGTTTATTAAAATTGAAGGGCATGATCAACGATCATGCCTCTTCGCCAAGGGACACCATAAGGCTGTATTTAAAGCCTTGGTGATTCCAAATTGTAAGCATCTCATATTTTATCAATAATAGTATATACTTATTCAAGTTTACTAGATTTTTACATTCCATTGGTATCAGAGAATTTTTCTCCTCCGAATTTGTTGTAGTTATCCAGTTAAATTGTTTTCTAGAACCACCGTTTATTTTTCCCCACCATCTCATTTCCCTCTCCCTGCGTTTTTTTTTTCTTTCTCTTCCTCGTTCCCCATTGCTATTTCATCTCCCTTCCTTCCCTCCATCCACCTTCACTACGTTGATTACAACCCGCCACCAGCACTGTCACTCTTTCTGCTCCTGGTCGCCATCCCTCTCGCCACCGATCTGCGGCTACGCCCTCCCTGCTGTCTTTCCCCTCGCCGTCTTCTCGAGCCCCTTTCCGCCGTCTTCCCCACCCGTCTTTCCCTACCATCCTTCCCACCCTTCTCAGCTGCCACCTTTCCCTACCACCCCTGCCCTCCACTCCCGTCAGAATCTCCCTCGAGTTCTGCCTTCCCTCCTCGCCTATGTAATATTCCAAATTTTTAGCCTTCAAGCTAAATGGAATATTAGAGTTCTTTCATCACTAGGTAGGTGAATAAATGGGTAGGGAGGCCCATTAACCTCTTTAGAAGGGTCAATAACACTCCTAATGTGAAAGGAGTGAGAATAAGTAGCTTATTTGAGCACTGTTGGGTGTGAACGGAGATGGGGACATGCTGATTCAGTCAACTTTGACCAAGTCAAAAAAGTTGTCTAGATACATTGAACCACTTTGATGGACATTGCAGTTTTGGTGGAGGACAACTTGCATGAGCTTGATGGCACATGTGGATGGGACCAAATGAGGACAGGTTCACTTGCTATATATGGAGAGGATGGAGGCCTTCGTTATTCATGATTTTGTATTTCGATCTTTTGATCTGGTCTGTTTAGACTTGGCTTCCTGTTGCTATTTAGCAGGGTATCACTGGGTGTTCCCGAGCGAGAATCCCACCTCTTCCCTTGAGAGGCCTCTTGGGAGAGCTTGTCCTGTATTGCTCCACATCCAGGCTTAAGGCCAAGCATCATTCTTCAGTCCCAACTGTTAGCCCCCCTATGAAAGTTTTGACAAGCAAATAGGGGGCTAAATTATTTTTGAGCCTTAAAGGAATGCATTTCCTCTGAAAACACAGTCTCCTTGAAGCCTCCATGTGTCTTTTACCCTTTGATGAAATTCCCCCTGTTGACTCCCCTTATAAGGCCTCTCTGTTTGTGAAGAAATGCCTAAAGGCCCCCTTTCTCTCTCTTATTTCATCCCCACTTAACTTCTATTTCATCTTCCCTTCTTTTCCCCTTCTCACCTTTCATTTTCCCCCAAAATCCCCTTTAGATCCCTCCCTTAACCCTTTGTTGTCTTCCTCCCTCTTGATTCCCCTATCGTTCCCTCCCCTGGCCTTCGAATTCCATTAAAATGGGCCAAAACCCACTTTCCGATCATATAATAGGCCTTAACCACTTCACCGCCATGCATTGTTATAAACTTTATATATTATAAAGTTTGTTATATATATTAGCCCCTTTCCGCCAGCCCCGTTCCCATGTAACTGGGCGCTGTGACTGAGCGCGGCCCCTTAAGGCGCTCATCGCAGATCGCACTTATCGCACATCGCAGTTTCATTAAATGTATTCCAACGATCCATCGCAAATATTTGCGATGCGATCTGATCGCGTCGCAAATATTTTCGATGCGACCACCCATCGCATTTCCGCTCCATCGCACTTTCCAACTTTGCGATATGCGCTCATCCCAGTTGCGTCCATCGCAAAGCGCAAAGCGTAGTTTTCTGCTTAGTGTCACTCTCCGCCATCGCATTTTCCGCCTTTGTGATTTGCGATCCGTACCCCCGGGTCCCACCTCCACGGCTTCTGCTCCATTGTTTTCCGTCATTTCCTTTGTATTTCGACCCAACGCTAAACTTTGGGTTTTACACTGTGCGTTCATTTCTTCCGCCACTTCTCACTGTTTCTGCCATTCCCACTATCCTGCCACCGTTCCTCCAGCCTCCAAAGCATTCCTCTGCCGCCACTGCCCGGGTTTATGACAATTTTATTTATTTGTGCAGAGGGCACAGAGATGGCCATTTCATAATGTACCAGAAGATCAGCTGAAGGAATTCAAAGGGGGGTTGGTGCCTGTTATTAATGAAATTAAATGATTTACCCCGTATTCAAAGGACCAGAGCGTAGTTGAAGACTAATACTGTAGTCTTGTACGTGCATATTCAACGGAAGCATTTTCTCGACGGACATCTACCTACACGCCCTCATGTCTCCCGCAAAACCTTTGAAAACGGTTGATTATGCGGTAGAGCTTTTTAAATGCGTACGCATGGTAATGGAGGTATGGAGGAGGTCTTGCGGTTTCCTATCATGTCATTCATTCCGCAAGCGCACAGCCCGGACCTACAAGACTTCAGAAACATATCAAGAGTCGATCTTCGCACAGCAGAGTCATACGGAAACGGTGCAAAAGTACACGGCGATGCGAGAAAGCCATTAAGTGAACGCAGGCGTGAACACTTCCGCCTTACTGACTTAATGAGATTCATTCAATGTTCATCTACTTCTGTTTTTCTCATTCTCCTATAAAATCCCCAAAAATGAATTCTAAAGGTTGTTGTTGTTGTTCAGTTGTTGGGCACCTGCTGTTAGAGGGATTCATTCCGACTGTTAGAACAGTCCTAGGAGGGAGTAGCAGAGTAGTTGTATGTAATAGGCTAGGAGGAGAAAGTCTGGACTGTATTAGCCATTAAGCTTATTGTACATGACTGGTTTTGCATCAATTAATCAAAGCACATTTCACAGGATCTTGGTCTATTACTATTGGTGATGTTCCTCTTACTTCGTTTAATGCATTTTCATATTGTTTCATGTTCTTCGAGGCTCGCATCGAGTTTGGCATAAGCTTCACCCTTTGATGGGTGTAATTTTGCTACTCATGACCCAATGTTTTCGGCTCAATTGTTATCTAAGAATGGTTCTCGATTAATTTAACTAGTGTGATGGATATTTATTGCACACTCTACGATGTGAATTGAATGTATTTGCTTCTTGGATGTTTCTTTGTAATCTTATCTCTGTCTTTCCCTTGGAGTTGCTAAAGCAGACCTGGAGTTAAATGACCTACGGTCTGTCCTCATTTCTGCCTTTGTCCTTTAGGAAGTACACCGCAGCTGAGTACGTCAAAAAGCGGGTACGACTTAAATGATACCATTTTTGATCTATAGACAGAAAATTGGTTGTCTTTCCTTCTTCCACTTTCTCTCCTTAATGTTCCATCCCATCATCTATCTAAAAAGATCCTTTAGTGTAGATGACTTGCCCTCTGAAAGCCTTGGCTAGTGGTTGCAAGTAATTCTCCTTTCATGACTCCATAGCCCAATGGATGGTACTGTCTTGGCCTATCCTCTTTGTTGAAGCCTCCTTCTGTTTTGTTTCCTTTCTCCCATTACTTTATCAGCCTATGATCTCCTAACCAACCAACCAAACATTTAAAACCCCCCTCTGTGCTTCATAACTAGCCTAATATCTCAATTTGAGCTTTCGAAGATATATCATTCTTTCTCTTTTTGGAGAGATCCCTCTCCGGGTCCAGGAGGGCTAGATCCTAGGGCCCCAAAGTGGTTTGATGTTGTCTCATCTTTTGGTATTGCCAAATCTGCCAAAACATGGGAACTCCAACATAATGGCGGCTCCACTAGGGAAGAGACCAATCAGCCTTGATTTGGTAAACCACTGTGGTGGACAATAAGTTGCAAATCATCCACCTGGCGACTCCACAATTCCTGAATGATAAAAGACTCCACTGGTGATCAGCAGGCCACTGATTATCTTGGTTTCACGAGACTCCACTGGGAGACCATGTCGCAGTACAACATCATCCATGCCGAAGATCCAGTCACTTCGCTAATGGAGGACTCTGAAAAATGTGCAGGAATAGATCCAAGCCTCATAGCAGAATTTCGGAGTGGAATAGCGAGTGTATTGGTAGAAATTGAATGGGAGGACCTTCCAATGATTGTCCCTATCATCTCAGCACTCAATACTCTACTTGCGCTTAAGAAGATGTTTCTCGACTTGGTGGTTGAGAGATATGAGGCTGAGATTGAACTCTTGAACTCACAAGAAAAATCATACGAGTTCAGAGACCCGAGAGCCTTTTTGGAAAGTCTCCCGCCCCCTAGAAGAGAAGAAATTCCGCTGCTCTTCAAAATACAAGAATAAGATAATCCGGTTTTCAAGAGCCACCGTGAGGATGCAGCGGAAAATGCAATAATCGAAGATGCCCGGGACATAGATTGCCTATCAATCATGGCGGGTCAGAAGGAAGAAAGTGTACATCATGTGCTCGTTGATCCTGTGGCAGAGTACATGGAGGCCCTGATATGCTCGAATGCTCCAGCATTAATCCTTAGCATGGGCCAGATTCATCAGGAATGGTCACTACTGATGGTGACCATAGCCTTGAAGAACCACACGCAGAGCACCCTGTGGTTATCTCTGACAGGCAGCTAGTACTCATATCCTTTTTCACCACTGCTTGATTGGCTGCATTGGCACTATTGTATCACCTAAAGTATTAGAGATTTCCAGTTAGAGTAGGGTAGGTAGGAAGCTCAATAAAGCTCAGCCTATGAGCAAGTAGATTAGTTGTTTCAATTTCTGTCTTAGAATATAAAGAAGAAACCTGCTAGACAGTCTAATCCTAGCAGGTAGTAGTGTAGGTAGAAAAGCTAGGAGGCCAACAGTCTAATCTGGTCTCATGGAGTAATAAGGGTAGAGATAGAATAATTTTATTTTCCTGCTTGTAAAAAATTGATGATGCAAAGGGTCTGCAAGTCCAAATGCACCCCAGAAGAAAAAATGGTAGGATTGTAGTGTGGGTAGGTAATTGTTTGGAGAATTTTACTGCTGATATAATGTCTTCAGGATTTGTGGTAGCTGAAAAGCGAAGAAGAAAGGATGGCTTATAGCAGCAGGCACCTAGCCTACACCAAGAGATCATTTTCTGAATTCTTGACTCCTTCAAGAAGAAGCCATCCCCATGTGGAGCCACTGTTAGCCCCCCTATGAAAGTTTTGACAAGAAAATAGGGGGCTAAATTATTGTTGAGCCTTCAAGGAATGCATTTCCTCTGAAAACACAGTCTCCTTGAAGCCTCCATGTGTCTTTTACCCTTTGATGGAATTCCCCCTATTGACTCCCCTTATAAGGCCTCTCTGTTTGTGAAGAAATCCCTAAAGGCCCCCTTTCTCTCTCTTATTTCATCCCCACTTAACTTCTATTTCATCTTCCCTTCTTTTCCCCTTCTCACCTTTAATTTTCCCCCAAAATCCCCTTTAGATCCCTCCCTTAACCCTTTGTTGTCTTCCTCCCTCTTGATTCCCCTATTGTTCCCTCCCCTGGCCTTTGAATTCCATTAAAATGGGCCAAAACCCACTTTCCGATCATATAATAGGCCTTAACCACTTCACCGCCATGCATTGTTATAAACTTTATATATTATAAAGTTTGTTATATATATTAGCCCCTTTCCGCCAGCCCCGTTCCCATGTAACTGGGCGCTGTGACTGAGCGCGGCCCCTTAAGGCGCTCATCGCAGATCGCACTTATCGCACATCACAGTTTCATTAAATGTATTCCATCGATCCATCACAAATATTTGCGATGCGATCTGATCGTGTCGCAAATATTTGCGATGTGACCACCCATTGCATTTCCGCTCCGTTGCATTTTCCAACTTTGCGATATGCGCTCATCCCAGTTGCGTCCATCGCAAAGTGCAAAGCGCAGTTTTCTGCTTAGTGTCACTCTCCGCCATCGCATTTTCCGCCTTTGCGATTTGCGATCCGTACCCCCAGGTCCCACCTCCACGGCTTCTGCTCCATTGTTTTCCGTCATTTCCTTTGTATTTTGAGCCAACGCTAAACTTTGGGTTTTACACTCTGCGTTCATTTCTTCCGCCACTTCTCACTGTTTCCGCCGTTCCCACTGTCCTGCCACCGTTCCTCCGGCCTCCAAAGCATTCCTCCGCCGCCACTGCCCGGGTTTATGACAATTTTATTTATTTGCGCAGAGGGCACAGAGATGGCCATTTCAGCATGTACCAGCAGATCAGCCGAAGGAATTCAAACGGGGGTTGGTGCCTGTTATTAATGAAATTAAATTATTTACCCCGTATTCAAAGGACCAGAGCGCAGTTGAAGACTAATGCATACACAACAAGTCTTATCTATGCGTATTCCAGTAGAGAATTTTCTCCACGACAAACATCTACCTACAACGCCCCTCATATCTCCTCGAGCCCTGAAACGGTTGATTATACTGACAGAGCTTTTAAAGACTGTCTAAACAGAAGTGATGGAGGTATGGAGAGTCTTGCAGTTTCCCTATCCATGTCATTCATTCCAGAGGGCTGCACAAAGCCCCAGACCACCATAAGGACTTCAAGAACATATCAAAGGTCAATCTTGGTCTGACAGAGTCTCCCAGAGCAGATTACAAAGTACACACAGCGATGCAGAAAGCCATTAAGTGGTATGGGCGTGAACACTTCCGCGTTACTGACTTAATGAGATTCATTCAATGTTCATCTACTTCTGTTTTTCTCATTCTCCTATAAGAATCCCGAGAACATGTTGTAAAAGGGTTGTTCAGTTGTTGGCTACTGCCGTTGCTGTTAGAGGGATTCAGTTTGACTGTTAGAACAGTCTTGGGAGGGAGTTGCAGAGTAGCTTGTATGTAATAGGCTGGGAGGAGAAGTCTGGACTGTATTAGCCATTAAGCTTATTGTACATGACTGGTTTTGCATCAATTAATCGAAGCACTTTTCACAGGATCCTGGTCTATTACTATTGGTGATGTTCTTCTTACTTCGTTTATTGCATTTTCACATTGTTTCATGTTCTTCAGGCTCGCATCAGAAGTTTGGCATAAGATTCACCCTTGTTAGGTTCCTTATGTTGCTGCTCTGCCAGCCCTTAATGTTTTCGGCTCAATTGTTATCTAAGAATGGTTCTCAGTTAATTTAACTAGTGTAGTGGATGTTATTGCCTGCTCTCTGATGTATGAATTGAATGTAGCTGTTCTTAGATGTTTCTTTGTAATCTTATCTCTGTTTTCCCCTTGGAGTTGCTAAAGTAGACCTGGAGTTAAATGACCTCTGGTCCGATCTATAAGCTGCCCCTTTTTCCACCGTTGAGAGCTGCCTTTGAGTACGTCCAAGCAGGTCTGGAGTTAAATGACCTCTGACCTGATCTATAGACAGAAAATTGGTTGTCTTTCCTTCTTCCACTTTCTCTCCTTAATGTTCCATCCCATCATCTATCTAAAAATATCCTTTAGTGTAGATGACTTTCCCTCTGAAAGCCTTGGCTAGTGGTTGCAAGTAATTCTCCTTTCATGACTCCATAGCCCAATGGATGGTACTGTCTTGGCCTATCCTCTTTGCTGAAGCCTCCTGTTGTTTTGTTTCCTTTCTCCCATTACTTTCTCAGCCTCTGATCTCCTAACCAACCCAACAACCAACCAACCAAACATTTAAAACCCCCCTCTGTGCTTCATAACTAGCCTAATATCTCAATTTGAGCTTTCAAAGATATATCATTCTTGCTCTTTTTGGAGATATCCCTCTCCGGGTCCAGGAGGGCTAGATCCTAGGGCCCCAAAGTGGTTTGATGTTGTCTCATCTTTTGGTATTGCCAAATCTGCCAAAACATGGGAACCCCAAAACCAACATTATTTCTGTAGCAGGATAGTGTTGAGTTGCAGGGTTTTGTAGGGGAGGATTCTTACACCACTTCCGAGTTTGTTTCTCAGCAAAGGGTGCCTTCCTTCTCTTGAGAAATGAGCTAGGGAGATTTTTGAGCATATTTCATATCTTGGTAGTAGGCTAAAGTGGTTCTCATATCCTACAGCACAGTCCCCTCTAGGAACTTCGTCATTTTTCACAGATTTGCTACAACAGGGTTAAGACCCTTGTTTCTGGGCTCGTTTCCTAGGGAAAGGGCCAACCCTTCTCCTGGAAAGCTAGAGGAAGGGATCCTCATCCCTAATTTGTATTATTCATCTATATTCCTATAATTTTGCAGTAAGACTACATTTTCTGAGCTGAATAAATCATATCTTCTCTTCTTTGTACATGAGTCTCAAGAAACCCTTGCCAGGTTCATTCTATAATACAATAAGGAGGCTAGATCTCTATTTTCTTGGCATATTATTACATAAAACCCTAGATCCATGTTATTTCATCATTATACTACAAAAAACCTCATAAAATAATGCTTTTTATGCTTCAGTATTTTTCTGCATAACTCAAGTCATGGGATTTGGCCATTTTAAAGCTGTTAGGTAGTTGGGAGGTCTGTTTAACATATCAAAAGGGATTTCTTCCTGACCCCCTTTTGTATGTGAGGGAATAACATCATATTATAAGGGAACCAAGCATTATTTCACTAAGTAAAAATGTATATCTTCAGAATTAACGTTTTCAGGGTCTAATTCCTGAATTTTCCCCACTTGGGAATGTGTAGGCATTCTTCCTTTGCTGTTGTTTCACTCATTTTAAGGCTATGTGTTTTTTAACACATCATATGAGTCTATTTTCTAGATCTCCACATTTGTAATATCTTAATATATTCCCAATATTGTAGAAAATCCCTATTTTGGGATATTACAGTGGTATCAGAGCTTCAATCTTGGCTCAGCCTATGGAACTCAACCATGCAGCTATCTAGAGAAGAAGAGATGAACAAAAATAAGACTCCATTTTGTGGAGGAAAAAGGGAAGCTAGGCATACAAAGCTTCTTCCATAATCTGTGCAGTGCATCAATGAAAATCTTAAGAAGATGAGAGGAGAGATGGAATCTCCTAAGGAGTTTGGATCTAGAGCCAAATCTAGATTGGTACATAATAGGTGTGAACATACAGCTACACCCTATTATGAACAACGTAGTCAAATGCCCATGTTTTCTATGAGAGAGATGAAAGAAGAGGAAATGCCGGAGAAGGGAACTCTTAGTAATTTTCTGCAAGAGTATGAGTCTCAAACTGAGAAGTTTAGAGATCATATTACTTTCAAATAATTTTTCAAGATCAAGGTGGAGAGGAGCCAGCTACATAACATGGATATATTTTCTCTATCTACCTTTGATGGATCCCCAACTTGCTCAGCCAAAGCTTGGGTGGAGAAGTTGTGTACTTATCTGTAGAAGCACCCAGTTTTTGAAGAAGAAGCCATCAGAGTTGCAACGCTGCACTTTGAAGGTAAGGCCTATGCTTGGTGGATGTTTGAGTCATTTTCATTGAAAAATGTCAATACTTATTCTTTTGCAAAGTTCACTAAAATATTGGTATAAAAATTTGATACAAAACATGAAACAATCAAACCAATGAAACTTTTGCATAAGTTGGGAGGACCTACAAACTCAAACCCACTTCAGAAACCTATTGGAGGAGATCATATCTTGCATGATACCTTGCTGGAGGCAAGATATTCATTTCATAACCTTGGACAAGAGGGCATGAAGGGTCCTTTTGCAAAGAAGGAACCTCTTATTGAGTAGTTGCCTCCTATTCATATTGAAGATGAAGAGAAGGATGGGGGTTACAACGGTGTCACATCTAGAGCATATCTAGTGCCTCATGCAGAGGAAGGAAGAGCACATGCTCCAACAGGAGGATTTTGTGTGTCATTACAATAAGTTCCCCATGATCTCATAGATGGGAGGCAAAGTAAAATCAATGAGAAGCATGATTGTCAGATGATATTGATGGAAGGATAAGGTATGGAGAAAGGACATCATCACTTGATGAGGAGCACACACCCATATCTATTTCAGAGAGTTGGTGCAAGGAGGAGGGAGACTGGTTTGCGCTGTGAGGGCAAGGGCAAGGTTTCCCAACCATATGAACAATCTTCTCTTTCCATGGATGTCTCACTACATGGAGGCATTCCACTGAGGAGGCCACTAGACTTGGAGTTGGTAAGAGAAAACTTTCCATTTGTTTCACCACTCTTGGACTTTGGAGAGGTGAAGAGTTTTAGAGGATACTTTGGCATGGGGGATTTCAAATTAGTAGGCAGCAGCATGAAGAGAGTTTCACATGCCAGATCACTAACGCTATCTCTTGGGGGGATTGATCCATACTGGGAGTCTCAAATTTTGGTAGAGTACTCCAAGGATCTTGGTGCATGCATGATTCTTGATGACCCAGATGGAGATGAAAAATATATGATGGATGATATGGTAATATATTCTTATGGAAGAGTCTTCTTTACTAGAGCTTCTAAGCTCAAGGAGAAGCTGCTACATGCAGCACATGAGGACTTCTTCTTCTTGCATTTTGATGCATATATTTCCTTGGCAGAGGAGTTCATTTGGGAGGGCATTCAACATGACATATTTCAGCATATGGAGAGATGCATAGCCCGAATGGTGATAGAGAGGATTTCACAGCCACCTTCCTACTCATTGGGAGTAAGGGAGCATTTCCAGTTGAGCCATTTCAGCTCAAGACCTCAAGTACATAATGGAGAATGTACAATTTCACCTTATGTTTTGTACTTGTATTTTTATGAGCATCATATTGTACCAAGGAGGATTATTCCTTCTTGAATATTGTATAATGATGTACTTGAAGCCATTTGTAGCATTGAGATTCGCTATCTCATTGGTGGTTTGTGGGGGAAGCCACATGATTTTTGGTGTGCACCGTTGACAACCTTTTGTACTTTCATGTTTATATGTTGTAAAATTATTGTGGTAGACAACAAGTGGTTGGAAAAGCACTTGTTCTTGTTTTATTTGATGCAAGAAAAATATGCACTGCATTGGTTCCTTGTGTGGGACCTTGATCCACTTTCCGGTTGTCATATGACAACTTGTTTCTATTGGTTTTTGCTTCCATGTATTTCTGATTCCATGGGAAGCTTTGTTTGGAGAGTGGCATATGATTTGAAGATACCCATTGGGGGTATTATTCTCCCTAATTTTCATGATACATGTTTCCGAAGGAGAAATGGGCAGTCTATGAGTGCCAAATTACATCTCTCTTCTTCATGTGGGAGAAGCCATTTGGAGAACTTCAGTTTTTGGAGGAGGCACTTCATGGTTTATTTGTTTGATGGGGTAGCTTGGGCCACTCTTGGAGGTCATGAAATTTCAGCCCAAGATAAGCAACAGCCCCATAATTATCATAAATGGGGAGAGAAACCATTTGGTTGGGAGGATCCAATCTCTCCATGCAGCCCCAACACATTGCATGAATCGGGGGTTGAGGATCTTTTTGAGCTAAATAGATTGGCTCATTTCATTTGGATGATAGAATTGGTGTGGGAGTCACTCATTGGGAATAATATTTCCAATGTTCATCATTACTCCTACCTTAAGAAGGCCATTGGACAGAAGGAGTTTTCCACTTACATCTTCCACCTTTCTATGATGTGAGCCATATGGTTTTGCATGCTTGGGAGGAGACATTGGAGGACAAATTTGTAGCAGATCATGTTGAGCAGTGGTGGAGAATTTTTGAAGAGGAGGCCACAAGAAGGGGAGGGGAGGATTTATTTCTCCTTATACAGTTGCTTCAGGACAAGAAACATTTTCGAGGGGAGGACTATAATATTTTAAACTTTTAGCCTTCAAGCTAAAAGGAATATTAGAGTTGTTTCATCACTAGGTAGGTGAATAAATGGGTAGGGAGTCCCATTAACCTCTTTAGAAGGATCAATAACACTCCTAATGTGAAAGGAGTAAGAATAAGCAGCTTATTTGAGCACCGCTGGGTGTTAACAGAGATGGGGACATGTTGATTCAGTCAATTTTGACCAAGTCAACAAAGTTGTCTAGATACATTGAACCACCTTGATGGACAGTGTAGTTTTGGTGGAGGACAACTTGCATGAGCTTGATGGCACATGTGGATGGGGCCCAATGAGGAGAGGTTCACTTACTATATATGGAGAGGATGGAGGCCTTTGTTATTCATGATTTTGTATTGCGATCTTTTGATCTAATCTTTTTAGACTTGGCTTCCTGTTGCTGTTTAGCAGGGTAGCACTGGGTGTTCTCGAGCGGGAATCCCACCTCTTCCCTTGAGAGGCCTCTTGGGAGATATTGTCCTATATTTCTCCACATCCAGGCTTAAGGCCAAGCATCATTATTCAGTCCCAACATTATTTCTGTAGCAGGATAGTGCTGAGTTGCAGGGTGTTGCAGTGGAGGATTCTTACACCACTTCTGGGTCTGTTTCTCAGCAGAGGGGCCTTCCTTCTCTTGAGAAATTAGCTCGGGAGATTTTTGAGCATATTTCATATATTGGCAGCAAGCCAAATTGGTTCTCATCTCCTACAGTGTATTCCCTTGTAGGAACTGTGTCATTTTGCACAGAGTTGTTGCAGCAGGGTTAAGACCCTTGTTTCTAAGCTAGTTTCCTATGGAAAGGGCCAGCCCTTCTCTCGGAAAGCTAGAGGAAGGGATCCTCATCCTCATTTGTATTATTTAGCTATATTCTTGTAATGTTGCAATAATACTACATTTTATGAGTTGAATAAATCAGATCTTCTCTTCTTTGTAAATGAGTGTCAGGAAACCCTTGCGGGGTTCATTCTATAATACAATAACGAGGCCAGATCTCTGTTTTCTTGGCATATTATTGCATAAAAATCCAGATCCATGTTATTAAATCATTATACTATAGAAACCCTCCCAAAATAATGTTGTATATGCTTCGTTCTTTTTCTGCATAACTCAAGTCATGGGATTTGGCCATTTTTAAGATGTTAGGTAGCCGGGAGGTCTGTTTAACATATCAAAAAGGATTTCTTCCTAATCCCCTTTTTTATGTGAGGACCTAAAATAATATTCTAAGTGAAACAAGAGCTATTTCACCCATTAAAAATGCATATCTTCAGAAATAAATTTTTCACGGTCTAATTCCTGCATTTCCCCCACTTGGAAATGTGTATGCATTCTTCCTTTGCTGTTTTTTCACTCATTTGAAGGCTATGTGTTTTTGAACACATCATATGAGTCTATTTTCTATATCTCCACATTTGGAATATCTTAAGATATTCCCAATAGTGTATAAAATCCTTATTTTGGGATATTACAGCCTCCCCCAATATCTCTCCTCCTCGCCTTCCCCGACACTTCTCCTACCTGCCTCCCTTGCCCACCTCTCCTCCCCGTCTCCCCCAAAACCTCTCCCCCTTGCCCTTCTTCCCACCTCTCCTTCCCACCTCCCCCGAAACCTCTCCTCCCCACCTTCCCCCACTCCTGCTCCCGCCTCCCCCAATGCCTTTTCTGCCACCGCCGTCCCCCGTCCACCTCTCCATCCCCCACCCACCTCGCCTGCCCCTACCGTCTCCCATCTCCCCGTCGCCATTTAGCTACCACTGTACGTCAACTATCTAGACTGTAGAAACGTGGATTTTTAAAATATATATATATATATATATATATATATATATATATATATATATATATATATATATATATATATATATAACATTACGACCCTACACGAATAGGCATGATTAAAAATTCTACGTTGACAATTTAATTAAATTGTTAAGGAGATAGGTCACCGTATAAGCAGAATAATTAAAATCATAAGTTATAAGGTGTCCTTGTTTAATTTTTTAGAACGGACGGAATTTTTTTTGGAGTTATAATACACACACACACACACACACACACATATAATTTAAAATTAATAAATATATATATTATATATTTATATATAATTTATATAATAGTTATATAATAACCAAAAAATAATAACTATTATTATTATTTAAAAAAAAAAAGAGGAAAAAAAGTGGCAGATAAATATTCGCCACTGCATACACGTTGAATGTCATCATCAATATCGATGGCTAAATTCCAAAAAAATTGTTGGATCTTGAGAAACAAATCAATAATAATTCCGATGACTTCGGAAAAATATTAGTCGATCTTGAGGGTAAAATTGCAGGAAACTCCAACGACATCAAAAAGCTTCAAGATACGACAAATCGAATAGAAAGAAAAATTTGGCTAAATCATAGCAAGGCCACAGAAAATCATAGCCAAGCAATGAAAAAGATGACAGACCTCTGCGAAAGGATAATTCAGACACAACGACCAATATTTCCGAATATGGAACAAAATAAACTGAAAAATTCAGCATATTCAGGTAATTCAGAAGAGCATCATGAAAAAAAGATTCCCCACATCATCAAGAACATAGTAATGCATATTCTCAAAATAAGTAGCTCTGGAACGCATTTTCTAATCAATATCCCCTTCTCGTCCCACCATTAGCATATCATCGAAAAGAAAAATCAAGCTACCCAAGTTTGAAGGTTGTTACACCATTTTTTGGTCATCTAACCTTTCACCATTAGATGGACCCAAGTACACCATGTAAGACCAGTTTTACCCTAAGTAAAACTGCTTTCACTATGTTAAAATAGGAAACCCCAAAAGGAAATATTAAACAAGCCTATATTTGTTTGATTTTCCTCATGGAATAATTAATTAAACCATAATTTAATTATTATTTCCCAGTCATGTTTAACCCAAAAACAAAGAAATTAATAAGATAAACCCATAGTTATCTTATTATTTTCTAGGAATAATTATTTAAATCTTATTTAGATAATATTCCTTGTTAAATATGACCAAATCAACCACCATTAATCAAATAAATCATTATTTATTTGATTATATCCCAACCACTTCTTTAAAAAGATAAATAAATCATTCATTTATTTATTCTTCACTAATCAAGGGATTTGACCCAAGTCAAACACCCTTTCCCTCCAACAAATAATAATAAAATATTCCGTAGAGGTGGATCTAGATTTGATTAACATTATTTTAATCATGCACCAAGATCTAGAATGACCCAATATTTTGTTATAAATAGGAGGGTTTTCGCCATCATTCTTCACCTTTTGTTGCCTACTAGATCACTCTGGATCTATACACTTGGTCTCATTTTTCCATCATTTGCTCCCATTGAGCTTCATTTTTGCATTGGGTTTTCTACACCTACAAGAGAGAGAAAGCTTAGATCTGAAGTGCTGAGGACTACAAATAACCCATCCCATTGAGGAGAGCTGGATACACCTTCTTGTTTTCCTCCCAGGTGCCCTGTAATATAAATTCTTTCAAAAAATTGTGTTCTTGTCTTGTCTGTTGGATGCATGGAGCAAACCCTTTACTTTACTGCTTAATGTCTTTCCATTTATAGATCTGTTTGTTGCAGCATTTTAATTACTAATCGCAGATCTGAAGATGTTTGGCAGCCTCTATTGCTGTTAGGGCTATTAGTTATGCGTAGCTAAAGTGGTTCTTTTTCGTACGCCTCGACGAAGAATTCATACTAACAAATGGCGACTCCACACGGGTTTTAAATTACGACCGCTGTCGTTTTTCCTATTCCTGCATATCCAGCTACTTCAGGCCCTAGGGCTTCTTTTCAGCTGCTTAGTTTTCCTCTTTTTTATGTCATTTTTCTCACATAAAACCCTAAAAACTTAAAATTTCTAACTTCCGTGTGTTTCTGGCCCTATTGCGCAGGTAAGCGACACCAGCCGCAACTGAGACGGCAACTTTTCTCAAAATCTGCCGCCGAGACAACCGGAACAGGGGGGTCGCACTTTTTGGCCCTAAACCTGCGACCTGGACCTCCAGGTCGCACTTTTCAGCCTGTTTTCTGCGACCTGCACTCTAGGACGTCGAAATCGCGACCGTCTTTTTTTCCAAGATTTTTTCCGCAATTTTTCTGGTTCACAATTTTCGATTTCGTGTCTTCCAAATCTCCCTCACTCGCCTCGACCAAGATCTGATCCGTTTTTACTCATCTAAGTGGGAACCCACTCCCTTAGGGCTTTAGTACCCTCCACTTTTTGTGGAAAAGTCTTAGTCGCTTTCACTCTCTTCCCAGAGTTTCTGGGCCTCTTCTTTCCAGGAAATCAGCACTCGTTCGATCTCGAAATCAGCCTCTTTTCCTTTCAAATCACCTCTTGTCGTTTTGTTTGGACCTCCTTTTGACGGCCTCTGCCTCACCCCCTCTAGTTTTTGCTGATTTCCTTCCCTTTTTCCAGCCACCTTGCCTCTGTCTCTTGGCTGTGATCTGCACCTCTTGCCCGCAGCTTTATCCTCCAGATCTCTATCCCTCTTGACCCTAGGTCTGTTGAGCTCCCTTTGTGTGTGTTTTACATATTTTTTTCCTTTCTTTTTAGCATAGTGGTGAGAGACCCACCTTTTTGGGTTAGATAGATGGGACCTCCTTTTGACGGCCTCTGCCTCACCCCCTCTAGTTTTTGCTGATTTCCTTCCCTTTTTCCAGCCACCTTGCCTCTGTCTCTTGGCTGTGATCTGCACCTCTTGCCTGCAGCTTTATCCTCCAGATCTTTGTCCCTCTTGACCCTAGATCTGTTGAGCTCCCTTTATGTGTGTTTTACATAGTTTTTCCCTTTCTTTTTAGCATAGTTGTGAGAGACCCACCTTTTTGGGTTAGATAGATGCATACGTAGCTGTTATTTTTCTGTTATTTCAGCATTATACTCTGTTCTCTGTAGGTTTCTTTTCAGCTACGCAGCACACTTTTTCTTGCTCTCAACAACAGAAAGGGTTTAAAAATTAAAATTAACGCACACCACACACTGACCCTAAGTGAAGAAGCGCCTGGTTAACACCGCCTGGCAAAGACTCTAAAATCAATTGTCACTGCACCTTATCTGCCCTTGACCTTTCTTGATTCTGTCCCCTTCTGCCCTTGTCGGTTCCCTTCTTCCTGTCATCATTGCGCCCCCAAGGTGCCTTTTCCGGAGACTTCTTGGCCTTCACCCTTAGTTTCCGGTTGATCGACCTGCTCCGCACCGCCGTCGTCGAGCCAGTCCACCTTCGAGTCCGCACTCCGACTCCTCTCCTGATTCATCGGGTCCTCCTTCTCCTTCTGGTTCTCCCCCTGTTACCTTCACTATGTCTGGTCCATGGCCTAACGCTAGCGGTTCTCCCGGCCCCAATGCCGGCCCTACTTCTAGCGGAACCGCCACAAACACTACCCCGACCACCCCTGTGCTGCCGTACATTGCAGGCCTCAGCCTCCCCGATTTCCATCAGTTGATTAATGAACCCATTCACCACAATGCTACCTGGCCCGCTATGCCCACCAAGCTGCCCTCTGACATCCCTAAGTTCGAGGGCCTTAATGGAGAAGATCCAACCAATCACGTCCGGTCTTTCCACATGTGGTGTTCCTCCAATTCCATTACCGATGACTCCATCCGGCTTCGTTTGTTCCAACGCACGCTTACCGGCGAAGCTTCTAAATCGTATGTTGAACAAGCCACCTCTACCCATACCACCTTTGAGACTCTTGCCCAAGCCTTTTTGTCGTACTTCCAGCTCCCCCTCCGATACGATACTGGCACGGAGCTCTTGACTTCCTTTAAGCAAGCCTCTTCAACACGCCTTTCCGCCCATGTTCAGGAATGGCGACGAAGACGGAGCTTATGTCGAGCCCCTCCCTTCGAAGATCGGGTTTACATGGACTGGTTCTTGCGCACCCTTCCCGCTCCCATCGGCAAAGATGTCGCCTCCCATTTTCCTCAAACTGAAGAAGACGCCCTCCAAATAGCTTTGAAATATGACCTCATCTACGCTCAGTCTGGTTATGTTTATACCGTCCTGCCTGACATCCCCAGGCCCGGTGGCGCTAACGCCCCGGGGGCATCTCATTCCGCCGACGGTATCATTGGAGCCCTTTCCCATCCATACGCTCAACCTCCTATGGGCTATGGTCTCCCTCAGGGAGGGGCCAGCTCGTCCGGCACTTTTTCCCCTCCCGGTAACATGTATCCAGGATACGGCATGCCTCCTCCTTTTGCCCAACCTCCTGCTTACCCTAATGTTGCCCACCCTACCTATTACCCTTATCCGCAGCCTGGTGCGCCAGCTCCTCCAGCATATGCGCTTCCTCCTCCCTTGCCTCCTCAACCCCAGCAACAGCACCTACAGCCCCCTCCAGGGCAAGTATTTGCACAGCAGGGCGCGACTAATCCCCCTTCTTCTCAAAGAAGGCGGAGAGGCAACCAAAACCAATCTGCCCCTGGTACCCGAGGACCCAATTCCGGTGTGGACCCTAGCACTGGAAACCAGCAACCGGGCAGTCAGCCCAAGCCGGACAGGCCGCTTCGCACCAACAAGCCCTGTTCGTGTTGCGGTGTTTACGGTCATTACACCCACGATTGTCCCCTCTTACCCCAGATGCGGCAGATGTGGGAGTCTCAAGCCACATTGCGCGGACATCACGCCTCCCCTCATGCTCCACCTAATGTGGCCACTACCCAGCCAGCTGTTTTTACCGATCCTTTCCCTCAGCAAGGATTCGTGGCTACCCAACCACCTGACAACCAGGTAGCTGCCCCCCCTTCCCTTTCTGGTTCCTCTGATTACCAGATCCTTATGATGAATTCTGATCCCAACCCCTCCTTCGATCTTCACCTTCAAACTCGGGCTCGCCAGTACCCCAAGCCTCCTGCTCCGTCTGCCCCCGAGCCTCCCTCTTCAGGTTCTACAGAGCCTCTTTCGACATCCAGTGGCCCCTTACACATCCCTCAACCCAAAGTTGAGGTTCATCAAAATATTCCAAAGGGACCATTACGCCGAAATGCTACTTCCAGCCGAGCCGCTCAATCGTATAGCATAGTATATGATTTGGCGCAGTCACCCGCGGCCATTTCCACACTGGAACTCCTCCAGTCGTGCCCTTCCCAAAAGAAGGCTCTAATATCTGCCGTGGGCGCTGTAGATCCTGCTGACGACCAAATGATTGTTTTCGACGCCACCCAATCGGATCACCCTCCCCTCCCTCCTTCCGTCGCCTTTCAAATCCCAGTCAAGATACGGAACGCCATCGTTTCCCGGTGTATAATTGACGAGGGGGCATCCACCTGCGTGATGTCCGCTTCGGTTTGGAAGCAACTCAGATCCCCTGAGCTGGCCCCTTCCACGATCACCCTTAGAGCGTGGGACGGTCATGCCTCCCAGCCCATTGGCTTGTTTCGTAATTTCCCTATCACCCTCGCCGGTAAGACTGTTTGCGTTGACGTCGAAGTCATTGACGCCCCACTCGACTACAACATTCTTTTGGGGCGGAGCTACCCCTATGCTATGTCTGCTGTCCCATCCGCGGTCTTTCGCAAGATGTCTTTCCCCCATAATGGAAAGATAGTCACCATTGACCAGTTGACATATCATGAGCCTCCCTCTCAGACCTCCTCTGAGACCACCATCTCTTCTGTAGCCAACAAGCAAACCGTCGATTCCCTGACCAGTGTCTCCACCAGCGTTTACAAGGACTCCTCCCTGCTTGGAACTTTTCCTTGTCTTCCCCCTCCTCCTATCCCTAATCCCAGCTCGTCAAATGTTTGCATGATGCAATCATCTCAGGCCGCCCTCAAACGGCCTGCTTCGGCTAGTCCGCAACCGCCCCTTCGCCCTCCGCAACCCGCTCCTAGCCATACTTCTCTGCCAACCGGACCTCCTCCTTCTGGCCTTCCTCCTACAGCTGGTATCCCTGAACCCCTTTACCCCCTGGCTCGGTTCCCCCTGGCCTTAACCATCTCGGAGCCGTCCCTCCCGGCCATTACCCTGCTGGACAGATCCCCTTCCTGGCTCCCCCTCCCGGAGTATATTCTGTCCCCATCATGGCCACCCTCTCCCTTCCTAACCTGACCTTGGGCATTCCGGTCTGGTACCTTGATCCCCCAGCCGCCACCCCTCCTGGTCACCCCAAACCCTACATGGCTTTGACACCGGTCCAACCGGTCTCCCTCGCTTCTTCCGTTGCTACTATGCCTCCAGCACCTCCACAGGATCCCTCTCCTGTCGTGACCACTCCTGAGAAGAAACGCAAAGCCCGTAAGGGGGCACCAAAAGATAAGACCACCACGACTGACCCGACCCCTCCCCAACCTGCCAAGCCCTGTGCCTTGTGCGATGTCGCCGGTCATGCCACCCATGCTTGTCCCGAGTTGCCCCGTATCCAACCCATGGTTAAAGTCGCGTTCCCCGAATCTACGGCCCTTGAAGCCTCCTCTTCGTCCGTAACCAAGAACCCCAAGACTCTCCGCACCAACAAACCGTGCGCATTGTGCGGTGTCCATGGCCACTACTCCCACCGCTGTCCTCACCTGACGCATTATCGCGCCTCTTTAGAGGTCATTCGAGAGTACGAGGTTGAACATAATCAATCTGCCTCTCCCATCCTCGCGCAGTATGCTTCAGGCCAACCCGAGGATCCTCCCGCTTCCATTGTCATCCCTCCCCCCGATGTTCAGATGACGGAGTCTACGGTAACCATCCTTTACCTATCCTCCTCTGTGCGACACTTGGAGCCTAGCCCGCCTGCATCCTCCCCTGTTGTGACCCTTGATCACTCGATTCCCCCTCATACTCGAGATCACTCCACTGGTGTCTTTGTTGACCTTCGCAGCCCGAGTCCTCACCATGTTTCTGATATCTCTCATACACCACCTTGTTTGAGTCTTGATCATCCTGCCACTTCCCCCTCCTCCCGTCGTTGCCGCCCGATGACTTCTGTACCCTCACGCTGCCGTCATTTCCTTTCATCCCCTCATTTATTGTCTTGTCACACCATTCTGCAGGACCCCCCGTCCACACCCTTTATCGGTTACGCCGATGGTGCAAGTCGCTACTCCAGGAATCTCGCCTCGGCAGGTTGGGACATCTTCACCCCCTTGCATGAACTTGTTCTTTCTAATGGGGTATGCATTGGTTCTGCCACCAACAATCAGGCCGAATATGATGCAGTGCGTGGCCTATTAGCTGATGCCCTCTTGCATCACATCCTCCATCTGCACGTTCGTTTGGATTCCCTGCTTCTTGTAATGCAACTAAATGGTGTTTATCGTGTGCATAACCCTGTGCTATTTAGACGCTATTTACGAGTGAAAGTATTAATACGTGCGTTTGAAACCATAACTTTCAACCATGTACCCCGAGACCAGAATCACTATGTAGATAGTATTGCAAACCATGTTCTAGATTGGCATTTATCACAAACATTTCATACAAGACAATAACATTAAATCAACCATCAAAAGACGATACATATCCATAATATGTGTCGCAAAACATATAGTTAGAGTCCATCTACTCTGATACATCCGACATGCCCATAGCATGTTACAAACCAAAATCCAAAAAATGGGGGCACCACCTGCCCCTACATACATCATAGGGGACACCACATGTCCCTACATACATCATAGGGGGCACCACCTGCCCCTACATACATCAGAAGGGGCACCACATGCCCCCACCCCTAATCACTATCTGGAGGATCCCGAGCCAATGGCTCTGCCCCTACAGCCTGTAGATCGCGCATCACCATGCGCCGCATGACACCTCGCCACTTCGAGGGTACACCAACACACGGCTCTATGAACTGGTCGTCCAAATCCTGCCACCCGCGCTCTGATACTCCGGTCAACAACCGTTCGCATCTACATCGGATATCCTCCAGCTGGGCAGCTGCATCCTCATTTTGCGCTGCTCTCGAACCACTTGGACCTGTAGCCCCAGACGCTGCCGGTCGTCCCATATATCCGGCCGGTTTCACCGGTGCTATATCTTCATACCAAAAGTACATGAATCAGTACCTTACTCTACTATTCAAAATACTTTAACATGCCCATACAAGAATAGCAATCTGTCACTTACCATCGGGCCCCCAGACTCGACCAGGCGGAAGTGGCAGGTCCGGATCTCCACAATAACTCATCCCACTATAGGGATAGTCGTCTATGTACAAAGGCATCTGATCCCAATGGGCAAAAAACTCTGGTCGAAATACTCGCCCGACCACCCCTCCTCCTCCTCTGCACAGTAGCCGTCCCCAACGGCGCATCCTGGGCTCTCTCGGGCCCCCATCTGGAAGCTGTACATGAGGCCTCAAGGTCAGGATCTTCTCAAAGAAGAAGGCGCACAACAAAGTCCCATATGCACAGTCATGGTTCACCTGCCGCCTGCATAGTGACAACTGTCGCTTTAGCGACACCAACAACATTTGGGCCCACCCATAGTAGGTCCCACCCAATACACTTTCCACTAACATCATCTGCCCCCCAGTGATGTGATGGAACGCCTGGCTGCCCAGGATTCGCAGCACAGCTGTGGCCACTGCACGAGTTTCTAGCCTCTCTAGATCCCCGATCGGTATTCGAGTCCCCTTGACTTGGAGACCCGGTCGACCATGGCGTTCCACGAACTCCATGATATGTCGCCCACGCGGCAACACTGGCTGTGTGTTTCCCACCATCCCCAGTGGTGGGAGACCGGTGAGGAAGTACACGTCCTGGACCGTCAGTTCGATCTTGTGCCGCTGCACCACAAAGATCTCCTGATCTGGATCCCAATAACTGATAATCCGGGCCAGTAACGGTTCCCCTGCTCTCATCAATGGGTTCTCCACAAACTTAAGAACCCCAAATATGGCCAACACACGAGGGACGCCCTGATCCGCCTGGATCTCTGTCCGAAGTGTCCCCAGATCTCTCTCTCTCCAGTTGACCCGTAACTCTGCCATACCTGCACAAACACATCACATTTGTCAGCGTTCAGATCGGGCAAACCATAACCAAACACCAAAACCCAGCTTCTAGCCATAAAACAGCACCAAAACCCCCTCATCTCCCAGGTCGCAGTTTTCTGCCATTTTCTGGACCAGGTCGCACTTTTTGCCCTCAAACCTGCGTCCTAGGTCGCACTTTTTGCCCCAAAAAGTGCGACCCGACCATAGAGATGAAGGAGGGGCTATTTCTGGAAGGTTGGGCCCTAAACTGAAAAAGTAATCCATCAAAATGCAAGAGCAAGGTTAGGCCTCTTACCTCCAACTGACAGATCTCGATTCCAACGGTCGGTTTGTCTGCTACGTTCGCCACAAGATTTAGGGCCTTCCCCCCTCTCCACATTCACCATAGCAACAATAGCAAATGAATGATTTTGGAGGGAAAACTGCCTTATTAAAAGAGAACCCCTGTTTCTTCTTTCGACTGCTGCGACCACACCGTAGCCCCGTTCGACGAACCGTCAGAACCGCTAGAAAGATCTCACCGAGCTCTCAAATGGGTTTCTATTAGTTTTTGGTGATTTTATACTTCACCTGGACACATTTTGTCCAAGAAGGGTCACTTTACCGCTCCTTAAAATCGAATTTCCTCACTTAAGACACTTGTACTTGGGGCACCATAATGCCCCCTTACTTGTCCATGTTCGTGACGATTTTCATCATGAGTGCCCACCTTGTACTCATGTTTCCATGGTCCCCCATTGGGGCCTTTACTGTGTGGCAGCACTATCGTGTCACCCTTGTTTAGAGCATCCAAGTTGAGTCATCCTTGCCTCCATAGAGTCTATACCATATCCCTTTGTATACCATTCCTGCTCTCCATCATTCATTGCTTGGTCCCTCTCTTGCGTCGCACACTATGACCTTCAGCCCCACTGTCCCCTATCCCTTCTGATATCGTGTCAGTCGCTGCCATGTCATTCATGCCCTTTATGCTCTAACAAGGGAAGTCGTCCATTCGCCACCCCATCCTGTCCATTCCGCCATCATCATTAGTGTCAGTCTGTCCGTCGCTCTACTATTTTATCTCGTGCCTTCGTTGAGGGTCTCTCATTACCTCACCTATGGCGGACCTCCTTCTATCGACATCAGCTCATTCATTCCAAAAGCCAGGTCTAGAGGGCGGTGTACCTTGGTTCCAGCTTCCACTATCGTTCGGTGCCTCGGATCAGGCAAAGGGATCTCTTCTTCCCCTTTGACTTGATTGTTTCTCCAGCTCCTTTCAGCATGATCGAGATCCGTATACTCGATGGTTCAGTGATCCAGCAGCAGCTCTTGATGATTCCCGGGTGTGTGTGATATGTCTCAGCCCTCATGAGGGGGTGGCCCTGCAGGTAGCCCCCCACATGCCCGGATGACCTCTTCTTTGCAGCCTTCGATGCCGCTCCAGATTTTGATGATGTCGGCCTTAGCCACTTGCAGCACCTCTTTGATTTGCATGTATCAGTCAGATTTTGTGAGCCCTTCCCCATTTACGGGGGGCATTTGGGTTGTATTTATCTCATGTACTCAGATATTATTGTACTAGTCCTGGCTGTTATCCCAGGCACAGCATGTATGTGAGACTCTTCATTGTATTCTTATCTGGCTCTTGATTATGTCAGCTGTACTCTATGGTTCGGTCCCTTGTTTACTGGACACACTATTCTTTTGTACTTTGTCTTGGTGGGCATAGGTATGCCTCCCCCGCCGCCTTCAGCACAGGTACCTTCTCATAAAAAGAGACTTGTTGCACCTGTGAGTCTCGTCTCCTCAGGGTCTAGTCCTTCATCACACTATCTACCTCACATTTCTCTCTCTGACATCGCTTTTTGTTGTCTAGTGATTGTATTCTTACAACGTACTTTGGTCATACGATTTTCTCCTGACACTCGCACGCTGGGGGGCAATCTGTTACACCATTTTTTGGTCATCTAACCTTTCACCATTAGATGGACCCAAGTACACCATGTAAGACCAGTTTTACCCTAAGTAAAACTGCTTTCACTATGTTAAAATAGGAAACCCAAAAAGGAAATATTAAACAAGCCTATATTTGTTTGATTTTCCTCATGGAATAATTAATTAAACCATAATTTAATTATTATTCCCAGTCATGTTTAACCCAAAAACAAAGAAATTAATGAGATAAACCCATAGTTATCTTATTATTTTCTAGGAATAATTATTTAAATAATATTCCTTGTTAAATGTGACCAAATCAACCACCATTAATTAAATAAATCATTATTTATTTGATTATATCCCAACCACTTCCTTAAAAAGATAAATAAATCATTTATTTATTTATTCTTCACTAATCAAGGGATTTGACCCAAGTCAAACACCCTTTCCCTCTAACAAATAATAATAAAATATTCCGTAGAGGTGGATCTAGATTTGATTAACATTATTTTGATCATGCACCAAGATCTAGAATGACCCAATATTTTGTTATAAATAGGAGGGTTTTCCCCATCATTCTTCACCTTTTGTTGCCTACTAGATCACTCTGGATCTATACACTTGGTCTCATTTTTTCCATCATTTGCTCCCATTGAGCTTCATTTTTGCATTGGGTTTTCTACACCTACAAGAGAGAGAAAGCTTAGATCTGAAGTGCTGAGGACTACAAAGAACCCATCCCATTGAGGAGAGCTGGATACACCTTCTTGTTTTCCTCCCAAGTGCCCTGTAATATAAAAATTCATTCAAAAAAAATCGTGTTCTTGTCTTGTCTGTTGGATGCATGGAGCAAACCCTTTACTTTACTGCTTAATGTCTTTTCATTTATAGATCTGTTCGTTGCAGCATTTTAATTACTAATCGCAGATCTGAAGATGTTTGGCAACCTCTATTGTTGTTAGGGCTATTAGTTATGCATAGCTAAAGTGGTTCTTTTTCGTACACTTCGACGAAGAATTCATACTAACAAAGGTAATGAAAAAAATAGCGTTGCATGGCTTAATAAGGCCAAACAATATTTTGAGATTTATGACATTAATAGTGATGACGAAAAAATTAAGCACACTTCCATCAAAATGGAAGGAGAGGCATATAATTGGTATATGTGGTGGAAAAAGATGACGCTTGCTAGTAGTTGGATGAAATTTAAGGATGCATTCTTTAAAATATTTCAAGGTATAAAAGAAGAAATTTTTTTTTCAACATTCATCAAATTACGCCAAAAAGGAGATGTGGATGAGTACACTTGAGAATGGGAGACCTTAGCGACATGAGTACCTGGATTGTCAGAATCTCATCTAATCCAGTATTTCATCTCAGGACTTAAAATCCATATACAAGAAGAGCTCTAACTTCACGACATTACATCAGTAGAACTAGCAAGGAAAAAAGCAAAAGCTGTTGGAAAGAAATTTGAAAGCTTATCTTCATCAAGACCAGAAAGAGTATATTCGACACGAAGGTTTCCTCAATATACAAAAGAAGATAACATGAAATACGCTCCACGATGCTTTTGTGAAGGAGATAAATCTAACATGGAAATACAAAGGATGAGAGAGGGCAAGTGCAAACGTTGTGGCGAAAAGTGGAACCCTAAGCACAGATGTGCTAATGAAAAAGAAAAAAAACTATGTAATTGTGAAGCAACGAATGACTCTAATAATGATGATTCAGATGTAGAAGGCATAGAAGACACCCCAGAGTTCTCTGCATAAGTATATGATGAAAGCATTCCGCAAGTTTCATTATCAGCCATGACAGGTATATCACAACCTCAGACACTAAAATTAAGAGGATACATTAAGAAAAACAGCGTAATGGTTCTCATCAACACTGGCAGCACCCACAATTTTTTATATTCAACCATGGCCAAAATACTCAACATCTTTACTTTTCCCATGCCTAATATGATGGTAATGGTGGCCGATGGTAAGAATATTGAGCAAGTAGGGAAATGCCATAAGGTCAAACTACAGATTAAAGACTTTAGTTTAGAGTCTCCATTCTATGTCGTACCACTAGGAGGAGTAGATGTGGTCTTAGGAATTCAATGGCTACAAACCTGAGGTGCTTATTTTTCCAACCATCAGAAGCAGTTTATAAGCTTTAAGTGGGAAGGGCAGAAGCACAAGTTATATGGATTCCAAGCCCCAGAAAATCAAATCGTATCATCATCTCACATGATGAAGATGATTTGAAAAGGAGCACCGATATATATAGTACAATGTCATCAGTTAGAAATGTTATCTACAAAAAGGAACCACGAAGAGTCACCAGAAGTACAAGGACTAGTTCAGAAACAAGAAAAATTATTCCAAGACCTACCAATGAAAATTCCTCCCAATAGGGAAATTGAAAATACAATTGAAGTCAAGGCAGGATTAGCGCCTGTTAACATCAAGCCTTATAGCTACCCACATCAGCACAAAACAGAAATTGAGAAGATAATCCAAGACCTTTTAAAATGTGGGGTCATCTGAAAAAGAAAGAGTCTGTATGCCACCCCAGTTATATTGGTAAGAAAAAAAGATGGATCATTCTGGCTATGCATTGAATAGAGAGGATTAAATAAGATAACAATTAAAAAGAAGTTTCCAATTCCCTTTATTGATGAAATTCTAGATGAGCTACATGGCGCAAAATACTTCTCTAATTTAGACTTAAGGTCAGGCTATTACCAGATCAGAATTAGATTAGAAGATATACCAAAAACTCCATTTCAAACACATGACGTTCATTATGAGATTAAAGTAATGCCCTTTGGGTTGAAAAATGCACCAGCTACGTTCCAAGCTACTATGTACTAATTATTTTGTCCATATCTTAGGAAATTTGTACTAGTATTTTTTGATGATATTTTGATTTTTAGTAAAATTTGGAAAGAGCACTTGCAACACTTGGATAAAGTTCTCAAATTATTATAAGTTCATAAATTTTATGCTAAGAAATCCAAATGCACCTTTGGAAAAGAATAAGTCGAATATCTGGGACACATAATATCCCATGAAGGGGTAAAAGTGGATCCTTCCAAAATTAAAGCTATAAGGGAATGGAATAAACCAGTGAATATATCTAAGATGAGAGGATTCTTATGATTAACGGGATATTATCAAAGATTTATTAAAGACTATGCACACAAAACTACACCTCTTACAAATATTTTAAAGAAAAATTCGTTTCAATGGAATGAAGAAGTAGGAAAGTGCTTTAAAGATTTGAAGGAAGTAATGTCTAATGCACCAATATTGGCAACTCCCAATTTTTCTAAGCCATTTATCATCGAATGTGATGCCTCTGGATTCATTATTGGTGCAGTATTAATGCAAGAAGGGCATCCTATCGCTTTTGAAAGCAGGAAGCTAAATAAAGAGAGCGTCTCAAGTCCACATACAATAGGGAAATGCTTGCAATTATGCACGCGTTAGCCAAATGGAGAAAATATATGTTAGGGAGTAAATTTTCCATCCAAATGGATCATAATAGTCTTCAGTATCTCCTTCAACAAAAAACACTCTCTGAAGAACAAAAAAAATGGATCGAGAAAATTGTCGCTTTCGACATGGAGATATTACATAAGAAAGGAAAAGACAATGTAGTAGCAGATGCCCTGTCCAGGAAAGATGAAGAACCAACACTACTTGCAGTTTCGGTTGTTGTTCCTGAATGGCTTAATGAGATTCAAAGTGAGTACGCCAAAGATCTGGAAATGTCAGCTATAATTAATAATCTCCCAGGAAATTCAAAATTTGAGTGGAAGAACGATATCTTATGATACAAAGGAAAAATTTATCTAAACTCCAAATCCAAGTTTATATCAAAAATACTCAAGGAATCACATGATTCCATGTCATCTGGGCATGTAGGATATTTTAAAACCTATTAAAATGCACGTCAGTCATTTTCTTGGAAGGGTATGAGTCACGATATTAAAAAATATGTAGCAGAATGTGACAAGTGTCAAAGAAATAAAAGTGAAAATATTATGACACCTGGGTTACTTCAACCATTAAATATTCCGAATCAGAAATGGGAAGAAATATCGATGGATTTTATTGAAGGATTACTTGTATCTGATGGGAAGGATAAGATCTTCATCGTAGTAGATAGATTCACTAAATATGCTCACTTTATCGCTATCAAGAAAATATACTCTTTAAAGCAAATTGCGGAGATATTCTGCAAACATATTTATAAACTACACGGTTTCCTGAAATTCATTGTTAGTGACAGGGATGCAAAATTTAAAGGAAATTTTTGGAAGGAATTGTTCAACCATATAGGAAGCTACCTCAACATGAGCTCAGCTTATCACCCCCAAACAGATGGACAAACAAAGGTTGTCAATAAACGTTTCGAAGCTTACCTACGGTGTTATGCTACAGAAAAAATAAATAAGTGAGTTCAATGGTTGCATCTCACTGAATGGTGGTATAATTCCACTTACCATACATAAAAAAAATGACTCCATTCCAAGCTTTATATGGATACGAGCCCCCGAAGTGGAAATATTTTTTTTCAGTCCAATCAAATCTACCAGCAGTTAAAAACCAGCTAGAAGAACACCAAAAGGTCGTCCAAGTTCTAAAAGAAAATCTGAATATTGCATAGAATCGTATGAAGAAATAGGATGATCGTAATCGAACTGAGAGATAATTTGAAGTTCGAGACTGGGCGTTTGTGAAGCTCCAATCGTACAAGAATTTGTCCCTGAAACAAAAAGGGAAACATAAATTAGCTCCGAAGTTCTATGGTCTGTATCAAATTATCAGAAAGATTAGTCAAGTCGCTTATGGGTTGAGCCTTCCCGATACAAGTCGTGTTCACAACGTCTTCCATGTGTCATGCTTAAAAAAAGCACTGGGTGACCATCAGTCATCCAAAATGACACTCCAAATTTTGGATGATGAAGGAAGGATCATTTTGGAGCCCTAAAGTATCCTATCTACTCGAGAAAAGAAGATACTCTCTTGTGTTATTACGTAATATTTAATCAAATGGAAGGATTTTCCTGTAGAAGAAGCCTCTTGGGAATCTGAAGCATTTTTCATTTCGTCAGCAACACCTGTCGTTACGTATGCTTTGAGGAAAAATAATATTTAAGAGAGGGTCAATGTTATGTATAATTTATTAATTACTAGTTAAATATAGTTGTCTTAGTTTTATTAAAGTGGAAGGGCATGATCAACGATCATGCCTCTTCGCTAAGGGACACCTTAAGGCTGTATTTAAAGCCCTGGTGATTCCCAATTGTAAGCATCTCATATTTTATCAATAATAATATATACTTATTCAATTTTAACAGATTTTGTACACTCCATGTAGGTAGCCCCATGCAAGGTTGCTCTACAAAGCACTTCCCGACATTCATGGGTGTGTTGGTCACATTGGGAGCGAAATCATCATTGTTCCGTAATATCCACTTGGCCAGTGCCTTATAGAAGAGTTCAAATGTGTCAAAATTTGAATCCATGTGTCCAATTAACATATACAATATTGGGAACATGTCTTGCCTATTATTGGAAAGCCATTGATTGTGAAACTACCTTCAGCTCCTAAATTGAGCACAAATATTAGTGTTTAAAAAGGAATAATTTGTATAGAGAGATGCTGGTGGAATTTCAATTGAGGAGATTGATTTGAGTGACATATTGCTATAGATATCTACATTGTGATGAGCCTAGGATGCTGCTAGAGATGGTGACACTAAATCAATCTCTGAGTTGTAACCTTCCCTTCTATCATCAATAAAGATTACTGCTTATTTTTCCCTATATGCATCTGTATAAGCTTTGATTTTCAATATCATTATTTCTTAGTTGATGTATATGGTTTATGATTTCTTTATTTAGCTAAATAGCTTGAATATACATATGTATTATTGCTATCTCTTGTTGTTTAGTTTTCATTCTTGCAGGAAATATTTTGCACAGCCAGCTGGAATTTGAAGCTACAACAAAAGCGACAGAAGCAGACTTTGGAAGTGCCTAACTCCCAAGTAGGTTCCTTATTTCATTCCGTGTGTATATTTACAGTTAGGAAATATAGTCGTAAAGTCTTTGACCTGTTGTTCTAGATTAGCACCTGTCTAGGGAAGAATTATTTATCCATAATTCATAATTCTGCATAACAAATTGGCGACTCCACTGGGGAGATTCCACTTTATCCTAGGTGTTTTAGCCTCTAGTTTTCTTTTTTTATTCACCCAGTAGTTTTTACTCACAAAGATTAGGCTTTTTAAGATCCAAATCTGCAAAAGAAGTGTGTTAAACAACTATGTTCTTCTTTATACACTACGCCTAATGCACTCTTGGACAGGACATAGTGCTTTGCATAGCACTATCTCCCTTTCAGGCCTGTGTTGCAAAGAACTCTCTCTCTCTAGAGATTGTGTTGCCTACTGAAACAATCCAAATTCCCTTGAATTTGTCTTTGAAATTTGTTTCAGTTTGTTTGCTGCTGTGTTTTGAAAATCCTGAGCCTCATATTGACTAGTGAATTCATCTACCTCTTCTTCCTTTGAAAGAAAATTTGTTCAATGTTTGTTTAATTCATTTTTATTTATCATTGGCAAACTAATTTCAAAGTATTTTTATTTTTGCATTAGATCCATTTTCTTTTGAAAAAGGAAATTGTCGTAAAATCTTCATTTCCTGATAGGAGAAATTGTTGTTTCATTCCTCATTTTTCCTTCAAAAGAGAAATTGTTGTTTGTATTTCTCATTTCTCAAAAGTAAAAATCATTTGATTTTGTTGATTTAGTGCACATAGTTTATTTTCTAGATTCATAACATTAAAGGAACTAAAAAGAAAAATATGCATTTGCATGTAGTGGTTTATGTGTTTTTCAAAAGGAACAATTAGGAAATCTACATTTAGTTTGTGTTATTTAATTTTTTTGCTCACAAATTGATTGCTCTTTCCCTATAGTAGCTAGGATTTTCATTGACAAGCTAAAAGTGAGAGATTACTTATCATTCTTAGTTGCATTTTAGGAATTTTCCAATACATCATCGCGGTGAACCTTTGAAAGGAAAATTGTTAAACAAGCTCAACATAAAATTAATCTCAATTTACCTAACAAAGAATTGTAACCATAACAATAACATTTAGAAGGTATAGGCTATATATGTGTTTCGGTGTCATAAAACATAGAAATTGTTGTTAACTTGTCTACGATACATTCCAAGTGTGATACCTCACTCCACGTACGTAAGTATATCATAACTCATCCACATACTTTAGGGTATATATGGAAGTGTTACAGTACAATAAGTATAAAGGGGTGCTTTCACTGTGTGGTTTTGCATCAGACATTTCTAATACGGAATTGGGCCTCCACGTACCTTCAGGTATATTTGGGAGTGTTGGGCCAGAATTTTAATATACGGATAAATTACGCTTCCCTAGACAGGTGCTAGTCTAGAACAACAGGTGAAATACTATAGTAATATTTCTCCTAACTCAGAACAGATATAAAAAGATGATTGGAGGCTTAATTGTTCAGTCGCTTCCAAATGGCTCCTTCTTTCGGCTCTATTGCAACTTCAAATTCAAGCGATTTGTGAGATGAATGCTTCCTGCAAGAAAGAACACTGAAACATCAGAAGATGAAATAATATACATATATATTCAATCTAGTTAGCTAAATCAGTAAAGCATAAACTACATTCATAAACCAAGATCTTATAATACAGAAAATCAAAGCCTTTACAGATGCATGTAGAGAAAAATAAGAAGTACTCTTTATTGATGGTAGATGGAGAGGTTACAGCCTAGTGACTTTACAGCAAAGTTCCCAAGCCTCATCACAGTATAAATCTCTCCAGTAGCAGCTTCACAAATCTAACTCTCAATTGAAAATCCTCCATCATTTCTCTACTCAAATTCTTCCTTCTCAAACACTTAGATCTATGTTCAATTTATAGATGAACTGTAGGTTGTTTTGCAATCAATAACTTTCAAAAAATAGGCAAGACATGTTTCCAATCATGTAGATGTAAAATGGACACTTGGATTCGAAGCTTGACACGTGTGAACTCTTCTAGAAGGCACTGGCCAAGTGGAGATTTTGAAACAATGAGAATTTCTCTCCCAATGTGACCAATGCACCTGTGAATGTGGGGAAGTGCTTTGCAGAGCAGGCCTGCATGGGGCTACCTGCATATCCAATGCACTTAGGCCCCTTAGAGCCTGTATTAGTGAGTTCTCATATGATATATAATAAGCTTCAAACCATGGAAACCTTTGCTTGATCAAAGTCTTGCTTGATTTGTCTTGTTTCTTGTCTTAGGACATGTAGAAACTGAAATGATAGGGAATGATAGACTCTTGATCATTGGTCCTGAAGATGATGCCCTGTTAACCAGGTCATTGGGAATGGTGCCCAAATTGACCTATAACAATTGCCCCCTAAAGCATGAGATCCAAATAATAAAAACATTTGATTGAGATGATTTACACTGTCATGAGTCTGGAAACGAAGCGGAGTGGTCACCTGCATCAATCATACAATAAATTACATCATGATATATCCTCTATTGATCATAATTTCTGAGGGTATGAATTCCCATGTTCAGCACATAAAACAATCTAATAACATGTACATAATTCAGAAATTCGTCTACATTGGAATGTTTCCCAGATCCAGACACGCCTACAGATATAGGCCCATGTTTGGATGAAAATCTATATGTAAGGTCAATGTAAAAATGATGTGTACAAAAATCCTGAAATTGTAGGTCGGATGGATGAAACTAGATCTGGGGTCTTCTTATCTCATTCACTTGATCATTCAGGTACAAGTCTAGCCATGTGAATATATGATTTGTAGTCGAACATGGAAAGTCATCGTTTGATTACCAGCTAATGATGTGAGCTGTTAACAAATGCGAGAGAACCACCATTAATGTCAATGGCCCTCAAGGTACTGCAGTAAATTTTGTAAGGCTTGAATAGATGATTTAATGTCAAACGCCAAACAAAAGTTTTGGATCAAAGGTCCGGAAGCGAGGATCATGTTCATTCTGTAAGAAGCCTCATGGTACTGGAATATTATGTTTCTAAGTGAACTTCATGTATATTTATTTTTCGTCAACAGGAAGTCACCTTATTGAAAAATAGGAATTACTGATTTCAGAGACAAGGGTATGACTTGATATAACAATTTTTCAGGGATGACGTTCATGAAAATGAAGGTTTATGAGTGTTGCAGATGGATGAGTTTTTAATCAGTGGATGACTTCTCTTGAACATATCAGCGACACTATGATGAGTTGATAGCATTGACCCAAAACTGAAGTGAAGGTATGATGAACCATAGGTGTGAATGAACTGTCAATATGATTAACCAACCCAAACAGTCACAGACATGGAGTGAAAGAAGTGTCATGTTCAAGAGTGACTTGCTACCAAAAAGAAACTTTTCTTACTTTTCTCAAATTTTCCCCGGTCATTTGTTGAACTATACCTCTTTATTTTTTAACAAGCTTGAGGAGGATAACATTTTCTTGATCTATAATTCAACCCTTCGGGTGAATAATGTATCTCAATTTAATAATTTAACTAGTCTAGTGATGAATTAAATTTGATTCTTGCCATGATTAACAAGCCCGTCACTATTTTATGTTTTAACGAGCTTAATGACAGTGATAGCCTGGTCCTTTTTCATATTTAGAGAGTCTGAAAAAGAGGAAGAAAGAGAAATCCAAAAGTACTCTTTCGTAAATTTGTCACTCAGATCCGAAAAAGTGTAAAATAATATCTGAGAGAACCTCTTTGGTCATGTTTAACCAAGGTATTCCTTTTTCGTAAATAATCCATCTTAGTCCGGAAAAGGGTTAAACTTATACTGAGTAGATATCAATTCATTTACTTTAACGATCTCGAGAACACAAGTGCTCGGAAATATTTTCACATTATCAGAGTTTGAAAAGAGCTGAAAGAAGACTCCAGGGGTTCCTTTTTTGCTTTTATCGAAGCTTGAAAAAGAGATAAAAGTGTGATTCAAATCCTTTTTCATTTTTAACAAAGCTCGAAAAATAAGTAGAAAAAGTATGCTTTGTGGTCAAGTCATTCTTTGAATAAATCTGCACGACTAATCTGTTCATCAGTTTTATTTCCTATTTAGAACAACATGAAATGGATTAAAAATAACTATTTCATGATAAAGACATAATAAAACTATAGTCATAGCAATAAATTTAACTTTCAAACAATTAAATGACTATAAAAAGTAGTTTCACTATTCATTTTTATCATTCCATAGTTACCATTTGCATTTTGGAGCTTTGAACCTAATTTTGCCCTCGAACTTTAGTCGTTGATTGTGGTCATTTCTCTGGATGGATTTCGTCACCATTTGATCCAGGTTAGTGCCATGAACCTCCTCTTTCCTTCAATATTCATTTCATTTCCATTCTTTGCAAATTTTTAGGGTTTTAAGGCCCCTAGGGTAAATTTTACCCGAAATGAGGGCAACGCACCCCTGAATGTTGAAACCTACATTGCAGAGAAAGTATAATGAAGGGTACATGCATGTGCAATGCACTGTCTCAGCCCAGGGAGTGCATTGGGCATAGTTCAAGTTTTTGGTTTTCATGGTGTGTCCAAAATTTGCCTAGTTTTTTGCAATGAATGGTATCTAATGGATCTTGTGGTTGATTTTTAGGTTTCCATCAGGTTATAATGACGATTATATGGAGATAAAGAGAAAATGAAGAACAATATATGATTGCCTTGAATGATCCGGGTACTTTAAGAGCCTTAAGAGATTGAGGACTACTTAAGTACTTCAAATTTTCGGGAATGAGGTAACAAATAGAACTCTTGGAGTTGTTAGTTCGAGCATGGGATTTGGTGATAGAGGAATTTCACATTAAAAATCAAGTGTTGTCCATAACAGTTGAGGATGTGTATTTTCTCACAGGTTTGTCGAGGAGAGGTTTGCCCATTTCTCTCACAGGGTCTAATGTTGGAGGAGAGACAGTGAGGGATTATGTTATGAAGTATTTCTATCTAGGGTCAAAACCTAGCAAATATGGAAAAATAAACATCCGGGATGTCAAGGATTTTCCTTTGAGAACCATCATTTTCATGATTTATAAACTTGTTGGCACCGTTACACTACATGTAACGAATAGATCGTATATGCAGTATGCGCTATAGTGCTTAGAGCCAATAGTATTCAACTGGTATAAAGATATTTTATCTCAGATAAAGGAACAACTGAATAAAGCAAAGGGAAGAAGGAAGAAAAATTTCAGTTATGGTTCAATCCTTATCTCCTTTGCTTTGGAACGGATTCCACTGATGCAGACACAACATGTAACATTCGATATATCTAGTCCTAGAGATCCTCGAATGCAAAGATGGGTAGAACTCATGGGTCGGCATGCAGGCCAATCAACCAGTGTGTTCTCAACTGCATTCTTCACCTGGTTCTGACAATAGATCGTCACCATCGATGAGTATGCATACGTAGGAGTTGACTTCCGAGGAGATCCAGATCTAGTATTACCCGAAGGCACTCAGTGGGGTGTAATGGGTAAGAATGATTCGACCATGTTTTTTGATTTTTATAAGTTTTGTACAATGTTTTTGTGTTTTTATTTCTTTCAAAGACTAAACTAAATGTTTAATTTAATGTTGATATTGGTTGTGTTCAACCAGTAGAGGAACCAGAGCACGAAGCAGATGCGCCAACAGAGAGGGCTGTCGAGAGAGCAGTCCTTCAGGACCTTGATATGGCCGAGACTTTCGCTGAGCTTCAATAGCATATAGAGGTGTTGACCTTCGGGATTCTGGATTGCTGGATCAAAGAGCTTCCCATGCGATTACAACAACACACTATTGGGGTTCCTGACCATTGGATGCAGTTACTCCATAGGATTGCTACATCTATAGCATGTTACCATGAGCACCACTAGTTTACTTGTGAAATTTTGCATACATTTTGAGTTCGGATGACCTATGTGTCTTGGGCACAATTTTTTTAAAAACCTATAACTATCTATCTATGTGTTTTCAGAGTTTTTCCTATGTTTAATGCAAAATCTTATTCAATTATGTGAATTTTTTCTTTACCTATGTTGCAAATGTATGTCTAAAACTTGATTAGCTAATGAATCAGTTAAAGTGTTCAAATTTCTGGAAATGTGTTGATATTGAATGAAATAAAAATTTGTCTCCAAAATTCAAACTCTTAGGAACAATCTAAGAAGTGTTGGATTTCTAACAGTATAAATACTAGTAAATTGTAGTACCACAAGTTGTGTGTCTAACCTTATGATTATACGGTTAATACCAAATGAAATGGCATCAGAGAGAATTTTGATCAATGTGTTATACTCAATGATATTATTCGTCGACATGCCAATACAAATCCCTTGAAAACTCACTAACTTGCCATTCAGAGCGAAAATGGCCCACGCTGCAGAGGATAGATTCTACGTACTATGACTAGCACCATCAGCATATCCAACTAATGGTTCCAAAGATTCAGTCATCTGCGATGAAATGTAAAGAGGATTACTAACGTCAAGAAAACTCTAAAAATAAATTAAGATAGTGAATGCAAATCAACAGCATATAGACAATATAATACAAAAAAATACTACACTCATGATAAAGCATAGTAATGTTTCAAATACAACCCATTTCTAGGTTGTTCCAATGGAATCCCATCATAATCAAATAACTCATAGGCACCCTTAGCAAGAACTCTTTTGACAATATAGGGGCCATGCCACAATGGCTCGAATTTCCCTGTACCTATTATATCATCTTCTTGATCGTAAAGAAGGACCAAGTCGCCCTTTGAGAAGATGTGAGGCTGGACATTTTTGTCGTATTGCACCTTTATACGTCTCTTACGTGCTCCTTTGGCCAATTGGGCTTCACGACATGTTTCATCTAGATGGATGAGGTTAAGGAGACCTACTTCTTCTTCTGAGGTGTCAGGTAACAAGTCTATCGTGAGTTTTAACTATGATATTTCACATTGGATTGGTAAGATAACTTCCAAACCATATGCCAACTGAAAAGGAGTGAATCCGGTTGCATTTATCACTGATGTTCGATACGCCGACAAGGAAGAGTACAGGATCAAGTGCCAGTTCCTTTTATGGAATCCTATCATTCATTACAGCATTCATTTAAGAATTTTGTTAATAGCCTCAACTTGTCCATTTGATTGTCGATAATAAGGAGTAGAATTATCATGGGACAATCCTAACTTGGTTTTCAATTCAGACATCATATGGTTGTGAAAATTCTTCCCATGATCCATAACTATAGCCTGCGGGACCCCAAACTGTGCAATAACATGGTTGAAGAAAAGTGATGAAGTTGTTTGTCCTGTGTTGTTGAATGTAGGCATCGCTTCAGCCCATTTGGTAAAATAGTCGACTGCGACAATAATATAACCATGCCCCCCAGATGAAGGAGGGTTACAGGTCATGAAATCAATACCCCATTTCATAAATGGTCCAGCACAGACAACAGGATGCATTGGCACTGGAGGTTTGCAGATTTTACGGTAAAAAATCTGGGATGCATGACAGCTTCTGACTGCGAGGATGCAATCTCAAAAAATAGTAGGCCAAAAGTAACTTGCACGAAGTATCTTTTGCGTGGTAGCATATCCAGATAAATGTCCACAACAAGGCCCAACATGGCAATCATTTAACACTTTTTCGGCCTCCTCATGAATGAGGCACGTTCTTAAAATCGTATCGACACCATGACGATAAAGTGTATTGCCGACGATTAGATAATCTTTGGCTTGGGATCGAATATGTCGCTGATCAGAGCGAGAGGTATTAGGTCAAAAATTTTGGGTTTGGAGATAAATGATGAAATCTCCATACCAGGGATCAGTTGATCTGAACAGAAACAGAGACTCATATGGAATAGATGGTTCCGACGTAGTATCCTTACTATTAGAGGGAAGGTCACAGAGAAGCTCAACCAAAACTAAAGACTTATTTGACTTGGACTTGATGAATTCCAAATCAAATTCCTGCAAAATGACAATCCATTTTGAATATTTGCCCCCCAGCAATTGACGTGATAAGATGTAAGTCAGGGGGTTGCAATTTGAAACTATTGTTGTTTTTCGGAGTAGGATATAATGGCGAAACCTTTGGGCAGCTTGAATAGCTACCAAGGCAAGCTTTTCCACGTACAAGTACTTAACTTATGTATCATTGAGATTACGACTCAAATAATAGATCGGATGTTCAATTCCATCATCTATTTGGCCCAAAACCATAGCGATGGTCATTTCAGCTGTGACGATATATAGGAAGTAATCATTTTGATAATTAAGAGGATACATTAATGATGCTCGGACAAGAGTGTCCTTGACAACATCAAAAGAAGCTTGCACAACTTGGTCCTAATGCAAAGGAATCCCCTTTTTCAATAGTTGAGTAAATACTTTAGCCATTATTTGGTTTGGAATGGACTACTCAAATTGCTTTTCTTGAAGTTTTTAACATCGAAGTAAGTTTGGCCGGTGTGGAAAATCAAGAATGGCCTGTACCTTCAGTGGGTCTATTTGAATTCATTGTTTTGAGACTATGAATCTGAGCAATCGACCAGAACCAACACAAAACACACATTTGTGTGGATTGAGGCGTATCTAGTAGTGTCGGTAGTGTAAGAAAATGGCTCTCAAATTCATTGGGTGATCAGTCCGTTTTCGTGAATGCGTTGGTAAATCATCTAGATATGGTTAAACAATGTGCTTGATGTCATTGAAAGAATAATCCATTGCTCTTTGAAAAGTTTCCCCAGCATTCTTTAAACCAAACGGAAGTTTCCGATATGTGAATGTGCCCCAAGGACAGATGAATGCTATCTTACGGTGGTCATCTGGGCAGATATTGATTTGATTGTAGCCGGAAAATCCATCCATGAAAGAAAATATTTCACATCCAACACAATCATCAATAATATGGTCGATAAAGGGTGTAGGATAGTTGTCTTTTTGACCTTAAAACACGATTGACATCAGATAGTAAACACATTCCTGGTTCCTGGTTTTTACACTGCGCAGAATGATATTATTACTCATTTAAGCGAGCAGGTAAATGAAACCAACACATAAAAAATTTTCAATTTCTGCTTTGATAGCAGCAATTTCTTGAGATGGTGAATGAAAGCCAGTTAACACCATTATCTGTATAAAATTTCCTCACAAGACCAAGTGAATACGTCACGAAATTCATGAAAAAGAGAGTGATATGAATCAAGTTCTAATAGAGAACAAGATACACCGACATGAATATTTTCTACAACACCAGGTTTGGTCGAAATATCAATAGAAATCGTTTCTTCGATATTAGATAAATTTCGCTGAGAGTCAATTGCATTAATCGGTAAAGAATTCGAAAAGAAATTTTCAATGGATGGGTGATATAGTTCACAAAGATTATTTTCTTCATAATCAGGAGGATGGGAACGATGATGATAATCTTCCCATGGTTCTCCTTCTGACATCATAGCTTCCAAAATATTTTCATCTGTCAAAATTTTTGAGGAAAATGGATCAGATGGAGTACCAAAATATAATGAACGATCAACCCAAACACTCGGCGACGCTGATTTCGGATTTACCGCCCAAGCCAAATAGATTGATTGCTATGCCAGCTCAATAGGGTTGGGCGGTAAAACATCATCCAACGTAGATATATCAGAATCACCCGTACTCTTCCTTAAGCTAGATAGAGTGGAAGAGATCATGTAGCAGGTCTTTATGCTTTCAATTTCTGCTGATGTCGCGGGTGGTGGTAATGGAAAGGTTCCCATAAGAGTGGAATCCTTTAAGATTCCTACACCAATGTTCTAAATTTCTAGTTGGGGTAAGTGAGCAAATGGAAAGCTTCCAGTTACCTGTGAAGCTGAGGAAAAAAAGGATAATTGATTAATGACTATGATTGTACCTTTATGTGGAAAGGAAATCATTCTAAAGTATATAGAAACAATAGCAGTAATTTCATATACCCATTGTATTCTGAGTAAAATATTATAGTCAAGGGGTCCGTCAACAACCTCGACATCAATACTTACTATTTTTCCCCCTAATTCAACATGCAGATTATTTATAATACCTCAAGGTCTATATGTTCTTCCATCAAAAGCCTTCAACGTCAATGATGATTGTGATAATCGTGGTGAGCCAAGTGAATTCCAAAATTTTAGAGAGATAATGCACGTAGATTCTCCCTCATCAATAATAGTGCGATGAACAAGGGGATTGAGAACATTTACTTGTATGGAGAATGCCAATTCTGCTAGTAATTGCAGCACATATCCCGTATGATTAAATACGACAAGATTAGAATCAATTCGATCAATTCCACCAATGGCCGACAATAAAGTCTGCTTCTGGGAGGGACAATTTTGTAATACCACAAGAGCAGACATAGATAAAGGGGATTGAGCCAAATCTTAAACTATATTATAATTTTTTGTAGTTCTTGCTCGAGGATTATATGTAGATTTATGAATTACTCCCTTTGGTGGCTTAATTGTCAATTCAAGAATAACACGAGGTGGTACTGATTCATTATATGGACTCATTGTCGAGGCAGTAGGTTGATCAGTGGCCAGACTACCATAGTCTTTATTCTGCGTCGACACCAAAATATCTTGTGAAGGTTTAGTGGTGGATACATTAACACTTGGGAACTAGGAGCTGGATCCGTAGCAACCAAATTTGCGTTTGGATTTGGAAATGGGTCTGTCAACACAGCTGATGCATGAGAAGTCTTGATGATTTTTTAGACTTCATCACGGTGAGGAAAATCCCTAAAAAAGAAGGTGTTCCTAAATTCTGATTATGCATGGATATGAGGAGGAACATTGAAGTAGATTGCGATTGCATTATGGATTTTTCTTAAATTGTGCCAGACTAAGTGAAAATGAAGTCTAAATATTGAGCTGGCGATAAATTTCTCTTTATGACGATGCCAACTTTATTACATCCTTAGTTGTAGATGGTAGCAATTAATAACCATTGACCAAAGTCTTGATAGACTTAAATATCCTAACCGATGCGTCAAAGCGTGCCACTCATAGATATTATAGGAAATGTGGTATGATATTTTGTTAGTATGTCTTTAAAGAGTTCGGATCTATGGATTCATTGTCGATTATTAGCGGAAATGGGTCAAAAATATAGTAGCTAAAGCAGTAAAATTGTCGAAAGAAGCTCTAGGTATCTCAATGTACCATTTAGCAGCGAGACCTATGAGTGTATGCTGGAAAATACGTAGTCGAACAGAATCGTCATTCAAGGAATTTGATGAAAACCATAAATGATAAGTCATGACATGAGTAGACGGATCTTCTCCAGGGTTTCCATTGAATTTAGGAATGTCAAAGGTTATTTTATGAGGTATCACCAGCCACCAAGGAGCATAATTGATAGGATCATTGGTTAACCGGTTTAAATCTAGTAATTCCAAGGTTTCAACAAAAGGCAACTGTCTATTAAGGTCAGGTTGAGAATAGCCAGGGTAAGATGGAATTGCTTAGGAAATAGGTCTTTGAGCACCAGCATATGGAATTTGTTGCTAGTAACCCAGATAGGGGTTGTTTTTCATAGAAAATGCTTGAGAATTCTGTTGACCAAAACCTAGATATGACACTTGTTGAAATGAAGTTTGAGGCATTTGCGCTTGTGGCTGCCAAGGTGTCTGTCCACCAATGTTATAACCCAAATTAGTGTAAGTATGATTTGGTTGATATGTATAACCAGGTTGTGTTTGTGACATCCCATAAAATGGTACACCAGCTTGTGAATAAATGATCCCTGATACAGGTTGTTGTAAATTAACCAAAGGATTTTGAGTCTGTGGACCCAACATGTGATTATATTGAGTCAAAGAACCTCCCTGATAAGATTTATGTACAATATTTTGATTCCATAACAGGGGTATAGATGTATTAACAAGTGGTAATGAAGTGGGTGTAACATGTTGAACCAGTTGATACGAGTGTACAACCATTTGTGGCTGGATAGGCAGAGTGGGATGCCATTGACAAACATTCATGTCAACATTATTTTGACCAAAATGTGATTGAGTATTGCCGTATTGGGTGACCAAAGGTTGCCCCCTAGCATAAGGAGGATAAAAAGACGGAAAATAATTTTCTCCAAATGTTGGGAGTCCAGTTGATATGGTACTTAAAGGAATTGACCCAAAAGGACCGACTTGATATTGCCCTGATGATGTATGTAATGAATCAAGTCATTCATTACTAACTATAGGACTACTAGTTAAATCACCAGATGATGACATTGGTAAAGACCATGGTCTTGAATTTGTACCAGAGAAAGTGCCAGATAATTATTTGTAACCTTTTGGGACCGAAGGGCCACCATGCAAATATGACTCTGGTGAGGTTGTGAACATCAACAGAGTAGCGAGGGTAGGAGCTGACATAATTGGAACAGTAGACCCAACTGAAGATGTTGGTTCAGACATGGTTGTATGACCAAATGTATACCCTGCAAAATCAACGGGAGATTGAATGGCAATGGGATCAACAAAAGCAGATGGAAACGATTGAGGAAAAGACTAGTACAGGTAAAGGTCTCCCCCAAAATGGGTTGGACTTAAAGGTGTATCATCTTGTGGTATTTCTTCAATCACAATTAAACCAGGAGGAAGAAATTCACCGTCGGGCCCAAAATATATTTCAGACGGTTGACTATGTGATATAGGAGTTTCAGTGGCTATAGAAATTTGTGGGATGACCATGGTAGGAACAACTTTCGGTTTCTCGACTTCAGGATTCAGATGTTCTGGAAAAAAGAGACAGGATATGGATCAATTTGTGATTGAACAACGTTGGGTCTAGGAGGTATGGTCTCAGCGATTGAATGGATCGTGACCACGGGTAGCTATGAAGACTCCGTTTTGACAACAATAGACGAACTGGGATGTGTGGAAACAAATTGAGCTAGCTCTTGTTTAAAATAAGATGTTTCGCGAAAGGTATGAATTGTACTTGATTCAGTAGATTGTGATCGCCTTTGCCTACCAGAAGTAAATTCCAGTGGTAAAGGTGGTTTTAAATCTAATCTCACAGGGTAATGCTAGGCAAAGGGTTTACGAGCGTGAGCTGGGATACCTCCTGGTGAACCAAGAAGTATGCGCAGGTAATCTCCCCCAATGTTGTGTTCGGTGTATCACAATTTCAGGGCGGCCAACTCGGTTCACTATGGATGGATAGCACCTAAAATTTGTCCTCCATAATATACCTGAAGGTACGTGGAGGCCCAAGTCCATATTATCGTTGTCTGATGCGAAACTGCACAGTGAGAGCACCCCTTTATACTTATCATACTGTAACACCGCTCGATATACCCGAGAGTACATGGACGAGCTACAATATACTTATGTACGTGGAGTGAGGTATCACACTCAAAATGTATCGCAGACAAGTTAACGATAGTTGCTATGTTTTACGATGCCGGAACACGTCTCTAGCCTAGACCTTTGTTATCATTATGGTTCCAATGCATTGTTAAGTAAATTGAGATTTATTTTATGTTGATCTTGCTTAAAAAATTTCCTTTCAGGTTCACCGCGATGATGTATATGAAATTCCTAAAATGCAAGCTAAGAATGATAAACAAACTTTCAATTTTAGATTTTTCAATGAAGAACCTAGCTACTAAGGGAAGAGATCAAATAGTTCGTGAGCAAACAAATCAATGAACAAAAACAAAATCAATGAATCAAAAACTAAATGCAGATTTCCCGATGTTCCTTTTGCAAAACACACACAATCCTACATGCAAATGCAAGTTTTTCTTTTCGGTTTCCTTAATGTTATGAATGCAGAAAAAAAACTAGGTGCACTAGATCAATAATTCAAATGCTTTTTACTTTCGAGAAACGAAGAATACAAACAAAAATTTCTCTTTTGAAGGAAAAATGAGGATTTCAACAATAATTTCTCCTATCAAGGAAATGAAGATTTTAGAACAATTTCCTATTTCAAAAGCAAATGATTCTTAATGCAACCATAAAAAATACTTTGAAATCAACGTGTTAATGATAAAGAAAAACTTTACTAAACAAAAATTGAACAAATTTTCAGCCAAAGGAGGAAGAAGTATATAGATTCACTAGTCAATTAAGCATCGAACTTTTCAGAACACAGCAGAAAACAAAAATGAAGCAAGTTTCCAAGTCAAATTCAAGTGAATTTGGTCACTTTGAGGAGTCAAGGCAGTCTCCAAGGGGATACAGTGCTCTGCAACATAGGCTATGAAGGGATATAGTGCTTTGCAAAGAACTATTTCCAGTGTAACAGTTCGTTGGGTGCAGTATGTTAGCCATCAGTAAATTTTTGTCATAGCAAATGATGGCTAAAACAAGTCTTGAGCCTTCAAGAGATTATTTTCATAGAAAATTTCTCATTCCTGAAGCCTTCTGGTGCTTTCCAACTTAAGAGTAATCTTCACTGCTGTTTCACTCAAAAAATCCACCAAGAAACCCTGTTGATATCAAAAGAGACTGTTTTTTAGGCCATTTTCCATCATTCTCTAAGCATATTTCATTCATTTTTCCCTTTTATTTATCCTCCATTTTCCTTTGAAAATCCCATTTTCTCCTTTTCATTTACCCTTAATTTTCCTAAAAACCTTCTAAAAATCCTTTAAAACCTATAAAAAAACACCTTTTTATGGTTTGAATTACCCTATTTTACCTATCAGAACCTTTTTTAGGCTTAAAAAACCCCTTTTTTAGCCTAAAAATGCACCCTTTTATATACAGGCTTTAAGCACCTGAGGGCTTAAATCTTCCACTTATTTTTCTTCATATGACCTATGCCCGTGACTAGGTGCTAGCCCCCATTGCATCAACATTTCCTCTGTAAACTCACATTTCCTTTGCAAACTTTCCACCTTGATAGCGATGCTCCAACGCGATCTCCATCGTTGATCTGGGATATCCGACAGCCCTCATTTAACCCGCCGATCACCCCATCCCCACTACTTCCTTAGCTCCTTCTCCCTGGCTCCTGGTCACCTTATCCCTCCATGGGACCATGCCCTAGCACCTACCCATAAGCCCCCATTGCATCGGAAAAAAATGACTTTCCTTCATTTGCACTTTCTTTTTTCATTCGCCGACGAATCAACCCCGATAGGATTTGTGTCGTTTATCTACCAAGATCAATAGTTGTCATCGCTCTACTTCATTACCCCTTCACCCCATTCCATTGTTTTCCTTGGAAGATCTACACTGTAGATCTACAAAGATCAATGGCTACCAGGCGCTTAACCACTGCGAGGGCACTTCTCTGTCTGCAAGTCAAACCTCTGGTGCCCCCACAGTTCACTCATCAGGCCACGGGAAAACTCAAATGAATGGCTGATATTCACTGTGGGGGCACACCCCAATTTATCCCGTCTGTACCCCCCACTCCCCCCTCATGATGTCACCCGTTGGCCCACCTTCCACTTGTTGAGCCCTAAAAATGTCTTTTCTTTTCACCAAAATCCACTTCATTCCATTTATCATTTATCAGTTATATGCCTAAAAGATAAATAAGAATGATTAAAATCACTTTAAGAATACATGCAATGACTGACTTATTATACTTTTGTGGTTTTGTTGTCATAGTGATTTTTGAGCAGACTTAGCTACAGAATGCAGTCATTCTGTAGCTAGTCATATGTTCCATGGCCATCTTTATGTTTAAATAGGTTACAGGTACCATATGAGGGAAAGACGTATATGGTTAGACTCCAAAAATCTCCTGCATCATTCCTTGTCCTCCACGAGGGCTGAGCAAAAATCTGGGAGTGGTTATGCACGTGGACAAAGCCAAAACCAAGAGGCAGACTTCTACAAGGATAAGGACTCTTGAGGTGTCTTCAGCAAAATACGATTCCTCAACAGGAGTTCTAGTTCGATTTTGATTATAAAATACACCTATGCCTATTTCTACTCAATGTCAGTTATGTATTTTATTATAAGAATAACTCGGTGAACCGAGAAACAATTAGTTGATGTTTTTTTGTTACTTTTCAAAGACTGTGATACTCTGTTTCTGAGCATTTTCTTTTAATGAAAGAAGTATAACTTTGATTCATGATCTGAAGAAACTTTAAGGAGTTAAGGATTCGTGTGCCAATTTGATGGTAGAGGGCCCCTACTATTTGAAAAGGCCTTTGCATATTTTCTAGATAAGTAACCTTTAACTCTGTTTTGTTCTTAACTTAAGCAGTTTTCTGAGTTTATCCTCTTGCATCATGTTTTATGTCATTTACTTACATCAAATATTACAGTCAATCTTGTTCTCATAAGTTGTTCCAATACATCACTAATACATGAATGAGATCTAACTGTAGTACTTTGAGTTAATTGCATTTTAGTTCTGTTCATTACATTTCAGTTCTGTAGTTAAATTTAGAATACCCTCATTATTTTATAAGCTACTATTGTTCTCAACTTCTTCTAACACATCACTATTATATGAACAAGAATTAGTCATATTATTTTGAGTTCTTGACTGTTCTATAATTATGTAAGAGATTCTCATGATTTTACAAACAGTCTTTTTCCCAAGTTGTTCCAAGAAATCTCTAATCCTTGAATGAGGCTTAATAGTAACATTGTGAGTTGCATAATGAGTTAATTCTAGTGTCATAAGTTATTTTAGCATAGGTTTCATTACTATGCTATAGATGATCTTTTCTCAAAATTCTCTAACAAATTTCTAGCAATGAATAAGATTTTCTCTATGATGTTTTAAGTTGTTGTTTACTCAAGAGAACCTCATTACATCAAAACTAATCCTTTTCTCAGTTTGTTCCAATATATCTCTAATGAAATGAATTGGACTAAGTTTAATGTTATGAGTTACTTTTCTTAGCAGCTTTACAATCTATGGATTAGCATTCTCTATTCTTGGTATCATTCATAGTTAGAGTAGATTTTATTCTGTTTTAGTGTGATCAGTCACTTCTCTTTGCTAGTAATTTAGTTTTTTTTTCCCTTTGCATAAAAACACAAAACCAAAAACAATAGAAAAACACTAAGCACAACGAATTAGGAAGAAGATACCTAGGCACATATGGTGCACTTCACTTCAACAATTTACTAGCCCTGGTTGACAATTTATGATATCAATTTAGGAACACTAAGTTGACTAGAAGTTTTGGCACGATTGCAGGGGAAGTGTAACTAGGTAGCCTTATTTCTTACCTCTAAAAAACAATGATACGCGTAGAGAAAGAGACTCAAGGGGTAGATTTATAAGAAGCAGAAGCTTGATTCCTAGAACGCCACTTGTCCCACCAAGACCAAGAGGCAACATACCTCCAACTCAAACCTACATTCCATACTATACTGATCATAGACTTCCAGAAGACTTAAGATAAGATATTCCATCAGAGAGGCCTTCTACTTCATCCACTGAACCTGTCTTAGAAGAAGATTCAAGGACCCCTGCTGGAGACATAAACTTTTTCACTTCCGCAGAAGAATCAACTATGGAAGAAGAAGGGGGAGGAGGAGTCTTTAATGGAGAACATACACTATTTGGAGGAGGTAGAGGTAGAGGTAGTGGAGAAGGAGGTAGAGGTGCAAAAGGAGAAGGAGGTAGAGGTGAAGAAGGAGGTAGAGGAAGAGGTAGAAGGGAAATGGGAAGCTCTTTTGGGCTCCCTATAGTAGATGAAGAAACCAATGCAGCTATGAAAAATATTTCACCATCTGTCCTTCCAAAATTTTATGGATTCAAAAGTGAAGATCCTGAAACCTTCCTATTTGAATTTGAAGTCCTATGTAGAACCTATGATTACTTACAAGATGCCCAAAAACTTAAACTTTTCCCTTCAACATTGAAAGGAGCAGAATTAAAATGGTTTATGAGTTTAATCAATAGTTCTATTAGGACATGGGAAGACATGAAACAGGAATTTATAGAGAGGTATTAGGATTACTGTATGCCAATCAACCATAAGGAGGAAGTGTTTAAAATGGTACAAAAAGAGGATGAAAATTTGGAAGATTTGTTGGAAAGATTTAACTATAACATCAAGAGAGCAAAAATGGAAAGCTTAGACCAAGATACTTTGAAAGCTCTCTTGTTGAAGACAATTAGGGATGAATGGATAGATATCCTAAATATTATGGGAAAAGCGGATATATCTCAGCTCACATTACCTGAAATAGCTGAGTTATGCATCAACCTTTCAAGAGGGAAATCTAAAACTTTAAAAGGACCAAGAGACCCTGCTCTTGCAAGGGCAAGTAAGTCTGCTTCTCAGACAATAAGTAGGGCAGAAATAGGACATATGATTGATGAATTCAAATCTGACATTTTGTAGGTTTTAAACCTGAACATAAATTATCTACACATGAACCTTATAACAGAAAATAAAAAATAGCGAGAGCATAAAACATAAAACAGATAAACACAGAGATTTTCCCCTGGATCCCAAATCGGGACGACCAACTTGATTTTTCATTATCTTCCTTTTAGTGTTACAACACATATATATACATGCTGAAGCATACATAAATCCCAATCCATTAACCCTGGATTAGAACATAACCGTAGTTCCCTTGACCGGATCTACAAAATACCAGGGGCCGAAAACCATCGTACCCCAAAACCATGTGCAAACTCATGCACAAAACATGGGTGGGTCCTCCTATGAGTGGGTCCACACACCAAAACAATTTTCGCTGGGGCGCTACCCCGAACCCCAACAGTGGGGGCTGCCTCCCCCCTTCTGACCCCCATACTACGCCCGACACAACGTACAACACGTGGGGCTACTCGTGGAAAGAATATAACACATACCCAACATTCTCCCACTTGTTGTTTTCTTTCCACAGGGGGGCACAGGAGAGCTTAGTCATTGGGTCAATTCTTCAACACCAATTATTTCTCTACACCAAGAGAACTTTTGAGTGCTCACAGACTTCATCAATGCATCAGCAACATTCTTCAAAGTGTCCACCTTTACTAGCAACACCCTTTTAGCCTCAACCATATCTCTAACAAAGTCATATTGAACATCAATGTGCTTTGTCTTTGAATGGTAAGTAGGGTTCTTAGCCAAGAAAATTTCACTTTGGCTATCACAATCTATCCTTATAGCTTGTTGTACCAACCCCATACTTGAACACAATCTCTGCAACCAAACTGCTTCCTTGCTTGCATGAGTGGTTGCTATGTATTTTGCCTCTGTAGTTGAAAGAGCCACTACAGACTATATTTTACTCATCCAACTAACTGCTTCTCCAAATAGGTTAAACACATACCCACTTGTAGATCTTATTTGGTCCAGATCTCCAGCCCAGTCTGCATCAACAAAACCATGAATGCCCAACATTCTTTCCAATCCTGGTCTTCCCTGGTAGCACAAGCCATAATCACTAGTGCCACGTAAATATCTGAAAACCCGCTTCACTGCTGTCCAATGCTCCTTCCCTAGGTTTGACATAAACCTGGTCAATACTCCCACTGCATGTGCAATGTATGGTCTAGTACAGACCATTGCATACATCAGACTACCCACTGCACTTGCATATGGAACACGAGACATATCCTCCTCTTCTTCTTGTGTCTTGGAACACTGTTCAGCAGACAACTTTACACCTACAGGAATAGGAGCATTCACCGGTTTACTATCCTACATATTGAACCTCTGCAATATAGTCTCGACATACTTCCTCTGGTTTAACCAGAGCTTCCTCTTTTCCCGATCTCTCTTAATTTCCATACCCAAAATATATTTTGTAGCACCAAGATCCTTCATGTCGAATTTCGAGAACAGTTGGGTCTTCAAATCTTCGATAATTTCTTTGTCATTTCCAATAAAAAACATATCATCCACATACAAGACCAAATAAATAACACGGTCACCAATTAATTTAAAATAAACACAGTGATCCTCCTTGCTTCTGGTGAAGCCAAGTCCCCGTATATAGGTATCAAATTTCTGATACCACATCCTTGGTGACTGTTTTGACCCATACAAAGACTTCTTCAACCTACATACCAGTTCTTTCTTACCCTTCACCATAAAGACTTCAGGTTGCTTCATGTAGATCTCCTCTTCTAGATCCCCATGAAGAAATTATGTCTTCACATCCATCTGTTCTATCTCAAAATCAAATGCAGCAACAAAAAATAAAAGTAATCTAACAGAAGTAACTTTGGCAACAGGAGAAAAAATATCACCAAAATCAATTCTCGGCACTTGGGAATAACCTTTTTCTACCAACCGAGCTTTGTATTTCTCCACCTTGCCTTCTACATTCATCTTATTCTTAAACACCCATTTGATCCCAATGAGCTTCCTTCCAGCCACCAGATCCCATGCCTCATTTTTGTGCAAGGATGCCATTTCATCAACCATGGCCTCCTTCCAGAGTTTTCCATCCTCAGAATCTACTGCCTCCCTGACAGTTCTGGGATCATCATTAGTTATAGTTAAGGCAAAACCCGAACAGAAAGCAGATGGACTATACCTTTCTGGTTTCCTTCTTTCCCGAACTAATCTTCTCAAAGATGGAGTTTGTGGCTCTTACTCTTCTGAATCTTTTTCTGTTGTAGAGTCTGATTCATCCTCCTTTAGCTCAAACTCTATCTTCTCAAGTTCCTTTGGTATGATTTCATGTTTAACAACATATTTCACCTCTCTAAACACCACATATCGGCTGTAGACAACCTTCCTTGTTTTCGAGTTCCAAAGCTTGTAACCTTTTAAACCATCCTTATACCCAATAAAGATGCACCTTTCAGATTTATTATCCAACTTGGTCCTTTTCTCCTTTGGAACATGTACATATGCATCACATCCAAATACCCTTAGATGTGAAAGAGAGGGTTTCTTACCAGTCCATACCTCATGTGGGGTCTTATCCTCCAACGCTGATGAAGGTGATCTGTTAGCTAAGTAACATGCAGTCTCCACTGCCTCTGCCCAGAATTCTTGTCCTAACCCGGTACCACTGAGCATGCTTCTTGCCTTTTCCATCAGTGTTCTGTTCATTCTTTCTGCAACTCAATTTTGCTGAGGTGTGTATGGAGTAGTCTTCTGCCGTGCTATACCACACTTCTTACAGAACTCTTCAAATTCCTTCTTGCAGAACTCCCCACCATTATCTGTCCTCGGCGCCTTTATCTTCTTCTCTGTCTGGTTTTCCACCAGAGCCTTAAATTCTTTAAATTTGTCAAAGACTTCAGATTTCTTCCTCAAGAAATATATCCATGTATTCCTTGAGAAGTCATCTATGAATGAAACATAGTACACAGACTTTCCTAGTGATGGAATTGACACAGGTCCAAACACATCACTGTGCACAAGTTCTAATATCTTGTTTGCCCTCTTAGCACCAGAAGGAAAACTTACCCGATTATGCTTCCCATATACACAATGTTCATAGAAATCAAAATCTAGAGAGAAATTAGACATACCTTCTACCATAAAATTTCTATGTAGTATCCAAAGGCCCTTCTCTCCAATATGTGCAAGCCTTTTATGCCATAAAATGGTATTTTCTCAGAGACAACTAGGCTTTCCGCTCCACTTTCAGGAACCACATAACTATTACACCCATCAATAAAAATGCTACCTTGTAGCTTGTACAGAGTTCCAGTCAAACTCCCTGCATTAATACTAGTGCTCCTCGAACCATCTTGCAGGCATCTTTCTCGAACAATGTTTTTACACTTGCATCATCCATCTTGCTTACAGAAATCAAATTTCTGGCCAATGCAAGAATATGCAGAACACCAGGAAGTGTTCTAATCCTTCCACCTTGTAGCTTCAACTTGACCTTTCCACGTCCGATGATTTTGGCCTTCCTATCATCCCCTAGGAAGACATCACCATCATATTTCTCATACTCGCAGAACCACTCCCTGTGGGGAGTGAAGTGAAAGGATGCACCTGAGTCAATCAACCATGACTCATGATATACATGTGTATTTGAAGAAGAAGCCAAATACACATCCCCACCTTCATCCGATGTGGTTTTTGCCTATGCAGAAGGAGAATCATCAGATCCCTTTCCTTTCTCGGGAGCTTTAGATCTGCACTCCTTTTTGTGGTCCCCTTCCTTTCCGCATTTCCAGCATAGCTTTACAAACTTTCCAAGAGATTTAGATCTCCCTCTAGATTTGGATCTCCCACTCGAAACCTTATTATTTTTTTTGTTTTGGGACCTTCCTCGTATAGATAAGGCATCTCCATTCTGGCCCTCCATATTTCTTTGTCTCATTTCCTCCGACAGCAAGGCTGAGACAATGTCATAAAAATTCAAGGTAGTTGTATTGCTACCTATTGCAATAACCATACTATCCCATGAGTCTGGTAGAGAGCACAAAAAACTGGTGCACTTATATTCATCTAAGATTTTAATATCAACAGATGACAACTGACTTACCACAGTATTGAAGGCGTTCAGATGCTCTGTCACCGAGTCTCCATCCTTCATCCGCAGGTTATACAGCTTTTTCCACAGGAACGAATTATTCACCAGAGACTTATATTGGTACAAATTCCCAAGTTTTTCCCACAAATTCTTTGTCGTAGCTTCCCCAGATACATTCAACAATACTGAATCTGAGACACACAACCATATTGTGCTCGTAGCCTTCCGATCCAGTTTCTTCCAGTATTCATCTGACATTGCCATTGGTTTAGTACCTGGATCTACCGTGATCCACTGATATTTGTCCACTAGAAAATCCTCCATCTTGAGTTTCCACAACTCAAAACTCTCACCATTAAATTTCTCGATCTCTATCTTTCCGCCGCTCGCCATCTTCTTTCACCGCAAGAATCGATCCCGTAGATCTCCCACTGAAAAGGGTCTACCTCATGCCTGAACACAAAACCCTCAGCAACAAAGGCATCCCCTTAAAGCCGAAACAACTCTGATTCGAAATGTAGGTTTTAACCCTGAACATAAATTATCTACACACAAATCTTATAACAGAAAATAAACAATAGCGAGAGCATAAAACATAAAACAGATAAACACAGATATTTTCCCCTGGATCCCAAATCGGGACGACCAACTTGATTTTTCATTATCTTCCTCTTAGTGTTACAACACATTTATATACATGCCGAATCATACATAAACCCCAATCCATTAACCCTGGATTAGAACATAACCGTAGTTCCCTTGACCGGATCTACAAAATACCAGGGGCCGAAAAACCGCCATTGCCCCAAGGCGGTGCGCAGTGTGCACCGTGTGGGTGGGTCCTCCTATGAGTGGGTCCGCACACGAAAACAATTTTCGCCGGGGCACTGCCCCGAACCCCAACAGTGGGGGTTGCCTCCCCCCTTGTGACCCCCCTACTGCGCCCGGCGCAACGTACAGCACGTGGGGCTACTCGTGGAAAGAATATAACACATACCCAACACATTTTAGGGAGTCTTAGTGAACAAATAGACACCCTTAATTTACAAAACAAGCAAAAAACTGAATCTTATGCCTTAGCAATCTTTTTTCCCAAATGTATAAAGAAGCATGCCTTGAGAGAGTGCCCTTTGGATGCAAAAATAGTAGAGACTTGTGTAATTTGTTCAGAAAAACATAAGACCAAGAGTTTTCCTTCACTTCCTGGTCTTAAAGCCGTATTTCAAGAAGAAACCCCTAAAAATTCCATAGAATCTCTCAAGTTTGTCTCTAGGAGGACTTGGCAAGGACCTCAAACACAAGGATTCAATGATCAGCTGTATAATCAAACCCCACCAAATTGGAATTCTTGGCAGCAACCTTAGCCCCAATTCCAAAATCAATCTCAAACTTGGGCACAAGGAGCACAAAATCCCTATGGAAGATACTCTCAATATTATCAATATCCACCATCTTATCCACCATATCCAAATTTCCCTCCTCAACAAAACCCTCAACAAAATCCACAACATCAAAATCCACCACTTCCATTACCATTTCCTCAGAAAGAAAATCAATTACCTGCCCAACCTATACCAAACCCCAACAATAAAGATCCTTAGAACACATACATGATAGAAGGTCAACAGTTCCCAACCTACTTGATTACTCCTTTAGACCTTAATGATGTTCAAATTAGGTCTAGAAGAATACTTGAAAAGAGGAAACCTTCTGTAATCATACAAGAGAAAAACAACTCTGAGGAAGATTCTCTACAGGTAAATAAAAGTCTTGAAGACCCAAATATTGAAAAATCAAAACAAAAAGAACCAATAATTTCAACTCATATATTAGAGCAGCCATCAACATTCACCTCTACACCTCTCTTTCCAGAAAGAATACAAATTGATAAGGGTGTAGAGAAATAAATTATGGTGCCTAATTATGATTTCCTAGATGAGCTAAGGAATGTTTGTGTTAAGATCCGATTATTACAAGCTATCAAGGAAATTCCAATCTTAGCAAAGACAATAAAGGAGTTGAGCATGAAAAAAACAGGAAAAATAATAAAAGAGACAAAGAAAATTCAACTGGCAGGAAAAATAGCAGACATCATGATGGGTAAGATTCCAATTCCAAAGTATCTAGACCCAGGAAATCCAATTGTTAAAATACACATCAATGGAACTGAGATCCAAAACACACTTATTGATTTAGGAGCAGCAATCAATATCATGAGTAGACAAATCATGGATAAACTAAAACTTCCTAATCTTCTTTTTACACCCACATTATTACAATTAGCAGATATATCTGTAATTAAACCTGATGGGGTAATAGAAGACATTCCAATGTCCTTAGATTCTTGGGAGTATCATGTGGATTTTATGATCCTAACTCCTAAAAATAATCTAGGAGGACATCCTATTATATTAGGAAGACCTTGGTTAGCTACAGCTGATGCTTTCATTAGCTGTAGATCCGGTGATATGTACATCTCTGATGGTAGTTCAACCAAGAAATTTACCTTGTATCCTCTAGCAGGAACAATTACGGAGTTAGATGATACTCAATGGATTGAGGATGAAGAAGACATACAACCTCTCTTCACAATTTCAGAAATTAGTGAAGATAGCAAGATTCTAAATACCTTAGAAAATTTTGAATCGTCTTCAGAATAAAAACATGAACAATTTCAAGAAGAATCCAACATTGAGCTTTTATCATCAAGACAGATGTCTCTTTACTCCATGGATAAATTTGGCAGCTCTACAATTGAGATATTTCCAGGTAAAACTTTAAACATAAACAAGAACCTAGAGAAATTTCAACAAGAAAAGCTAGTCAAAATATTACAGAGACATTCTTCTGCGTATGCATGGGAGTACACTGATATGAAAGGGATAAGCCCTAAGACTTGCATTGATCACATCTACATAGAGGAAAATTGTAAACCAATTAGACAACCTCAGAGAAGGATGAATCCAAACCTTAGGGAGATTGTTAAATAAGAATTGCAGAAATTGTTAAATGTTAACCTTATTTATCCCATTTCAGATAGTCAGTTGGTTTCTCCTTTGGTAATTATGCCAAAGAAAAATGGTAAAATGAGGGTATGTATTGACTATCGGGAATTAAACAAAGCTACTCTTAAAGATCATTTTCCCCTACCTTTCATAGATCAGGTGTTAGATACATTAGCTGGCAAAAAGTAATTCTCATTTTTAGATGGGTTTAGTGGTTATAATCAAATTCAAGTAGCACTTGAAGATCAAGACAAAACCACATTTACCTGTCCTTGGGGTACCTATGCTTACCGAGTATTTCCATTTGGACTATGCAATGCACATGCAACATTTCAAAGGGAAGTACTAGGAATATTTTCAGATCTAATACATGACTATGTAGAGGTATATATGGATGATTTCACAGTCTATGGAAACACATTTGAAGAAGCCTTAGCAAACTTGGAAAAAGTTTTAAAGAGATGTAAAGAAGCAAATATTTCACTAAGTCATGAGAAGTGTTTCATGATGTTTACTAAAGGGATTTTTTTGGGGCATCACATTTCAGGAGATGGTATTAGAGTTGATGAGTCAAAATTTGAAGTCATCTCTAACTTATCTGTTCCAAGTTGTCAAAAAGATGTTAGGAGTTTTCTAGGATTTACAGGGTATTACAGAAGATTTATAGAAAACTTCACCAAGATAGTATCTCCACTTTTCAAACTACTTATCAAGGACTATGAATTCAAGTGGAATATTGATTTCCAGTTAGCCCTTGAGACTCTGAAAACAAAAATCTCTGAAGCACCTATTTTAAGAGGACCTAACTGGAAATTACCTTTTCATATTTCAACAAATGCCTCAGATACAGCTTTAGGAGCTGTATTGGGACAAAAAGACCTGATTCCTTATGCCATCTACTATACAAGTAAAAATTTGACCCCTTCGAAGTTAAATTATACTGTAACTGAAAAGGAGTTCTTAGTTGTTGTTCATGCCATAAATAAATTCAGACACTAGATAACATGCTATGAAACTTTTGTTCACACAGATCACTCTGCAATTAAATATCTAATGAACAAATCAATTACTAATGGCAGAGTCATACGATGGTTATTGCTTTTACAGGAATTTAACATCACCATTCTAGATAGGCCTAGAAAACAAAATACAGTAGCTTATTTCCTGTCTAGACTCCAAAACATTAAAGAAAATACTTCAGTTGAAGATCAATTCCTTGATGAATATATTTTTGCAATTTCTACTCAAACTCCTTGGTTTGCTGACATTTCCAATTATCTAGTTTTAGGGAAATTTCCTTCAATTATGAATGCAAGAGATAAAAGAAATATCATTTATGACAGTGCAAAATATTCATGGGTTGCTAATGAGTTATACAAAACAGGTCCAGATTTTATTATTAAGAGATGTGTTCGAGAAGATGAGATGCCTGAGATCCTCAAGGCATGTCATGATGAACCTTGTGGTGGACACTTTGTTGATAAAAGGACAGCTTACAAGATCCTTCATTTAGGATACTATTGGCCATCCCTCTTTAAATATGCTAAAGAGTATGTCAATGGTGTGACAACTGCCAAAGAGTAGGGAAACCTTCTCCTTCAGGTGAGATGCCATTGCAGCCTCATGTACATATTGAACCTTTTGAGAAATGGGCTTTAGATTTTGTAGGACCTATTAGTCATCCATCAAGACAAAAGAAATATATACTAGTTTGCACTAATTATGTTACCAAATGGGTAGAGGCCAAGCCATTACTTTCTGCTACTGAAGCATCTGTAGTTAATTTTATTTTTGAGGATATTTTTACTCGTTTTGGTGTCACAAGAGAAATTGTTACAGATCAAGGAGCTCAATTCACATCAAAGTTGGTGGAACAAATGGTAGAAAATTTCAAAATCAGACATAGAAAATCTGCTCCCTATCATCCACAAGAAAATGGCCAAGTGGAATCTACCAATAAGGTCATTGAAGGGATCATAACAAAGACTGTTCACTTACATACAAGAGATTGGGTAGACAGACTTCCTAAAGCCTTGTGGGCCTATAGAACTACATGGATAAGCACAAAAGGTCATACCCCTTATGAACTTGTTTATGGAAAACAAGTCCTGTTTCCCATAGATTTTCATATTCAAACTTTTAAAATGGCAGTCCAGCTAGGACTTGATCTAGCAGAGGCACAAAAGCACAGATTGGAGCAGATTAATGAATTGGATGAGATTAGACAGGATATAGTCTAGAGAAAAAATATAGTCCAATAGCAAAGGACTAGATGGCATGATAAGTACATTAAGGAAGAGAAATTCAAAGAAGGTGACTGGGCCCTCTTGTTTGATTCAAAGTTCAAATATTTTCAAGGTAAATTCCAAACACATTGGCTTGGGCCATATGAAATTGTGAATTTTTTTGACAATGGAGCAATAAAAATTAGGACAATAGATGAAGATAAGGTGACTTTTCTTGTAAATGGTCATAGATTGAAATTGTATCATAAGCCACTTTCAAGAGAAGAATTTTTCAAGAGATTCCAAGAGAAAAATGATGTGAAGTTAATGAAGAAGAATCCTTCTTCTTCATCAACTTAACTGTATCTTCTGAAATCAGATGCTAAAAAAAAAAAAAAAAAAAAAAAAGTATAAACATGAAAACTAATCATTGATTAGCATGTTTATACAGAAAAGATAAGGTGAAAATCAGATTTTTCTGACACTTTAGCTTTAAAAAAATTTTCTTTTCCTGCAATCAAGTATCATAAAATCATAAGTGCAGGCTCACTTTACATATCGCATTCCACTCACATTTATGATCCATTTCATCATCCATCTCATTTCATTTTAGATTTTCAAAATTGTTCTTTTTCTACAATTAAGTATTATAAAATCATAAGTTGCAGGCTTACTTTACATATTTCACCCTACTTCACATTTATGATCCATTTCATTCCATCATATTTCACTTCATTCATGCTTCATTCCACTATATTTCATGATCCATTTCATTTCATTTCATACTTCATTCCATCCATATTTCGAATCATTTCATTCCATGTCTCAAAGCTTTTATAGGTACATTCTGCAGCCAGATATTCCGCAGCCAGATATTCTGCAGCCATCTTTTCTGCAGCCAATTGTTCTGCAGCCAACCATTCAGCAGCCGCTTGTTTAGTAGCCAATTGATCCTGCAAACCTACTTCAGCAAGCAAAATCAAAAGGATTATGGAGTCTAAAAGATCAATAATTTTCAAAGGAAAGACAAAGCATATTAAAGCAGCAAAAATCAAAAGAAGGGCTAAGGTAAAATTGTGTGTGAAATTATTGTGATAGAAAATTATGAAAGATATAGTATGGTTAAGTCATATGTATGTTTCATAAAGTTATTTTGATTATTTGAATTGATCAAGCCTATCATAAAATCCTTGAAAAAATCCCTTCCATTCCGCTCCATATCAAATCATCATTTATTAGAAGTTAACACGCAGTACTTGAGGTGACCTATTAGGTCACGTCATTAACCCGAAACATTCATTGATGATTTTGAAAATCTTCATGAGATTTTTTCGCGGTCTTTTCTCCATGACAAACTCTCAAACTCAATCATTCTTATGATTTACCCTCACCGTATTTCACTCATCCCGTATCCACTTAATGCCATTTTATTCCGTAGCCAATTCCTGTCTGCAGAAATAGAGAAATCATCTTTTAGGGTGAGACAACCCTCTACAGCCATTTTTACCTCAAACAGGAGAGAAGTAACATAGCAGTAAATTGAAGATAAGGAAAAGAAGCAATGGGACTTATTGTAAGGTCTGAGCCAGTCAAAACTAAATATATAGAAGGTTACTCTCATATTAAAGAGATGTTACAGCAGGTTGGATGGCTAAAGTTTTTGGAGAATTTCAATGGATTTCACAAGGAGGTCACCAAGTCATTTTCCCGGTCATTCAATGGGTCAGAGGTCAAAATTGGTGATTTCAAGTTCATTATCACGGAATCCTTCATAGTAGAAGCAACAAAGTTGTCGAGGCAAGGTGAACGATGGTTTAAAAAAAAAAAATTTCACAATGAAGCCTGGAGACAGATGCTAAAAACACCAGGTATGGAAATTTTAATATTCAAGAAAGGCATTCCTAGTTCAGCCTTGAGAAATAAATGGAAAAATATGTTGCTAATTCTACAAAATTTTATAACCTGTGAGGGGAGATTTGGCACCCTATATGTTTATCACATTAGACTTATGATGAATTTCCTAGATGAAGGGATAAATTTACCCTTTTTCTTGCTCAATAGCCTAAAAAGGATGGCTTCTAATGTCCAAAAAAGGATTCAGTTCTTAGAAACCGCCTTATATCATCATGGTTTAGTTAAAATTTTAATTGAGCATCATTTAAAAAAGGTAGGAGATATTTGGGATGAATTCCTCTTGAGAAATCATTTTGAAGAACCTAAAGAAACTCTGTCTGAAGAAAAACCTGTAAGAAGAAGCAGGAGGGGAAAAGTTGCCAAATCTGTTGAAATTAAAACTGATAAATCAACACAAGAAGATAGTGAGGAAATTATCTCTGAAAAATTGGCCAAAATCAAGAAACAGCTCAAAAATAAAAAGGCAACAAGAAAGGATGCTAAAGAGAAAGGTGAGGGACCATCTAAAATGAGAAGAAGTCATAGGCTTAAAGGCATACTGAAAAAGACAGGAGTTAAGCAAACAGGAATCATAGATATTGAAGATGAAGAGACACCAATTGACAGATCTCCTAAGTACCAGTATGAAGAAGATCTTGATAGAGGAAATCCGGATTTAGACTCAACTCAACAAAAGATCTATAATTATGTTGAATCATTAGAAAAAAGAGCCTCATAAAACAGAGAAAGAACTCCTAGCCCACAAGAATCTTCAATTGAAGTGCTGAAAAGAGACAAATATGAATTGGAGGTACTGAATAGGCATATAAAAAATGAAAATGAAATTTTAAGGGAACAAGTCAAACTGAAAAGTGACATGAACAGAACTCTATCTCTGCAAATGGAAAAATTGTATAAGGCTAGTGAGAAGCTGAAGAAGAAAAACAAGAAATTGAATAAGGCACTTATAAATCTGAGGTTCAAATTGGTCATAAGGAAGCCTAGGATGCCATTGAACACCAAGCAAAGCAGAAAAAGGAAGCTAGATGTCGTGGCTAAAGTTTCAGAATACATGGATTGATTGCATGAGGACACGCAAAAGTTCTGCAGTGGGGGTATGTTGAGCCCTAAAAATGTCTTTTCTTTTAACCAAAATCCACTTCATTCCATTTATCCTTTATTAGTTATAGGTCTAAAAGATCAATAAGAATGATTAAAATCACTTTAAGAATACATGCAATGACTAACTTATTATACTTTTGTGGTTTTGTTGTCATAGTGATTTTTGAGCAGACTTAGCTACATAATGCAGTCATTTTGTAGCTAGTCATATGTTCTGTAGCCATCTTTATGTTTAAACAGTTTACATGTGTCATCTGAGGGAAAGAAGTATATGGTTAGACTCCAAAACTCTCCTGCATCATTCCTCGTCCTCCACGAGGGCTGAGCAAAAATCTGGGAGTGGTTATGCACGTGGACAAAGCCAAAACCAAGAAGTAGACTTCTATAAGGATAAGGACTCTTGAGGTGTCTTCAGCAAAATACAAGTCCTCAACAAGAGTTCTAGTTCGATTTTGATTATAAAAGACACATATGGCTATTTCTACTCAATGTCAGTTATGTATTTTCTTATAAAAATAACTCGGTGAACCGAGAAACAGTTAATTGATGTTTTGTTGTTAGTTTTCAAAGACTGTGATACTCTATTTCTGAGCGTTTTCTTTTAATGAAAGAAGTATAAATTTGATGCATGATCTGAAGAAACTTTAAGGAGTCAAGGATTCATGTGCCAATTTGATGGTAGAGGGCCCCTACTATCTAAAAAGGCCTTTGCATATTTTCTAGATAAGTAATCTTTAACTCTGTTTTGTTCTTAACTTAAGTAGTTTTCTGAGTTTATCCTCTTGCATCATGTTTTATGTCATTTACTTACATCGAATATTACAGTCAATCTTGTTCTCATAAGTTGTTCCAATACATCACTAATACATGAATGAGATCTAACTATAGTAGTTTGAGTTAAATGCATTTCAGTTCTGTTCATTACATTTTAGTTTTGTAGTTAAATTTAGAAGACCCTCATTATTTTATAAGCTACTCTTGTTCTCAACTTCTTCTAACACATCACTATTATATGAACAAGAATTAGTCATATTATTTTGAGTTATTGACTGTTCTACAATTATGTAAGAGATTCTCATGATCTTACGAACAATCTTTTTCCCAAGTTGCTCCAAGAAATCTCTAATCCTTGAATGAGGCTTAATAGTAACATTGTTAGTTGTAGAATGAGTTAATTCTAGTGTCATAAGTTATTTTAGCATAGGTTTCATTACTATGTTACGGATGATCTTTTCTCAAAATGCTCTAACAAATTTCTAGCAATGAATAATATTTTCTCTGTGATGTTTTAAGTTGTTGTTTACTCAAGAGAACCTCATTACATCAAAACTAATCATTTTCTCAGTTTGTTCCAATATATCTCTAATGAAATGAATTGGAATAATTTTAATGTTATGAGTTACTTTTCTTAGCAGCTTTACAATCTATGGATTAGCATTCTCTGTTCTTGGTATCATTCATAGTTAGAGTAGATTTTATTATGTTTTAGTGTGATTAGTCACTTCTCTTTGCTAGTAATTTAGTTTTTTTTTCCCTTTTCATAAAAACACAAAACCAAAAACACTATAAAAACATTAAGCACAACGAAGTAGGAAGAAGATACCTAGGCACATATGGTGCACTTCACTTCAACAATTTACTAGCCCTGGTTGACAATTTATGATATCAATTTAGGAACACTAAGTTGACTAGACACCACTTCCCCCCCTTCATCCAATCCACTCCTACCACCTAGCCTCCACCATCTCCCTTCCACCATGCACCTTCCATCTATCGCACTCCCCTACGGTCGTTGGATCTACACCCCGAGATCCAATGGTCCACGTTCAATTTTGCGTAGAATTTTCTGTCAGGGTTTAATGACCCAGATGAATGTGAAATAGGTGGTATTGGGGTGGACAGGTGTCACACCCTATGTGGTATCATGTTCAAAACACGCAAAACCACTTACCTCTTAGATGTCGCACGAAAACAGCCGACGGTTTTCGCAAAACCATTGTTATATTTCGCGCCCAAATTCACATTTAAACACTAATTTTGCATGTTTTTTCCATAAAACCTCCTCGTACATACATTTGTTCCTCCTTAATGAACCTTTCGCCCTCCGCCAAGCCTCCAAAGTATTTTATTCAATGTCGTAGGATTTTATAATGTTTTTGTTTGTTTTATGTAGGATTTGACGGCGGTTCTAAGGGTGAAAACCCTTTCCATAATCCATAAAGGGATAGGGCCAAATTTTATCACCTCTAAAGCCAAAATAATGTAGAATAGAAGCTTATAGGTTGTAAATTCAAGGTTTTAATCAATGTTTCATAGGCATAGGTTATACAATCAAAGCCCCCAACACACTAAAAGCCACATATACACTCACAAAGGAAACAGAAGAAGAACAATGAAGACAAAGATTAAAGAAAAGGGATTATGCAAAAAGTTGAAGGTTAAAGGCTTTTTCCACATTTTAGGGATAAAGCATAGAGAAAAATACAAGTTGATTAAAGTTAATACAGTCAGCAGAAAAATATAAAAAGCCTGAAGATGATTATAAGGCCTTAAAGCACAAATTCAAGGCCTAAGTCAGTGTTTAAAGCCACAAAGTAGACAGATCAACAAAGAGAGCCTATGAATGCCACGTCAGTGAGGCGATTAAATCCTCAAAATGCAACCTACAAGTTCATTTTGCTCAAAAGAATACAAATTGAATGCACAGTTAGAGATATTTGCCAAAGACAGCTCAGAAAGTAATTAGAAGCCTACCAAAAGCCTCTAAAGTAAAAAAAAGTGAGTAAAGTAGATAAGAGTTAATGTAAAATCAATTAACAGAGTTAAAACATTTGAAATATTCTCCATAAGACCTCCCAAATGTCAAGAAGCATTTACTCTGTATTAATTGATTAGTTGGACCTTCTTTCCACTCCACCTCCTCAAATTTACCTATATATATCATATGAGGAGCCTAGTATTATTGTTGGTTGAATATTCATTGAATTTTAATAGCTATTGAGGCTGCTGAAGCTTTGTTTTGTAATTGAAGAAAGATAGGCTGAGAATAGAAGTTTGAAGCTGTAAAGACCTACTATACTTGAAGATTGTAACTGGTTTGAACATCAAATATACAAGATGATTTATGGGATCTTGGTCTATGTCAATGGTGATGTTTTTCTTAATGTAATTGTCATTTTCCTCATGTTTTCCATACTGTCCATTTTCTCTCATAAATAACAGAAAATATATATTAGGATTTACTGTCAATTACCCTATTTCTCACTGATAAATCTTTATATTTATGTTTCCTGAGTACAACTTGAGATATTGTCTTCGAAAGTTCTTGAAAAGTCTGCTAAGTAAATTTGAACTAGGGAAGTCTATGGTTAGCCCTGTCCTCTAGTTTATCTCCAACAGTAGCTTTGAAAATTTCCCTAAGAGTATGCCAAAAACAGGATAGGTTCAAAGTCCTCACCTAATCTTAGGCTACCCTTTCTTCTCTTATATGTTTTCTACTTTCTAAAGGTAATCTGTTAGGTTGCTGGATTATTTTCTAAAAAGTGTGCTTTATTAAAAGTTTTCCCAAAGAATTATATGGTATGCCCTGTCCTTTGGCTTGCTTCAAACAGTTGCTTTGAAAGGCTTCTCTTGTTTAGTGAAGTTAATATATTCTTAAATGGTTATTAGCTTTGATTTTTTCACAACACTTTTAATGTTCCATACCACAAAATCAACTTAAAGAGATCCTTTGATATAGATGACTTGCCCCATGGACCACTCTTAAAACTTGCTGTGTAATTAAATCCTTTTGTGACTCCATAGCCCAATGGATTGATATTGTTTCTTACTTATCCTATCAGCTGAACCATTCTTTCAACCTACTCACACCTTTACCCTTCAAGAATACTTCCTTCATTTTGATGATATTCTACCCAACCAAAAACAAACGAAACCCTTGTACTTCATAACTAGCCTAATATCATATCATAAGCCTTAAAGAAATATCTTTGAAAACACTTATATAGATAGATCCCTCTATGAATCCAGGAGGGTTAGATACTAGGATTCCAAAGTGGTTTTGATGTAGGCTCTGCAGCATTTGTTCTTGCCAATCTTGCAAACTACGGTGACCTAACACAGTAAACAAGGAAAATTGCTACTGTTTAACTCACTGTCTTTTCAAATTAGCCTCTGAAAAAGGTTAATATTTATGTGTAATATCTACTAGGTGGATAAAAAAAGAAAATCAGAGGGTATAACACCTAGAACTAAGAGAAATTATCCCCATTGGAGTCGCCAATTTTTTGGGCCAGAATTGTAATTTACGGATAAATTACACTTCCCTAGATAGGTGCTAGTCTAGAACAATAGGTGAAAGACTATAATACTATTTCTCCTAACTCAAAGTAGATATACAAAGAGGATTTGAGGCTTACTTGTTCATTCGCTTCCAAATGGATACTTTTGTCGCTTCTGTTGCAACTTCAAATTCAAGCGGTTTGTGAGTTAAATGCTTCCTGCAAGAAAGAACACTAAAACAGAAGAAGATGCAATAATATAGATATCTATTCAAGCTATTTAGCTAAATCAGTAAACCATAAACTACATTCATCAACCAAGATCTTACAATATAGAAAATCAAAGCTAACACAAATGCATGTAGGGAAAAATAAGAAGTACTCTTTATTGATGATAGAAGGAGAGGTTACAACCTAGTGAATGATTTGAAGTGACCTTCCAGCAAAATTCTGAAGCCTCATCATAGTATAAATATCTCGAGCAGCAGCTTCACAAATCTAACTCTGAATTGAAAATCCTCTAGCATTTCTCTACTCAAATTCTTCCTTCTCAAACACTTAGATCTGTGTTCAATTTATAGATGAACTGTAGGTTGTTTTGCAATCAATAACTTTCCAAAAATAGGAAAGACATGTTTCCAATCATGTATATGTCAAATGGACACTTGGATCCAAAGCTTGACACATGTGAACTCTTCTAGAAGGCACTGGCCAAGTGGAGATTCCAGAACAATGAGAATTTTGCTCCCAATGTGACCAACGCACCTATGAATGTGAGGAAGTGCTTTGCAGAGCAGCCCTGCATGGGGCTACCTGTATATGCAACGCACTTAGGCCCCTTAGAGCCTACATTGGTGAGTTCTCATATGCTATATAATAAGCTTCAAACCATGGAAAGCTATGCTTGATGAAAGTCTTGCTTGATTTGTCTTGCTTCTTGTCTTAGGGCATGTAGCAACTGAAATGATAGCGAATGATAGACTCTTGATCATTGGTCCTGGAGATGATGCCCAGTTAACCAGGTCATTGGGAATGGTGCCCAAATTGACCTATAATAGGTAGGAAATTGTTTTGGTGCTATCCATTCATAGTGAATCGAGTCGGTTGCCTTGTAAATTGTGATATTTTGAACACAAAATTCAAGGAGATTTTCTACCCGTACTTCTTGGTTCGCCAGGAGGTATTCTGTAGTCATAGTTTCTTGGTAAACCATTTTGCCTAGCATTACCCTTTTATTTTTATTATTTGTTTTTTGTTAAAATAAATCAGTAATTGTGTAAGAACTCCTTAGATTGGGCTTCATATTCTCGCAAATACTCTCCAAGGGTCTCCTTCTTGGGCACACCTCCTTTCTTCCTCTTCATGAAGAAATCACTGACAGAACGTTGAATATTTGGTGATATGGCTGAGTGCACATATCCATGAGATGAGGATTTAGAACTTTCCTCATGTATATATTTTGCAGATCTGGTCGAGGGATCTTCCTACTCTTCCCTCCTCATTTCTATGATGTCTTTCCTGGTACTTTGCAGAGCTTGAGATAGAAGTTCTGTGAACCTCTTTCTTCCTGAAAAAAATGATCTACTCTATTTTCTCTTGAATATTTATTCCTCCCCATGAGAAGACTCCATACTTCTTGAAGCTCATAGGCTGAGCCAAGGAAAGTTGCTCTGATACCACTGTAATATCCCAAAATTGGGATTGCACAACAAGTCTGCTGAAATAACGCACTTCTGAGAATTCAATGCACTGAAATGAGTTTGTAGCTCCCGAATCCCTTATATCAGCTCATCTAAGATCTAAATCCAAAAGGAGAGCAAAAACAAATCAAACTATGTTGGTTAAACAGATCTCCCACAAACTAGTCTAGCTGAAAATCACCCAAAGAGAGGGGTTGCTGCTATATGCAAAGGACTTCTTCAGAAATAACGCAGATCCACTGAAGAAAATTAATAGGCTGATATGGAGGTTAAAATATCAGATTTATAATAGAAAATCAGAGTTACATTATAGCCCATACATTGTACAAGAGAAAGAATAAAATATTACAGGAGAAATCCTCATAAATGAGGTGCTACAACCATAGAAGAAGTCTGCAGAAACTCAACAGCGTTATTTATTGGGGCTGAAGCAACCTTTTATTAATAATCATATATAGAGCATATCTATACATAAAAATATAGATCTAATTCAGATCTGTGTACAAGAAAAGGTCATCTATACATTCCCCTTGGGGTTTTGTGCAAAACATGAAGCACATAGAGTAGATCTGAGATCTAAAGTTGCAGATCTACAGAATTATTCAGAAATTTTTGAATCATACAATAGGACAGCAGATCATATCTGAAACAAACATGGATTGGATGGCCATTCCATGGATCACCACAGTGAGAGGAAGAATCCTAACACCGGAGATCTCTCCTCCAAAATGTAGACAAAACACCCTGCAACTTCTCCTTTGAAAATAATGCAGTCCAGGGAGAGAGACTGTGTTGTAGGCTTTGAGAATGATTTGGCCTGATGCCAAGGTCTGGATCTGAAGCTCAATCAGCTAATGCACTCTTCCAGGAGGTTAAAAGACACACTCACTAAGAAGAGTCACTAGTATAGTCTAGATATGAGCAGATCTAGTGTCTTACACTGCTGCAACTCACAAGGAAAACCCAACCCTCAATAGGATCAGCGTTGTAGATGTAAGGTGAAGCTTGGCCCAAGCCTGATAGTGGACAAGATGGCACAAGTCTCCTCCAAGAGCTGCTCAAGGAAGGAGGTGGGATTCCTAAACAGGAAAAACCCTAATGAGGGATGTCTCGACAGACAATACCTTCATAAAATAATAATATTAAGCAACCCCTTCATGCTTCTCTCCTCTTCCTTTTATAAGATTTGAGTCTTGTCAAAACCCTAAACCACTTCATTAGTTTAGCCTCTTTCACATGTAGAATCTCCTTCTAGAACTGTGTTGTTCCTTAAATAGGTTCAATGCATCTAGACTGCGCTGTAGATATGGTCATGGTTGACTTGGTCAAGTGATAAACCTATTTCACACTCAAGGTGTCTTCATTTTGACTAGCTAGCTTGATTTTCATTCACATTGAGCTGTCTTTATTTAGGATCCACTCTTTGAGAATAAATGTTGTTGACTTGGTCAAACTTGACCTTGTCCACATAGTTTAGACATTGTTCACACATGTGGATTTTTGAACGGGTTATTTCATGATTCCCTTTCACACTATGAGGGATTTTTATTCATACTTGAGAAATTTATGAGCCTCCTTGCCCACTTATTCATCCATCTACATTTTAAAATAAAAATTAATATTCCTATTAGCTGTAAGCTAATTTAGGAATATTACACAATGTCAAAACATGGGCAGAGAGGTGCAAGATCAATTGATTACAATGTTAAAGTATTTTCCTGGCGGTGTTAACCAGGCTCTTCTTCGCTTAGGGTGTTTGTGTTAAGTGTGTAAATTTTAATTTCTAAACCTAGACATTTGTATAGGAAAAAGAAAAAGTGTGTTGTATAACTGTAAATAAACCTGCAGATAACAGTATATGAAATTGAAATAACAGAGAAAAAACAACTAATTATGCATTAATCTAAAACCCAAGGAGGCAGGCCTCTCAACAAGTAGTCTGTAGGTGGGAAACGATCTAGTCAAAACACACCAAAATAGCTAATATATCTAAAGTTGGGAGGGAAAGTGATCTAAAGGTCAGATATGTTAGAAATAGGTGCATAAAAACAACAAAAAATCAGGGGAAAATTGTGGTAAATGAGGTGGCGAAAGGCTATAACCTAAAGGGAAGCGGAGGGGACCCTAGAGGAAAACCAAAACAAAACTAAAAGGAGGTGTTTTGGATGCATAAATAGCAAATCTAAAGTGGATTTGAAGGTAAGGTATTAGATCTGAACAATGGTTGAACACACTGAAATTTCAGACGACTTGCAGCAACTAAAACTCTTCCATGAAGGGTGGAAGGTATTGAAGCCCTAGGGGACTGGGTTACGATTTTTATGAGTAAAAAAGAACAATTACAGGTCTAAAATGGGAAGATACGGAGGTCAAAAAACTTGTAACAGAGGCCTAGAGAAACCCAGAAAAATCTTAGAAAAATTCTCGCAAAAAGTTTAGGTCATAGTTTCTGACATGTTTTCTGCAGAGGTCACAGGTTTTGGCCTATTTTCTGCACCCTAGACGTTCAGGTTTTTGTTGCTTGAGAAACAATTCCTTGCTGTGTAAAGGAATCCGTGCTCAAGACATTAAAGATTATGTCACAAAAAGTATATTTGTCTCTGTTATATAAACCTTCAAACATTAATTATATAATCTTCAAATATTAAATCCATAAAATATTCTGCAATGTCATATTCTCCTTATGCTGAAATGAATGGATGGAAGAAACAAGAAAGAAAGGATTTCAATTTGATATGCTGCTTGAAACAGAATCTATCAGTGTAAAAATCCTGAAGAAATGAGTAATAACAACGTTAAAATAGAGGAGCGCCCATTAAGGTTTATTTAACTCTTAAATACACATGTATCTAGAGACTCGCAGCTCAAATTACTCTATTTTATTCATAGACATGGAAAACATAATGAAAACTGAGAAACTATTCAACATAGATAGAATGAAGGAAACTTACAAAACTTTTTCATTGATTCAGTATTCTTCAGTACAAAATTTAGCTTCAAGGTTCAAAACTCGGAACCTTCATCTTTTTTGAAATTGTCCTTTAATACAGTATCACACGACAATTTCTAGTAATGACATTGATTCTAACTGCTCCAACTAATTCTAACTGCTTAAACCACTAACTGTTATGGAGGCACATGCCTCGGAAAGTCCTATTACATTTACATAATTTTGAAAAATAAAATGAGAATTTTAAAACTCCTAATCTATGAGAACATCTGGTCCTGAAGCTATTGTTGAATCAACGGCTGCTTTTGATTGAGCCATTGGGATCTCTTTTGCTGTATCCACAGAAAATGTTTTCCACTTTTTCCAAAGTTCACCTTGAGTTGTAGAAGCATTCTTGTAACTAAGATATTCCAATCTAAATGCAACAGCCTGACTGTGAGTAAGTCTTTCTGTGAAGAGTGTTTTTACCATCCATAGCAAGTTGAAATGCCTCTGAAAAAATTTAAACACTGTTTCTCCCTTTAAAACTTGTGTCTTTTCGTGCCTGCTATCTGCCCTGATTTTTTCCAGTGTTAGTGCATCTTCATAAAACTTCCATGTCAAAATATTTCCCTTTTATGTCTAGCACGAAGGTAAACCGGTCCTGATCAATTTATCAAATGTTATATCAAACTTCTTTACCACCTCTTTTATTCCCAGTAACCTTTTCTCTTCTACTTGTCGAAGATTATTCTTAATTATCATCTTATTGACTTCTTCGGCATAGAAATATTTGTCTTGTATTTCCATATCTTCTAACTCTTCATCTGATTTGGAATTGATAAAATCTATAAACTTTTTAGCCCAATTTTCTCTTTTCATGACCGTTTTCTTTTTAGACAATATCTCTTCTTCATGCTCTGAAATGAGGCTCTTTTCCTTGGAAATTATATTTAGGGAATCCCAATTGGATTTCATTTCAGAGATTATTTCGCCCCAGATCATATCTTTAGCTCTTAAAAGTGAGATATTACCCTTTAACTTCTCCTTGAGATCTTTAATTTCCTCCTCAACCTTTTGTAATTTCTGCTTGTTCTCATTCGCTTTATCTTCCCATGCTCGCATGATCTTGGTAGCTATTTCCAGCTCTGATTGAGCCTGCTTATGATATCGTTCTGCTAACTTTAATTCAGTGCTGAGCTAAACAACCTGTGCTTGAGGATCAGAATCAGCATCTCCTGTAGGAAAAAAAAAAGTGCAAGTGTGATTTTCAATATGGTTCTGTAATGAAATAGCAGTCTGTTTTACTTTATTCAATTCTTCATCCTTCTGCAACAATTGTTGACACAACTCCTCTTTTTCTTTCTCTACTTCTGCTACTTCAGCAGCCATTGAATGCTCTGTAGCTGGTAATTTTAACTTTTTCCTGAATGAGGATATTTCCATTTCTGCACTTTTCATGAGCTTTTGAACTGCAGCTTTATCATTGGGATCTACACCTATTTTCATAATGATCTTCTTCAATTCTTCATTTTGAGTCGAAAAAGCCCTTGAATTAGCCTTCTCCATCTTGATCTGTTTAATAACTTTCGCAAGCATGTTCTCAGCCTTAATTTCTGTGGCATTAGTCTTGGTTAAATCATTAACAATTGACTGCCCAGTTTGCATACGAAGATTCATTTTATCCCACAATGGGATCTTTTTAACATCCATAACTATGTTTACCTCGCTAAAACTGCTCAAAGATCCAAGGGACATTCCGATTGGATGTGTCAGAGCCATCCTAAATTGATCTTTTTCGAGGTCCATTACAGTCAATAACCTATTCTGATCAGCAGCTACGTGATGCTCTACTTGAGCTTCTACAGTAGCTTTTATCCTCTGATTCTTTTCCTCAATCTGTGTAAATATCTGCTTGAATGAAGGCGTCCTCTCTGGATAAAGTTCATGTCCTCTAGGAGAAGAAGGGAAATTTTGTTCTTCATTGATATGAAAGGTAAAACCAGGCGAGTTGGAAGAATGATCCTCAGCCAATTTGGTCGTCTTTTCTTCCCTGGGCTCTTCATCATCTACTTCAACAACATCTTCCCTACCTCTTTTGTTTGCCTTTTCAGTAATAAGAGGCGTTTGAATGCTCATTTTTGATGTGTTCATTTCACCTGGGTTGGCTAGCTTCTCCTGATTAGGTCTGATCATATGAGAAAATGCAGCATATCCATTTTCAATTCTTCTCTGAGAAATTATTCCACGCGGATCATAAGACCACTTCTCACCTAGTAGCAACTGCGTCTCTTCCAATATTTTAGAAACTTCATCAAAAGCTTGCCTCGTATTGACCACGAAAGGTCCCACACTCATAGGCAATTTAAACATAAAGCCTTTCTTCTTGGGAAGAAAGTGTACCTGATCCACATTAAGGCTCTGTCTTATGAGTTCCAAGGTGAAAAGCCGCATGGGTACAAAATTTGGGAGCCTATAGGGTTCGATGCTAGCTCCATACAACCTTATATCTGAATATTCTTCGAACACAAACCAGTCTCCAAATATGCAACTTGGTCCTAGCTGTAAGAACTCCCGGGCTTTTGGTAAAAAACATGGAGGAGGAACTCCATTCAAAATTTTATAGGCAATAGACATATAATGACTAGCAAACTCAAATAGCCCTGCGTCATTTCCTTCTTTTCTGGTCATATCAGTCCAAAATAACATAGATTGCTTTTGCCTGTTGACATCAACTATATTCAATCCCAAACTCATAAATTCTTTGACATTCTGATATAAAAATAAATAGACAAGCAATGATGGGAATCTAAAGAAACGTGTAAGCGGAAAGGCCATCAATTGAGAATTCACAATCTCCTGCCAGAAAGACGGAATGTCCAGAATGACCCCTGGCTTCAGCATGAGTACGTACATTCCAAAAACTGATTTATCTACTATCTGGTCATTGTCTTTGCCCAAAATTTCCGCAATGAAACTTAAAACTGGTCTATACTCAGCATTGAACGCTTCCAAACTAAATTGTTCTCCTTCAAACTGAGCTTTCTCTGAATTTGGTCTCAAGTATGACATACACAGACTAAACTCTTCATCTGAAAGGTCTTCAAAAGAATGAGCCAATGAATCTTCGGAAAACTGCAATGGTGACTCACTTTCGGGAAAGCACAATGCCTGTCGAATTAGTTGCGTCGACACCTGGAGAACGTTTTCTCCCAGCAAGTTCATGATGAAACACTTGCCAGGGTACATTGAAGAGACCAGCCATGATATGAATTTGGGAAAAAAGTGGGCTTTTGGGATACAGGCTGACAAAACATCGGAAGTTCTCATGGCGGAAAATACTGGGGATTTCTCGGCATTGAGGGTCACTTGGTGACACAATAAGGGATGATTGACAGAGGACAAGGTGTCGTGGACGTATTTTTCACTGTCCAGGAGGGAACTGAGGTTTGAAATACCAGATAGGGAGACTCGCTTTGCCATGGCTAACAGGGGATAGAAACAATTCGTGGGATAGAAGATAATGCGAAGGTGGCAAGAACACGGTTTAAAGGTAAAAACAATCACGAATAGATGAAAACGGGATAAAATAACCCTTTTAACAGCTAGGAAAATCCGTAATAAATGCCAACATGACGTGAAAAAACTGTTAGGATAGCTGTCGTCCACCTCACCCGATGACATCACCGCAGGGGGTCCTGGAGTACGGCGGAAAACTTCAACCGGCACCCCCCGCAGTGATTCACAGTCGTCGATCACGGCTCACTCGCGATCTGACCAGTCAACTGCGGGGGTGTCGAATTGTATAATGTACGAGCACTTCATACCCCTGCAATTGATCACTCAACAAGGTTCCTCAGCGATCACTACTTCCGCTCGGGAAGTTGCTCGAACTTTACACTTGAAATCAAATCACACTTTCAACTTAGTTACATCAAGCTTTTAAAATTGCATTGAACTTGCGAAAATACTTCTTTTCATGATATAGTATAACAACCTTATACTATAGCATATGCGTTTCTATTTTTATTTTTATTTTTGATATTAAAAATAAAAATTGAAAAAGGATATGCAGATGATCTACAACATCTGGCTCCACTTGGGGATAGTGTTTTTGCCACGAAACACTAAGAACCTACAGATCAGTGCCTTCACTTCGGGCATGGAGTCACATATGGCTTGATGAAAATATACAATGATCACACCGGATATATACAATTATGGCGAAACATTTCTTCAGTGCCGGAAATAATGCTTTAGATATTGCCCATTTACAGGCATATCTAGTACTTCTCCTTCAAGATTTTCCAGCATGAAGGTGTTATTCAAACTGACTTCATTGATTTTGAATGGACCATACCACAAAGGATCAAATTTTTCGTGTTTTCCTTTGTCTTCCCTTTGAATATCCCACCTCAATACCAGGTCTCCCTTCTGGAACATGATCTCTTTTGCTTTCCTGTCAAATATTGTCTTCATTTTCTGCTGATAGGCCAGCAAATTCTCCCGAACTTTATCTCTATTTTCATTTAGCTCCATTACATTATTCATTCTTCTAATCATGGCATTTGGTTCTTCTTGAGCATCTTGAAGGAAGGAAATCAAAGGTTTCACCAACTGGGTGGGAAATGATGCCTGAATACCATATACTAATTTGTAAGGTGACTTACCAGTGGATCTTCTAGTGGTAATCCTTGTTGCCCATAGCACAAATACTAGCTTTGAATCCCAATTCTTTTGGTTTTCATTTATTGTCTTCTTCAGAATTCTTACCAATGTTTTGTTAGAAGATTCTTCCAATCCATTCCCGTGTGGATGATAAGCTATAGAATGGGACAATATCACATTGTAAGTCTGACAAAAATTAATAAACCTGATTGAGTTAAAGACTTGTGCATTATCTGTCACAATCTTTACTAGACATCCAAATCTGCTAAAGATATTTTCTTCTAGAAACTTCATAACAACCAAATCATTCGCCTTCTTGGTGGGGATTGCCTCCACCCACTTTGTAAAATAATCTTTAGCAGTAAGGATCCACTTAAATTTCCCGCTGGATGGTGGATTGATTTCTCCAATGAAATCTAATCCCCATTGTCTAAAAGGTTCCTCAACAAAAACAGGGAGAAGAGGTAAAGGAGCTAACTTTTTCTTTTCTGCAAACACCTGACATTTTTGACAACTTCTAACTGCTTTATAAACATCAGCAAAGATATATGGCTAGTAGAAACCTGATTTGAAAATTTTATGAGCAGTTACCTTCCAACTGTAGTGACCTCCACACAAGCATTCATGATATTCCCTGATTACATTTGGAACTTCTTCCTCTATCAAACACAGCAATAATACACCAGCATGATCTTTCCAATATATCTTTGCTTCAATTATGACATAAGGTTGAGCCTTGAGATTTAAAGCTCTGTATTTAGTTCTATCTATGGAAGGAGGACAAGAAAGAAAGCATAAATAATGAACAATGTCCTTGTACCAACCTGAGCAGAGAAATTTATATTTAATTGCTGGCTTTGGCTGATTATTCTCTATTTCTCCATTGACTTCCCCTACAGGAGCTAACAAATTAATTCCCAGCGCTTGGAAATTTGACTATGTTAATAATTTTTCCAATCCCAATCCTTTGACCAATTTGGTTGGTTTAACATCCAGGTCGTATTCTTGGATTTTAGTAATCCATTTGCCCCTTTTTCCTTCTACATCGCCCTGTACTAGTACATCCTTTACAGCAGAATTAGGAACATATGCTACAATTTGGGAATGAATAACATAAGTTCTGAATGCTTTTAATGCTTTCACTAGAGCATATACCTGTTTCTCCAAAATATTATACTTCAATTCCGCATCTCGGAGCACCTTACTGAAATATGCTACAGGTTGTTCACATTTTTCTTCATTTCTCTGTAATAACACAGCAACAATGGTTGAGGAAGACGCAAATGAAAAAAATTGAAATGACTTCAGATAATTTGGACTTATTAAAAAAGGTGCTTCCTTTAGGGCTTCTTTAATTCTTTGAAAAGATTCTCTCGCTTCTTTGTCCCACTTCACCTCTGCATCCTTTTTCAACATGTCTGTTATCTTCTTGACAATCTCACCGTAATTAGGAACAAATCTTCTCAGAAAATTAATTTTCCCAAGGAATGTCTGAATATATTTCTTACTTCGGGGCAATGGAATTGACTGTATTGCTTCAACTCTTGCTGGATCAATCTTCACTCCTTGTTTAGAAACAATATGTCCCAGCAGTTTACCCTCCTCCAGAGCGAACAAATATTTTTTAGGATTCAACGAAAAACCATATTTCCTACACTTCAAGAAGGCTTTCTACAAATGCTGTAAATGTTCTTCACCAGAATGTGAAAAAATTGTGACATCGTCCAGATAAACAACCACAAATTTATCTCCTACAAACGCAATATCCATTGCTCTTTGGAATGTAGCCCCTGCATTCATTAGGCCAAAAGGCATCCTGGCATACATGAACGTTCCCCAGGGTGTAGTGAAAGTAGTCTTCTTCTGATCTTCCTTCTCCATAGAAACTTGGTTATATCCTGAAAAACCATCTACCATTGATAACATGTATGCTCCAGTCACTTTCTGCAAGACAAAATCCATCTTCGGCAAAGGATAATTATCCTTCAATGAAGCCCTATTCAAGTTCCTGAAATCCACACACAGCCTTATTTCTCCATTTTTCTTTCTAACTGGTACAAGATTGGAAACCCAATCTGAATATCTGAGAGGAATAATTATTTTGGCTTGTAGCAATTTCTTTATCTCCTTTTCAATCGGAGCCAACAATAAAGGATTTATTTGTTTGAGCTTCTGTTTATACGGTTTGACTCCATCTTTCAGTGGGATTTTATGCTGTATAATACTCTTGTCATACGTCTTCAAATCATCATAGGACCAAGAAAATATATCTTTGAACTATTTAAACAGATCTGTGTACCTCTCTTTATAGTCCTTCGGGACTCCTTTGAACAACTTGATCATTTTAGGCTCCTGTTGAGTTCCTAAATTACAATCTTCCACATTCTCATCTTGGTTTGCTTTCTTCTGATTCATGGCCATGTCATTTGCATCAAACAGTCTTTCGAGAGGCACCAAGCCTCTTGGAAAAACATTGTCTTTCAACTGAATAATATCCTGACCAGCAATATTATTTTTCAGAGTCTTACCAGCCGACTCATTTTCATCAGTCTCCAAATCCATCTGATGATCTTCAAAATCTTCAGTCATCAACAAAAACTGCTTAATCTGTTCATCATCCTCAAAGACCTGCCAATGTTTGACATTGTTAGGGATTTAAGGTCATGTCTCATCTCGATCTCATATCTGAGTTTCGGATTAATCGGAGGCTTGAATGTACTGGCTGCAACAACTAAAGAATCGGCCATTCTATTCTCTTCCCTTGGAACAAACTGCAGGTTGAAAGCTTCAAAGTAATTTTCAATTAGATCCCAGACCTCATTCCGATATGCCCTTAACTTGGGATGTTTAGTTTGACACAAATTCTTAATCTGTCTTATAATTAATTCAGAATCCCCAAACACAGTCATAGACTAAATTCCCATTTGCTTAGCTATCTGCAGACTAATGATTAATGCTTCGTATTCTGCTACATTATTAGTGGACTCAACATCTAACTTAAAAGAAAAAGGCACAAGGTTACCTTCCGGAGAGATAAAAATGAAGCCAGCTCGAGTGCCTTCTTTAGAAAACGCACCATCAAAATAACACTTCCATAACTTGTCTGAATGCAGCTCCTTATGTACAATTGATGAAGGGGGCTATCCTTGTGATTCTTCAGCAAACTCTGCATCTTCATGCAACATGAAGCAAGAGATATCATCCTTCTCTTGGCCATAAATAGGTGAATTACATGCATCTTTCTTGGTAGCAGTTTTTTGAAACCTAGTTTCTCTATACATCCTTCTTTCTTCCCCGTTGAAAACAGGAATGATAGCATATTTGAAATCTAGCTTCAAAACACCTCCTAGCTTTGCCCCCCAAGATCTTGATAGTAACATACCAAATCTAGCTGGAATGTTGGCTACTACCACATCCATCATAATGCTCTTGGCTGGGATTTGAGCCAATGACACAACCATGTCCTTAATAAGACCCACACACTTCACTCTCTTTGAATCAAAAGAGTAAAGATTCCGGTATGGCTTAGTGATTTGAAGATTCAACTCTTTCATCACACACAGTGGCATCAGATTTTTGGATGCGTCAGAATCTAGCATACAATTATGCAGAAAAAAATCGTGTAACAGAAGTGAAATATAGAAAGGAGGGACATATGAATCTACCTCTTCAACATGAGGCCCAAATGTAACCACTGGTTTTTCTTCTTGCAGATTAACTATATCACCCACTTCATCTGACTGAGATAGATTGATAAATTCAGCAATCTCCTTCTTATAACCAGGTGTTTTCATTAATTCAAGAAGAGGAACTTGAATTTTCACTTTTTCCAATTCTTTTGCCAAACTAAAAGATTGATTTTATTTTGTCAACTTTTCAGGCTCTTCTTCATCTTTCTCGGAACTTGTATTTTGATTAGAAACAGTGACCACTTTCTCCAAAATATTAGAATCTCTAAATTTTGTTTGATAAGCTTCGGCTTGCTGCTTTTCCTTCCCTCTTTCTTCATTCATGGGCTTTTTCCCCTTATCTAATTTCTGAGTCTGGTCTTTCTGTAATGGAGTTGCCACTGGAGCAGGCACTGATTCTAGTTCTTTTTCTTCATTCTCTTGAGTTCTTAGCCTCTTCTTTGACCTCAAATCATATTTTTTATGTAACTCAGATTGCATGAAGTCTGTAAACTGTCTGCAATAATCATCCATTTCTTCTTGATCAAATAAAAGATCACTTTCTTCCACTCCTTCTTCCTCAACTTCTTCTTTTGTCTCATCATCTTCCATGTACACAGCGGAAATTCGAGCATCATCCTCTCCATCATCATCATCTACTATACGGGATGGAGCCGCCTCTATATACAAAGGTGCTTGTATCTGATCTTGATCTTTCTTCTCTCTTTGTAGAATCTGCAAAGGCTGTTTTTTAAATTGGGGATTAAAAACCCCTCTATTATGTCTTGCAGGCTTACTATCTATTTCCAATTTTACCAATTTAGTAGACAGATTTTTTATGATCTTAGTCATATCATCAATTCTTTGTTCTTGAACTGAGGCTTCTTCTTTAGCTTTTCCTTTATCTTGAACTGTACCAGCAGCGGAGATATTAGCCTCAATCTCCAGAGCATTAGTCTGAATCTGCTCCAAGGTAGGAAACCTCCTTTCCCTCAATGTGAAACTGAATTATGGTTCAAATGCACCAGAAAAAAAAAACTCTTGCTCCAATAGGAGGGGGTTTCATTTCAACAGGCAAACTATTATACAATTTATTAAATCTCTTCACAAAATCTTTCATGCTTTCATCAGATTTCTTCTTTATTGCATTAAATTCTGTCAAAGAATAGCCATGGTCCCTTTTTTCGCCCCATATCTCAGTGAAACGCGTTTCTAGGGTATCCCAATCATTTATGGTACCATTAGGAAATCCTTTAAACCATTTCCTTGACTCTCCACTTAGAGACTGCACAAAAAGTCCCATTACAACGTCCAAATGTTCAACATTTAAATTCTCGGCAAAAGTGAAAAATAGGGGAAAGTGCTGTTCTGCAGTTATTTTGTCTTCACTAGTAAATCTAGGGAGTAACTTGAGATACTCCTGAGGCATATCATGCAGTGGTTGAGGTAGATTTAATGGTGCATATCTATTCATCAAGAAAGCAGGGGCTGCAGGGACTGCCATGTTTACGCTCGGGTTAACTGCTCCTTGAGCGGGGGTAAAATGAATACCAGTTGTAGGAGAGGATGAATGAGGTGGAAAAAATGATATAGGAGTTGGAGTATGAATGACTACAGAAGAGCTGGAAACTATATGGGGCTGATTTTTTGTAAAAGGAAAAGACACAAACTCCAAAGATTGCTCTTCTAATGTGGGTTCTTGAAAACGAACGGGTGATGGTGACGACTCTTCTTCCAAGAAAGTGAGTTTCTTGGAAGCTTTCTTGGATATGAAAGTGCGTGAACTGCTGCCTGGTTCGAGTAGTGTAGTTTATGGTGTATCAAATATTTTTTGTTTCTGGCCCTTCTTTGAAACAAGCTTCTCAGGATCAGACAAAAAAAGAACGGTTTGCTGAGAGGAATCCGACCTCGTATGAGGTTTCTTGGGAGCCAGAGCTATTTGCAAACAAACACAGCTTACTATCTCCTCCTCTCTGAATAACCAGAGGAATTGTAAAACAAAAACCCAGGGAAACTCTTTGAATCTTCGTCCCCGGCAACGGCGCCAATTAATGTTGTTCCTTGAGAAACATTTCCTTGCTGTGTAAAGGAATCTGTGCTCAAGACATTAAAGATTATGTCACAAAAAGTATATCTGTATCTGTTATATAAACCTTCAAACATTAATTATATAATCTTCAAATATTAAATCCATAAAATATTCTGCAATGCCATATTCTCCTTATGCTAAAATGAATGGATGGAATAAACAAGAAAGAAAGGATTTCAATTTTATATGCTACTTGAAATAGAATCTATCAGTGTAAAAATCCTGAAGAAATGAGTAATAACAACGTTAAAATAGAGGATCGCCCATTAAGGTTTATTTAACTCTTAAATACACATGTATCTAGAGACCCACAGCTCAAATTACTCTATTTTATTCACAGACATGGAAAACATAATGAAAACTGAGAAAATATTCAGCATAGATAGAATGAAGGAAACTTGCAAAACTTTTTCATTGATTCAGTATTCTTCAGTACAAAATTTAGCTTCAAGGTTCAAAACTCGGAACCTTCATCTTTCTTGAAATTGTCCTTTAATACAGTATCACACGACAGTTTCCAGTAATGAAACTAATTCTAACTGCTCCAACTAATTCTAACTGCTTAAACCACTAACTGTTATGGAGGCACATGCCTCGGAAAGTCCTATTACATTTACATAATTTTGAAAAATAAAATGAGAATTTTAAAACTCCTAATCTATGAGAACATCTGGTCCTGAAGCTATTGTTGAATCAACGGCTGCTTTTGATTGAGCCATTGGGATCTCTTTTGCTGTATCCACGGAAAAAGTTTTGCACTTTTTCCAAAGTTCACCTTGAGTTGTAGAAGAATTCTTGTAACTAAGATATTCCAATCTAAATGCAACAGCCTCACTCTGAGTAAGTCTTTCTGTGAAGAGTGTTTTTACCATCCATAGCAAGTTGAAATGCCTCTGCAAAAAGTTAAACACTGTTTCTCCCTTTAAAACTTGTGTCTTTTCGTGCCTGATATCTACCCTGTTTTTTGCCAGTGTTAGTGCATATTCATAAAACTTCCACGTCAAAATATTTCCCTTTTCTGTCCAGCACGAAGGTAAACCGGTCCTGATCAATTTATCAAATGTTATATCAAACTTCTTTACCACCTCTTTTATTCCCAGTAACCTCTGCTACTTGTCGAAGATTATTCTTAATTATCATCTTATTGACTTCTTTGGCATAGAAATATCTGTCTTGTATTTCCATATCTTCTGACTCTTCATCTAATTTGGAATTGATAAAATCTATAAAATTTTTAGCCCAATTTTCTCTTTTCATGGCCGTTTGCTTTTCAGACAATGTCTCTTCTTCATGCTCTGAAATGAGGCTCTTTTCCTTGGCAATTATATTTAGGGAATCCCAATTGGATTTCATTTCAGAGATTATTTCGCCCCAGATGATATCTTTAGCTCTTAAAAGTGAGATATTACCCTTTAAATTTTCCTTGAGATCTTTAATTTCCTCCTCAGCCTTTTGTAATTTCTTCTTGTTCTCATTCACTTTATCTTCCCATGCTCGCATGATCTTGGTAGCTATTTCCAGCTCTGATTGAGCCTGCTTACGATGTCGTTCTGCTAACTTTAATTCGGTGTTGAGCTGAACAACCTGTGCTTGAGGATCAGAATCAACATCTCCTGTAGGCAAAACAAAAGTGCAAGTGTCATTTTCAATATGGTTCTGTAATGAAATAACAGTCTGTTTTACTTTAGTCAATTCTTCATCCTTCTGCAACAATTGTTGACGCAGCTCCTCTTTTTCTTTCTCTACTTCTGCTACTTCAGCAGCCATTGAATGCTCTGTAGCTGGTAATTTTAACTTTTTCCTCAATGAGGATATTTCCATTTCTGCACTTTTCATGAGCTTTTGAACTGCAGCTTTATCATTGGGATCTACACCTATTTTCATAATGATCTTCTTCAATTCTTCATTTTGAGTCGATAAAGCCCTTGAATTAGCCTTCTCCATCTTGATCTGTTTAATAACTTTCGCAAGCATGTTATCAGCCTTAATTCTGTGGCATTAGTCTTGGTTAAATCATTAACAATTAACTGCCCAGTTTGCATATGAAGATTCATTTTATCCCACAATGGGATCTTTTTAACATCCATAACTATGTTTACCTCATTAAAACTGCTCGAAGATCCAAGGGACATTCCGGTTGGATGTGTCAGAGCCATCCTAAATTGATCTTTTTCGAGGTCCATTACAGTCAATAACCTAGTCTGATCAGCAGCTACGTGATGCTCTGCCTGAGCTTCTACAGTAGCTTTTATCCTCTGATTCTTTTCCTCAATCTGTGTAAATATCTGCATGACTGAGGGCGTCCTCTCTGGATAAAGTTCATGTCCTCTAGGAGAAGAAGGGACATTTTGTTCTTCGTTGATATGAAAGGTAAAACCAGGCGAGTTGGAAGAATGATCCTTAACCAATTTGGTCCTCTTTTCTTCCCTGGGCTCTTCATCATCTACTTCAACAACATCTTCCCTACCTCTTTTGTTTTCCTTTTCAGTAATAAGAGGCGTTTGAATGCTCATTTTTGATGTGTTCATTTCGCCTGGGTTGGCTAGCTTCTCCTGATCAGGTCTGCTCATATGATAAAACGTAGCATATCCATTTTCAATTCTTCTCTAAGAAATTACTCCATGCGGATCATAAGACCACTTCTCACCTAGTAGCAACTGCGTCTCTTCCAATATTTTAGAAACTTCATCAAAAGCTTGCCTCGTATTGACCACGAAAGGTCCCACACTCATAGGCAATTTAAACATAAAGCCTTTCTTCTTGGGAAGAAAGTGTACCTAATCCACATTAAGGCTCTGTCTTATGAATTCCAAGGTGAAAATCCGCATGGGTACAAAAGTTGGGAGCCTATAGGGTTCGATGCTAGCTCCATACAACCTTATCTCTGAATATTCTTCGAACAAAAACCAGTCTCCAAATCTGCAACTTGGTCCTAGCTGTAAGAACTCCCGGGCTTTTGGTAAAAAACATGGATGAAGAACTCCATTCAAAATTTTATAGGCAATAGACATATAATGACTAGCAAACTCAAATAGCCTGCTTCATTTTCTTCTTTTCTGGTCATATCAGTCCAAAATAACACAGATTGCTTTTTCCTATTGACATCAACTATATTCAATCCAAAACTCATAAATTCTTCGACATTCTGATATAAAAATAAATAGACAAGCAATGATGGGAATCTAAAGAAACCTGTAAGCGGAAAGGCCATCAATTGAGAATTCACAATCTCCTGCCAGAAAGACGGAATGTCCAGAACGACCCCTGGCTTCAGCATGAGTACGTACATTCCCAAAACTGATTTATCTACTATCTGGTCATTGTCTTTGCCCAAAATTTCCGCAATGCAACTTAAAACTGGTCTATACTCAGCATTGAACGCTTCCAAACTAAATTGTTCTCCTTCAAACTGAGCTTTCTCTGAATTTGGTCTCAAGTATGACATACACAGACTAAACTCTTCATCTGAAAGGTCTTCAAAAGAACGAGCCAATGAATCTTTGGAAAACTGCAATGGTGACTCACTTTTGGGAAAGCACAATGCCTGTCGAATTAGTTGCGTCGACACCTGGAGAACGTTTTCTCCCAGCGAGTTCATGATGAAACACTTGCCAGGGTACATTGAAGAGACCAGCCATCATATGAATTTGGGAAAAAAGTGGGCTTTTGGGATACAGGCTGACAAAACACCGGAAGTTCTCATGGCGGAAAATACTGGGGATTTCTCGGCATTGAGGGTCACTTGGTGACACAATAAGGGATGATTGACAGAGGACAAGGTGTCGTGGACGTCTTTTTCTCTGTCCAAGAGGGAACTGAGGTTTGAAATACCAGATAGGGAGACTTTCTTTGCCATGGCTGACAGGGGATAGAAACAATTCATGGGATAGCAGATAATGCGAAGGTGGCAAGAACACGGTTCAAAGGTAAAAACAATCACGAATAGATGAAAATGGGATAAAATAACCTTTCTAACAGCTAGGAAAATCCGTAATAAATGCCAACATGACGTGAAAAAACCATTAGGACAACTGTCGTCCACCTCACCTGATGACATCACCGCGGGGGGTCCTGGAGTACGGTGGCGAACTTCGACCGGCACCCCCAGCAGTGATTCACAGCCATCGATCACGGCTCACCCGCAATCTGACCAGTCAACTGCGGGGGTGCCGAATTGTATAATGTACAAGAACTTCATACCCCTGCAATTGATCACTCAACAAGGTTCCTCGGTGATCGCTACTTCCGCTCGGGAAGTTGCTCGAACTTTACGCTTGAAATCAAATCACACTTTCAACTTAGTTACATCAAGCTTTTAAAATTGCATTGAACTTGCGAAAATACTTCTTTTTCATGATATAGTATAACAACCTTATACTATAGCATATGCGTTTCTATTTTTTTTTTATATTTTTGATATTAAAAATAAAAATTGAAAAAGGATATGCAGATGATCTACAACACCACCTGCGGATAAGATGTCTCAAAAAGACACTATGGGCCTTTAGGAAAGTAGCCTCCTCATAGAACTTGAGGAGGCCTACCTGCCTTAGGAGCCCTTGGGTATCTTTTGTAATAGGGTGAGGGTATGTATCTCTCTCCCTCTCTCGTGCCTCTCATTGGTGAAGCATGTCATACTGCTCTGCCTGTTGTTATTGCTGTTCCTCCTCTTCTCTCTGAATCATTGACATATTAAATATTTTTTTTATTAAATCAGTCATGTATTTAGGAATATACATAAATAATTTTTTTTGGAAAAAAAAAACACGTTGGTGCGCCAAAAAAATAGTCATGCACCGGTTCTGGTGTGGATTTTTTTGTAGAGCACCGGAGGCGGTACCCCAGATGACATAAAACGCACCATGTGCGGTGCACCTGAAATTTTCTTAAGCCCCGTTGACTATATATGGTGTCAGAAGAGAGGTACGCTGACTAAAATATACGCCCTGATGCGTATAGTCATGCCAGCGCACCGACTTCCTAACAAATTATATAGTCAATGGTGCAGTATTTTACTTGCCTGCACCATTGACCCTCTTAGAATGTCGAATGTGGTGCACTGACGGACACCGGGGCAGATATATCCATCAATGCACCACGTTGCGATTCCCATGGTCAACAGTGTGCCCAGCTAAATGACCGCACAACAATTTTTTTATTTATTTTAAAATAATGCGGGGCACCTATCGGTACCACCCCAGAAATGGTGCGAATACCGTTAGCACTAGTTGCCGTGCAACCTATAACTTTTACAAGCAGCACCGCTTACAGGTGCGAGAATTTTTTTTTTTTTTTTTAATGGTTAATATTAAGGTTATTTCAAATTTTAATCTACTAGAAATCTTAATTATGGAAAAAATAGAAAAATGCCTGTACATTTCGCTGTCTAGGAGGCATATTGGCTGTATATTTTGCAAAAGAAAATTTGCCTACCATTTTGCAAAATGAAAGCTGGAGATTGGTGGCCAATGCACAACAGTAGTGCGTGAAATGGGTGCAATGGGAGCACTAATGTTAGGGCGGCTTAGAGAAGTATAAATTGCATTGGTGCTTGAGAGATCTGGAGTACTGAGAAAAGTGAAAAATGCGGTTTTTTAGCCATAATTTTTTTTTTTTATTTAACCCTGTTCCGGTGCACAGGGTTTTATAGGCGCATTGGTGCAGTTTCTTAAGAATGCACCGGGCTGTTTCATATTTGGCGCGTTGTTTTATGATGCACCGGGGAAGTTACTTAACACCGCACTGGGCTGTTTTATTTTTGGCATGGTGTTTCATGACGCACCAGGGCGGAATAGTGTTGAAGCCCCAGTGCTTTACAATAATAGGACGCACTGGGCATGTCTGTATGTAGCACACAGTGTTCGGTGTGCCAATTTTTTGTGTGACCGGTTCTTTCTCTTGTAGAGCGCACCGGTGATTGAGAGCAGAAAAGTGAAAAATGTGGTTTTTTGGCAGTATTTTTTTTTTATTTAACCCTTTTTCGGTGCACATATTTTATAAGAGCACCGGTGTTGTTTCAAATGAACGCATAGGTCTGCTTCTATTTTGGCATGGTGTTTTATGACGCACTGACACGGAAGAGTTTGTGCACACTGGTGCCTTCTCTTGTAGAGTGCACTGGTAATTGAGAGCTCTAGAGCACTGAAAAAAGTGAAAAATATGGTTTTTTTTTCATATTTTTTTTTCACCCTTTTCTAGTGCGCATGCTTTATAGGTGCACTAGTGTTGTTTCTTACGAACGCGCCAGTCAATTTGTGTTTTGGCGTGTCATTTTATGATGCACCATTGTGGGTTCTTAATACTGCACCGAGCATTTTTAGTTTTGGCACGGTGTTTTATGATGCACCGGCGCGGAAGAGTTTTGAGGCACCGGTGCTTTATAGTAATACAACGCACTGGGTAGGTGTGTATAGAGTGCACATTATCTAGTGTGCCAATTTTTTTTGTGCATCGATTCTTTCGCTTGTAAGTAACACCAATGTGATGTTGAATGATAAGCGCACTGAGCAGAAAACATCCGCAAAACCCTTCGCCTGCCAACCTCCTCTAGTAACCTCCGCTAGAAATGGATGTGTGGGGTATTTTTATAAGGGGTTCCTCAAAAAAATTAGCTAGAGGGTATTTTCCTTGTAGTGTGATGATTTTTTTCAGGTCCACCTGTATTCCTTCTTAGGAGATCGAGTGTAACAACACTACTCCAACTCTTTTCAAGAATTCACACTTTTATGGGCTTAGGGAGAGATGCATCTCAATGCATCTTTTTAGCATTTTTCCCAAATTTAAGAGAGCTTCCTGGAATTCATCCCAATAGTGTGTGAAATCATCCATGTAAATTTCAACCGAGTCATGGACTAGGTTAGAGAAAATGCTCAAAAAAACTCTTTGCAAGGTAGTTGGGGCATTGCACAACCGAAAGGGTAGGACTATGCAAGCGAAGGTACCCAAAGGACATGTGAAATTAGTATTTTCCTAGTATTTATGGCCAATTTGGATCTGGTTATACCCACTGTACCCATCTAAGAAAGAAAAGAAATTCTTCCCTACAAGTCCATCCAGGACTTCATCTATAAAGGGAAAAGGGAAATCGTCCTTCTTGGTGGATTTGTTGAGTTCCCGATAATCAACACAGATTCTCTGTTTTCCATTCTTATTCAGGACTAGGACAAGAGGAGATACCCACTCACTATCTGATATATGATAAATGAAACTTGCATCCAAAAATTTCTGCATTTCTTCCTTGACTATGTCTTTTAGAGCTGGGTTCATCCGCCTTTCAGGTTGGTACACAATCTTGCATCCTTCCTTAATGTAAATATGATGTCTGCATACCAAGGGATGCCCCCCTTTTCCCAAGAAAATGCATCTAGGTTTTCTCTCAAAAGTTGGCATAGCTTCTCTTCTTCTCTATCTGAGAGGTTTGAGTTAATTTTCAAAGATTTGGATGGGCCAAATCCCATAGCCTTGGTGGTTTCATAGGTTGAATCAACTGAGTGCGGTTCCATCCAAGGGTGGCTTTCATATTCTTTGACTAGGTTTTCAAGTGAGTTGTCAGTGGGGGACTGGTTCTGAATGACTTGGTTGACGAGTTCATCTTCATCAAGTTTCCCCCCTTTAAGAAAAAAATCTATGGTACAAATGGGGTTAGTGTTGTATACTTCATCTTCTTCTTCATGCTCCAAACATATGGGTAGGTCATGGTCAATGGAAGGCTGAGTTGGAGGATATAATACCAACTATTTAGAAAAGGTCCCATTCTTAATAGTCATGTTTCCATCCCAACATCTAATATAAGAATCAGTAGTGGCTAACCAAGGTCTCCCTAAGATGAGAGGATATACATTAAACTTGGTTTTTGGCTTTGTTGTACCTTAAGAGACAATCCCTTGGTTGTGGTAAGGAATCAGTGCTTAAGACATTTATATAAATGTGTCATAGAAATATTGTTCTTTGTTTAATCACCTTAATATGTTTATCATTAAACCCTCAAAGATAAAATACAATTAATGTCCCAAAATGCTATTATTTGTTGATATAGAATGGAATGATCAGAAGAAGATGAAGGAAAGAAGCCCAAATTGATATGGTGATGTACAAAATATATCACCTCAAACTTTAGAATAATTATAAAACAAGAAACAGTTAAAATGAAGGAGCACCTATTAAGGATTTTAACTCTTATCCACACAAGGAAAAGGAGACTTGAAGCTTCATTACTTCATTTTATTCAAAGACTGAAAACACATAATGTAATCTGGAAGACATATCGATATCAACAAATACTAGAATATTTATTTTCATTCATTAATCATTTGAAACCCGAGTACAAAAATTGCAGTCTGAAGGTGTAAAACTCGGAACCTTTTTCTTTCTTGTTTTCTTCTTTAAATACAATAGAAAATAGTTTTTAACTGCTGGAACTAATCCTAACTACTTCAACTACTTAGGAATTTGTCAACTACCTATTCCATGTCATAAAAATATCTTATTACAATTAAATTCTCTTTAAAAGAGGAAAATAACATAGAATATAAATCCTAATCTATTTGCTAAATGTGAATTGATGATGCTACTGCTGCATTTCCTTGACTGGCTGGTTTATCCTTCTTTGAAGTCGAGGGGTCCTTTGGTAAATCTACCATCCAAGCTCTACATTTATTCCATATCTCAAAGTTTATCTTAGGTGAATGGACCAGCTTGTGATATTCTAATCTAAAAGTAGTGATTCTATTGAATGATGGCCTCTCTGCAAATAAAGTCTTCACTAACCACAACAACCGAAAAAGTCTTTGAAGGAAATTGATCACTATTGCTCCTTTAAGAACCTGAGTCTTTTCATGAGTACTACTTACCTTAATTTTTTCCAACACCAGTAAGGGTTCATAAGAATCCCATGATAAAAAACCACCTCCAAGACCCCAACATGATGGCAAACCTGCTCTTGCTATTTTGACAAATAAATTATCAAACTGGCTCACTGCTTCCTTAAGCTCAAACAACTTATTTTCTGTAGACTTCCTATAATCATTCTTGACAATCATCTTATTAATTTCCACTGCATATAAAATCTTGTCTTTAATTTCGTTTTCTTCCAACTTTTGATTTATTTTGAAATCAATGAAATCAATGAATTTTCTTACCGAAATGGCCCTATTAATTATCTTTTGCTTGTCTATCATGACTTGCTCTTCAAAATCCCTGATAATACTTCTTTCCTCTGTAACAGCAGTCAAAAAACCTCAAATTTCTTTCATTTTCTGATTTCTTTCTGCAATAGGGCAAACATTTGTTTAATTAATAGCACTTGTTCCTGAGTAATTTTAAGTCTTCTTGGTGAAGCAGGGAAATTTTTCTCATCTCCCAATTGTAATGAGAAACCAGGTTGAGCATCTACAAAATCCTCACTGAGCTTTGTCCTCTTTTCAATCCTCTGTTCTTCATCCTCTGAATCAATCACTACTTCTTTGCCTCTCTTATTTGACTTCTCTGATATGATGGGAGTCTGTAAATTTGAGCTCACTGAACCTGCAAAACCTTTACTTGCCATTTTTTCTATATCAGGTATGCTTTCATGAATGAATGTTGAATACCCATTTTCAATTCTCCTATTGGAAATCACACTGTGAGGGTCATAAGCCCACTTCTCTCCTAACAGTAGGTGCATTTCATCTAACATATTAGTGGCTTCATCAATTGCTTGTCTCATATTAACTATAAAAGGACCAACAATCATTGGAAAATTAAACATATAACCTTTATTCATAGGCACAAAATGTATTTGATCCATGTTTAAACTTTTCCTAATGAACTCTAAAATGAATAATCTCATAGGCACAAATACAGGAAGCCTGTAAGGTTCTACACTAGCTCCATAAAGCCTAATTTCAGAATAATCTTCAAAGACAAACCAATCACCAAACTTAAAATTTGTACCCAACTGCAAGAACTCTTGAGCTTTTGGTAGAAAGCAGGGGGGAGTAATTCCATTCAAAATTTTATATGCAGTAGACATGAAATAACTAGCAAAACAAAACAAACCACCCTCATTATGTTCTTTCCTCACTATGTCTGTCCAGAATACTACTGATTACCTATTCTTATTCATATCCATTATATTTAACCCCAGATGCATGAATTATTCTACATTTTGATACAAAAAGAGGTAAATAACAAGAGAAGGAAACCTGAATGAACTTGTCAGTGATAAGCTCATGAGATGAGAGTTGAAAGCTTCTTGCCAATAAGATGGAATATCCAACACCACTCTTGGCTTCATCATCAAGGTGAACATTCCCAGAACTGATTTTTCCACTGTACTATCATCATCCTTTCCAAAACTCTTTTCAATGCTCCCTAACACTAGTCTAACTTCTATATCAAAAACCTCCATGGGAAATTATTTATTATCAAGTGAAAACTATTGTGTATCTGGCTTCAGAAAAATATGAATTGGTTGAAATCTTGACCTGCAAGACTATCATAATGCACCATCAAATAATCACCAGTTAATTGGACATACGACTCTGACTCAGGGTAACACAGAGCTTGATGAATTAATTGGGCTGAGACTTGCAAAACATTTTCTCCTTGACAATTCATTAGAAAACATTTTCCAGGGTACATAACAGACACTAGCCAATACACAAATTCGGGAAAAAGGTATGTTCTTGGGATGTATGAAGACAACACACCAGTTTTAACCATGGTGCTATAAATTGGAGAATTTTTATCGTTTAGGAAAACCTGCTGATAAAATGAAAGGTGGTCTAGAGAACAGACATTATCCTGGATGTCCCTCTTAGTGTCCATAAGAGGAATGTGAATGGAAGAACCTGAAAGGAATGGACGCTTGGCCATAGTTTAACTTGGGGTGACAGAAAATCAACAAGGTGGTAGATTTCAAAGAAATACATAGCGCAGACATAACTTCAAACACAAACCGACAACAATAACCTTAGAAAAATGAGAATCCTTCTTAAATAGGTGGTGCGAGCTGAAGAATTAAATGTTGATGAGACGCGCCAAAAGACCGTTAAAATTACTCCGATGTGGACCACATCCGTCAACAGCTAGATACACACGTCACTGCGAGAGGTCTCAAGGATGAAGATCTCGTTAGGTTCATGCACCCACAGTGAATCTTGACCGTTGATCTGGATCGTCACCGCAATCAACAAGGTCAACTGCGGAGGTACCCTCCTCGTTAACCCATGCGCTAAAAGTGCCTACAGGTTGACACTTTTATTCCCTGTCTGTCAAATCATCAAATCATGCTCCATAAGATGCTCGCTATTTAATGTTCATTGGGACCCACTTTCACAAAGTTTAAAGTTTTAACTTTATAATTTAATGTAACAAGTATTACATTTTTATGCCAAAGTATATGAATATTTATACTTTAACATATATTTTGATAATTTTTCTATTTTTTTTTTGTATTTTGAAAATCAAAATTAAAGGATATTGCCAGTGAACGACAACATCTGGCTCCACCTGGGGATAGTGTTTTTTGCCACAAAACATTAAGGACTGCAGATTAGTGCGTTCACTTCGGGCATGGAGTCCAATGTTGTTTAATGAAAAATGTACAATGAAGGAAACCGAATATGTACATTGGTGAACCATAAAACTTCAATGCTGGAAGTAATGTTTTAGATACTGCCCATTCATAGGCAGCTCTACCGTTTCTCCATCAATATTCTACAGTATGAAAGTGTTATTTGATCTTGCTTCAATAATCATGTATGGGCCATACCAGAGAGGATCAAACTTACCATGCTTTCCTTTTTATTCTCTTCTGGTATCCCATCTTAATACCAAATATCTAGTTTGAAAAGAATATCCTTTGCTTTTCTATCAAAAATGGATTTCATATTTTCTTGATAGGGGACCAAGTTTCCCCTGACTTTATTCCTGCTCTCACTCAATTCTATCACCCTATTCAGTCTTCTTATCAATGTGTTAGGTTCTTCTTCTGCTTCTTGAAGAAAATAAATTACTAGTCTAGCTAGCTGAGTAGGAAACAAAGCTTGAGTACCATATACCACTTCATAAGGGGACTTACCAGTAGATCTTCTAGTAGTCATTCTTACTGCCCAGAGAGAAAATATCAACTTTGAATCCTAGTTCTTCTGATTCTCATTAATTGTTTTCTTCAAAATTTTAACCAATGTCTTGTTGGAAGATTCAACTAGCCTATTCCCTTGAGGATGATATGTTGTAGAATGAGACAAAATAACGTTATATGTTTGCAAAAAATTAAAGAATATGACTGAGTTGAATACTTGAGCATTGTTTGTTACAATCTTGACTGGACATCCAAACCTTTTGAATATGTTCTCTTCTAGAAACTTCATTACTACCAGATCATTTGCTTTTGTGGGAGCTATTTCCTCCACCCACTTTGTAAAATAATCAGTGGCAGTCAGAATCCACTTGAGCTTCCCACTTGATGGTGGATTAATTTCTCCAATGAAATCTAAACCCCATTGTCTAAAGGGTTCTTTAACAAATACAGGAAGAAGAGGTAGAGGAGTTAACCTTTTCTTTTTCTGCAAAAAATTGACATTTTTGGCAGCTTTTAACCACTCTATATACATCAACAAACAAGGAAGGCCAGTAAAAACCTGATTTCAGAATTTTATGAGCAGTAAATTTCCAGCTATAATGGCCTCTACATAGAATTTCATGGTATTTTTTGATAACTTGCATTGACTCTCCTTCTGTCGAACACAACAACAAAATACTAGCAGGATCCTTCCAATATAATTTAGCATCAATTATAACATAAGGTTGAGATTTTAGTGTAAGAGCTTTGTACTTTGTTCTGTTTATTGAGGGTGGACAAGAGAAAAAGCACAAGTAGTGAATAATATCCTTATACCAATTAGAGCAGAGAAATTTGTATTTAATTGCTGACTTTGTGCTATTTTGACTTGTTTCATCAACAACTTCATCCAAAGGTGCAAGCAGATTAATTCCTAGAGCTTGAAAATTCGATTATGTTAGTAGCTTTCCCAAGCCCTGTCCTTTCACCAATTTAGTAGGTTTAATGTCTAAGTCATACTCCTATATTTAGCAATCCACTTTCCTCTTTTTCCTTCAACATCAATTTGAACTAACACATATTTTAAAGCTGAGTTAGGTACATATGCAACTATTTGAGACTGCAGCACAGAAATCCTGAAAGCTTTTAATGATTTAAATAAGGCATATACTTGTTTCTTTGAGATATTGTATTTGAGTTCTACATCTCTAAGAACTTTACTAAAAAATTCCATAGGTTTCTCTTTTCCATCTTCTTTCTTCTGCAACAACGCAACAGTAATGGTAGAAGGTGATGCAAATGAAAATATTTGGAAAGGCTTTTGATAGTCTGGACTGATTAAAGCTGGAGCTCCTTTAATCCTGGCAAAGGACCCTCTTGTATATTTGTCCCATTTTACTTCAACATTTTTCTTCAGCATATCTGTTATGTTTTTGACAATCTCAACATAATTCGGGACAATTCTTCTCAGGAAATTAATTTTTTCTAGAAATCTCTGGATATCTTTCTTACTTCTAGGCAATGGAATTGTCTATATAGCCTCACCTCTTTCTGGATCAATTTTCACCCCCTGATTTGAAAATATATGTCCCAGTAAGTTACCTTCCTCCAAATCAAATATATATTTCTTATGATTCAACAATAACCCAAACTTCCTTCATTTCAAGAAAGCCTTCTACAGATGCTCCAAGTGCTCATCATCAGAACCTGAAAAAATAGTCATATCATCCAAATATATGACTAAAAATTTGTCACCCACAAATGCTATGTCCATTTCCCTTTGGAAGGTAGCCCCTGCATTCATGAGACCAAATGGAATCCTAACATACATGAACGTTCCCCAAGGTGTGGTAAAAGTTGTTTTCTTCTGATCTTCCTTTTTAATAGCTACTTGGTTGTACCATGAGAAACCATCAACCATAGATAATCTATAAGCACCTATGACTTTTTGTAAAACATAATCCATCTTTGGTAAAGGATAGTTGTATTTTAGGAAAGCTCTGTTCAAGTTCCTGAAATCAACACATAACCTTATCTCTCCATTCTTCTTTTTTACAGGGACCAGATTAGAAACCTAGTCTGAATATCTAACTGGGACTATGATTTTTTCTTGCAACATTTTCTTCACCTCCTTTTCAATTGGGGAAAGGAGCAGTGGATTAATCTACCTAAGCTTCTGTTGTGAGGCTTAACTCCATCCTTCAATGGTATTTTATGTTGAATAATATCCAGATCATATGTTTTCAAATCATCATAGGACCATGCAAATAAATCCATATACTTTTTGAAAATATAAATATACCTTTCTTTATAATTCTTAGGAACTCCTTTGAATAACTTGACCATATTGGGTTCCTGCTAAGTTCCTAGATTACAGTCCTCCATCTCACCTTCTTGAGAAACCTTTTTTTTATCTAGTGCTATATCATTTTCATCAAACAACCTTTCAAGAGGAACCAAACCTCTAGGTAATACATTGTCTTTAAATTGTATTTTCTTCTGATCA